>OY744537.1:79897525-79905025 GCA_963556195.1 Sepiola atlantica | reverse complement strand
AATCTGGGGAAACTTGTTGTCACTCAGACTCCAGGGAATACCACCGGTTGTCGGTGAGCAATCACTGATGACCTGTGTGAGAACTCCTAGTGAGTAAATAATAATAATAATTATAATAATAAAAATATTTAAAAATTTAAAAATTAAAAAAATGGCGCCGGTCTAGGCTGACACCACACAAAATATTCGTAGGAGGATGAGAAAACCGAGGAAGGGACAGTACAAACCAGACCTCCACTGGAAGAGTGCGGAGAGTGCTGGGACCTTGGGGAGGCTTATTGCCACCTAAATCCTAGA
The DNA here is from genome assembly GCA_963556195.1 of Sepiola atlantica. Lineage (NCBI taxonomy): Eukaryota > Metazoa > Mollusca > Cephalopoda > Sepiida > Sepiolidae > Sepiola > Sepiola atlantica. The sequence continues at coordinate 79,904,728 of OY744537.1, read as the reverse complement.
GAAGACCAATGGTTCTTACCAGCGAGAAATTAATGGTAGGCGGCTGTTGCGATACCGCAAGGTCATTTGCGGTGGTTATCGAAAAGAGGTAGAGAGTATTATAATCATAATGTCTTTCTTTCTTGGTGGTCAGGAACAAGAGGGACCAAAAGAATCTCTAACGGACGTGACGTCATGCTCGATTTCCGCTGCTATTCCTACCACCTTTCAGGGCGCCTCCCCTACTATCTAACAATATTAGGGAAAGTCTTTGAATGCGGAAACCAAGCAATATAACCAAAAAACGCTTACCAGTTGAACTTACTAAATGGAAGAGGGGAAGGGAAATGCGGCGGTACCTATCTCGGCTGATACCACATAAATTGTTATGAAAGATCAAGGAGGTTGGGAAGACAAATGGGGGAAAGCAACAACCAGAGCTCCTTAGGGAGGATTATTGTCACTTAAATTCTAGAGAAAACCAAAGGGGCGTTGCCAGCGATAAATGTTGCGATAACGCAAAATAATTTGCAATGGTCATCGAATGAGGAGGAGAATTCTGGAAGTCTGAGGAGACTTGTTGTCACTCAGACTCCAGGTCAACACCACTGGTTATTATCAGTGAGAAATCACACTTAATGATTTGTGTAATAACTCCTAGTGAGTAAAATAATAATACCATACAACGCACTGCAATGATTAAAACAGCCGAAATCCTTAGAAAAGTCCTCGAGTGCGGAAACCAATCTACATAACCAACGAACGCTAATCTGTCACGGATAATTTTAAATAGAACAAAAAAAACTAACTGACCCCAAACAAACACACAAAAACGCATGTGGTGACACCGGTCCCGGCTGGTACCACAAAAAAATCGTACATGGTTGAGAAGGATGGAAAGCCCGATGGGGGAGAGCACTAACCAGACCTCCAATGGAAAGGTGTGAAGTGTACTGGAACATTGGAGAGGCTTATGGCCACTCAAATTCCAGAGAAGCCCAACGGTCATTGCTAGCGAGAAATCAGTAGTAAACGGCTGTTGCGATAACGAAAAGTGAGTTGTAATGATAATCGAAAGAGGTGGAAAGTGCTGGAAATATGGGAGACTTGTTGTCACTCAGACTCTAGGGAACACCACGTGAGCAATCATTGATAATGCCTTATGTGAAAACTCCTAATGAGTAAATAATAATAATAATAATAATAATAATAATAATAATAATAATAATAATAATAATAATAATAATAATTTTTTTTTTAATTAAAGAAAAAAAAATTATTTATTTATTTATTTTATTTTATTTATTTTTTTAACTGGTGCCGGCCTAGGCTGACACCAGACAAAATATTTGTAACGGGTCAAGGAGGATGAGAAGACCGAGGAGGGACAGCACCAACCAGACCATCACTGGAAAAGTGAAGAGAATGCTGGGACCTTGGGGAGGCTTATTGCCACCCAAATCCCAGACAAGACCAATTGTCCTTACCAGCGAGAAATCAATGGTAAGAGGCTGTTGCGATACCGCATCGTTATCGAAAATAGGTGAAGAATACTGGAAATCTGGGGAGACTTGTTGTCACTCAGACTCCAGGAAATATCAATGGTTGTTGTCGATGATCTGTGTGAGAACTCCTAGTGAGTAACAATAATAATAATAATAACAATCTCTCCTCCCTCTCTCTCTCTCTCTCTCTCTCTCTCTCTCTCTCTCTCTCTCTCTCTCTCTCTCTTAAAAAAGAGAGGAAACTCTAAGCCTTTTTTAAGCGTAACAAGGCTGTAACCAGCTGTAACTGAAGTCGCCTACAAAGCTCACAATGGCGCATGCGACTTTCAACTCTTTCCTTCTTCCCTTCTTTCTTTCGTTTCTATAGCTTGACCGAATTCTTTTAAAATAATTCCAGTCTTAGAGTTTCCTGTAATGGCTGTTGTTGAATCAAGGCCGCGGCATATAAAAAAATATTTTCAATCAAGTTGTATTATTTTTGGTGAACAGTTTTTTTTTTTATCTCTTCAAATGTTGTTTCTTTGGCAGAAGAATTGGATATGAAGAGAAAATGTGCGCACACGCACATTTTCTCTTGGTATCCAATTCTGTAATTATATATATATATATATATATATATATATATATATATATATATATATATATATATATATATATATATACTGAGAGAGAGGGGAGGGAGGGAGATGTGTGTGTGAATTTTACAGAAGTTTAGATCACACAGTACCAATGATTTCTAGCCGCACTAAAGAGCTGTGATACAGCGAAACAGTATGTATATGGATGACTATTTAGCTCCCTTTCTCGGGTAGAGCTTATCGTAAAAGAATCGCCATTTGCCGCAAGCTGAAAAGGCATAGCTCATTGGGTAAAACCAATTCGAGCTTTTCGGTATTTGACAATGTTTACATTGAGATTCTATTTACATTCAGTGTCAGATGATAGCGTAGGTGTAGGAGCGCCGACTGTCAGCTCGACGGTTAGGTTTCAATCCCGGTTTGAGGCACTAGCTGGTCTAGCCGCATTGCAAAACTGTTATACAGGGGATCAGTCTTATGCGGATGAATAAATATATATATATATATATATATATATATATATATATATATATATATATATATATACACACACACACACACATACTTTTTTTCATCATCGTTGAGGTCTTTCGGCGTAGCCGAAGATCGGCGATTTCTTCGGGTGTTGTTGAAGAGATTTTTTTTTTTTATGTCCGGCATTTTAAAAAAAAAACAATCTCTTCAACAACACCCGATCTTTGGCTACGCCGTAAAACCTCGACGATGAGGGAAAAAAAAAAAGAAAAAAAAAGAAAGATATTGTCTGTATTACCATAATTAGGGTTGATATAGTTGGATTTAGAAAAAAATGCTTCAATAAATATTTCATTTATGTGAAAAAATTTCACGTCAAGTTATCTTGTTTCTTAATTCAAAATTTATCATTTTATATATATATATATATATATATATATATATATATATATATATATATATAAATTGAAAATATAAGCCAATAACAATGCAAGATTAATTTTTTTTTAAATTTACGTTAATCTTATTAATTTCGAAATAAAATTCCATCATCAGAGTTGAGCAGTATTGAGTCATTTTTTTCATTTTTTTTTTCATCAAAAACAAGAATAAACAAACTTATTTCTTTTGTTACTTGATAAATGTCCTTGGAGCGATGTGTCCACGCCGGTGTTAATTGGCGGTTATAAATTGAATTATTTTTAATATTTCTATATTTTAGTTTTTATTTCTTGGTTGTTATTATTATTATATATATATATATATATATATATATATATATATATATATATATATATATATATCCCTTGCCCTTCTATACAGCCGCTTTCTCACAGAAGAGACGTTGCTAGTCTCTCTCTACTCTATCGTTATGCTCATGGTAGGTGCTCGACTAAGCTCCAATCTCTGGTTCCCCCACACCTTGTAAAACATTCACAGCAAAAACTCATCTAGCTACAACCACTGTAAATAATTTTCTTTTTTCCTGTGTACCTAAAACTAAACAGAACTTCCATGAGAAGAGTTTCTTGCCAATAACTACCTGTCTGTGGAACACAACACCACAAGACTGCTTCCCAGCTGACTACAACATGTCGTTTTCAAGTCCAATGTTAACAGATTCTTGTTGAGCCGTCCTAATGAATAATCAGATTCTGTCCAGTTTCAACTAATGTCACCAATCTTCAAGGTGTTGTCTCATCGTCCATCTGACAAACTCATTAATATTTGTCCCCGAGTGACCTTTCAGTATTGGTAAGCGGTAACCCATTAATACAAAACAAAGATATCGCATGTAATTGACTATATCTTCGTGAGAAATCAGGATATCAGGGATGTTCACATTGTACGAGTTGTGCGCGGTGCCGATTGTTGGACGGATCACCGCATTGTGTGAGCTAAGTTTCAATTTTGAGTAAAGACACCTGTGCGAAACAGAAGCATAGTTCGCTCCCTTCATAGAAAGTAAATGTCGTTTGTTTGTTTTTAAGTGAAGCTGTAAGAACTAATCTTAAACCGTATATTGAGAACAACACTTCAACACTGCAAGAACTTGTAGCAGTTACCTCCTCCTTTCAAACATAACTACACCGGTTGGCCGTTAGGTATTGCTTTTTCACCGACAGATGGCGCTGAAAAGCGACACTAGAGTTATCTGCCCTTCGGATTATAAAAACCGGTGTAAACGGAAAATCACCCTTTTGTCTTTTCAATTTGCCTCGTAGAACGACGCTGACACAGCGCTCCGTCTCACGCTCTTTTCTCTTCAACTGGCCTCGGCAAAACAACAACCAACACACGTTTCTTCCGTCAACACGTGTTTCAACAACGGTAAGAGTTCTCAACTCATTTTCTTTGTGTACATCTTTCAAAGACTTTTCCCACGACTCACTTCTTCACATACGCATTTCAAGAACTGTTTCTTATCGACATACATGCACCACACACCTCATCATTCCACGTACATACACGTTTGTGTATACGGTCACAGCTGACGTACTAGGATTTGCCGACGAAAGCACAAGGATTGGTTTGATGAGAACGATGTAGAAATTCAGGCCTTGCTTGATGAAAAGAGAAATGCTCTTTCCTCATTCTTCAGTGGCATTAACTAGGCACAAAATAATAAAGATTAAAAGAATAATGGTTAAAAGTAAAAGTGCATCTTTATCAAAGTGTCATCCAAAATGCCTTGAGGAATTCAAAGAGCAATGAAATGTAGATAGCGCCTCATACAAAAAAAAACACATAAAACATCTACACATTTTGCTAATGAAGGGTGTGTGGTACAACTAGTTTATAGATAGCACCAGTTCTCTCTTAAGATGGTAAGGAATTGCTGAGGGATATTCTCTCCAAATAGCGTGATCACTTTGATTACCTTGTGAATAGACAATCTGTGGAAAGTAATCAGTTCATTGCGTCTATTTCCATTGAGACAAATGAAAAATGAAATGAATGATATTGCATCGAAATAAGTCCAGAAAGCCATATATAACTTAAATAGTGGAAAATTATCTGGTATGGATGGATTGACTTCCTAGACCTTTGAGATATTATGTACTGCCAAGACCGAGGAGAAGATAGGAAATAATTCACAATAGGGAGATTGATTAGGAAGTAAGATAGGTGGACGGCGATAGGGAGGCCGGCGAATCTATTGAACTCCCCAAACAAGATGTCGCCCTGGCAGTAGGTTGCTAGTTTATGGGATGCCGAATAGCGATAAGCTGAGACGAAAAATGGATGTAGCCAGTCCCGATGAGGAGCTGAGAGAAAAACCGGACATCTAGAGTTTCCGGTCGAAAGTAGATATATTGAGAAGACTGAGTAGACGATGGGTCAGTTAGAGTTTGACTTGAGGCAGATTGCAGAGAAAGTCCGAGAGTCAACAACTCAGCGTCGGCCAAAGAAGATTGTCACTGGAGCCGACACGACCGGACAACGATCAACAGACAGCGTTTGCGTTCTTTGTCACGATGACGGTATCACACACACACACACACACACACACACACACACACACACACACTGAACTTGTATTGTGTTGTTTTTTCCATCACACGACCACTGAGACGATCATCGGGTCACTTTCTTTAAATGTTGTAGTGACATGCTTTTCTAAACACTTTGTGATCATATGCAGGATTTGTGGAATGTTTAAGACAGAATTGGAAAGTTACATTAATGGCAATCTTGTACAGGGGGAAAAGTGCTAGAGTGATCGTGGGATAGCATTACTGGTCGTCGCACGTAAGATTTTTTTTTTAAAAGAAAAACAGAAACCACCACTTTATCAAGGCCGAGGCCACCCGTGGACAAGTGTTAATGTGATTTCTATTTATCCCCCCCCCTCCAGGAGATTAGACACAAGTGTCATGTGGGTGTGATGGAAGCGTTTTCAGTGGAATGACTTGGATTTGAACCTGGCACACCCAGGTTCTCAGTCCGCGTCGATACCAACTAAGCCACTGTGCCATCCCCACGTAAGATCATGTGTAGGATTCTGGTCGATAAGTTACCGAAACACTTTGTAGATGATGTTATCTCAGAATCTCGATGTTGTTGTGCCAGGAATGACAGGGGAACCGTTGACATTACTTTTTCCGTTTGGCAGCTCTAAAAGAAGTGTCTTCAGCAACACATTGGCTTCTATCAAGTCATTATAGAAACGATCTGTGGTGTATTCTAGAGACGCTTAGTTTTTTTTATGCAAAATGTGTGACGATTATTCGTTTCTTTCACGACGGTATGAAAGTGTGGGTAAACGTGAGTGGGCAGCATTCTGAACCAATCTCAATAAAAAAAAGAAAAAAAAAGTGGTTTCCAGCAGGGTGACATACATGCATCGACACTGTTTGACTTATACTTCGTTGTGGTTTTCTTTACGACATTTAAAGATTGTCAGCGGAGCATATACAGGACCGGCGGGACAGTTATAAAAGTGGGGAGCCTCCTAAAAAGTGTGGGGGGGCAATTAAACACATGCCTATATAACTTCATTATTGATGACCGTAAAGTGAGGGGGGGGGGCAAGTCAAAAAGTGAGGCCATGCATATATATATATAAGGTTTCGTAGTTCTGGTAAGTTGTTTGACGTTAAACTGATATCATGGATTACATGCATTTTTTTTCAACGAGTCTTTCATATATGGTAGACAGTTTTGGGTGAGTTTTCTTGTGATGTCCTTTGATATTTGATCCAGATTTCAAAGTTACGAATTCACTTACTAGAGAATTCTTATACGCGAATGACTGTGATCTTTTTGCACCTTCTCAAGCGGACATGCAACATGTTCTATTGTATTGCTTTAGGACTGAGGAGCTTAAACTTGAAAACAAATAAACGTTGTTTTGTATCGGCCTGCATCAGGTAAAGCTCGAACTGGGCTATATATATATATATATTTGTGTATGACAGGAAATTGAATGTGATCGAACATCTGTGTATATGTGTAGTACAATAAGCTTTTCATGCCGACTTGATGCAGCAATTGATTTCCGTCTTAGCAAAGAAAATGATTGGCTTGATAGGGTGGAGAAAACAGGAATATCACCTAAAACAAAAATCAACGTTTATAATTTTTTTTTTTTATTTTTTTTTTTTTTTTAACATATTTCACCCTAAACAAGGCAGGCCGCCACTGTAGACGTAAAGGGGTTACTG
>OY744537.1:79882525-79892525 GCA_963556195.1 Sepiola atlantica | reverse complement strand
ATAAAGAAATATTTAACTTTAGTTTCTTCTAAATAATACTTAATCCGACTTGGAACATTGTTAACATGGAACCATTTTCCTCGAATCACCCTTAAATCTCCAGCTGCTTACGTTCTTAATAAAAAAAAATATATAAATAACAGACTTCACAATGCTATACAATAAGAATATAATAAAATTGAGATTGAACAAAAACAAAAGGAAAATTAGCAGGAGTACAAAGGGAGGTGTTGCATCATTTACTGAACTGATTCTCCTTTCTTTTTTCTTGATTTAAGTCACAACTATTGGGTGGTCAGTCATTGTACGAATCCCCTACAAATCCTTTTTCTTGTAGACATGTTTTGGTGAACTTTGAAGCGTGATTTGGTGCGTGGTCTTGCATAAATATCAACGATTTACGTTTGGCTAAAGGTTGGTTATCCAGTTGCTTAATAAGATTTTGCTTTCGAACATCACAGTAAATTAAACAGTATAATATTACATGAATGATAAAATAGTACTTGCATTAAATCGTTAAGCGCACTTTATAGATATAGGAGGAGGACAATGAGCGATACACAAAGCCTCTTCCCTCCAGGACTATTACTACTGCTAAGGCTACATTAACTGCTGTGTGTAAATAGAGCGTATTTACAAGTCGACGGACCCACACCTCTTCACACACATACGAGAAAAACACAAAGCCTCCGCCCACAAACATTATTATTCTTGCTAATACTATTTACAGTAAAGAGAGATAGGGTTGAATTAAAAGAAAAATAACGGTTTCAAAATTGCATTAATTTTAATGAATCCTGACGCAGCGATTATTTCCCATGTTTACATTTTCAAGACTTAAAACAATTAAACTACACTCTTTATTCAAGTTCTTTAAAATATAATCAACTTGGTATCTGATAAGAAATAAAATTGCAACTTAAAAGACTCCCGTTCAACACCGGGTAGAAACAAACAAGAAACGTCGGCATGTAACTTCTAAGACAGGGGCGGGCAACCTTTTCAGAATGAGGGCCAGATGAGACTTTTGGAAGGAGATCGCGGGCCGGAGTGAAAAACGAAATCTCAGAATTACTATATTTTGTTTCCATGAATAAATTGTACAAAAATTGCATTGAACACTCTACAAATATGATATTTGTTCTCAAGAGACTTCTGTATGTGATGTTATAAAAGGCGCCAACGAAGAGCCATTTTGAAATCATAAAAAATAATGACGGGGGAAGTAGCAAGTTGATCCAACATTCGTTTTCACACACCTCACATAAGTTCTATGTTTCGTGCCCTTTCCTCGTCTCTCGTTTCCTCTTTGCCTCTCTCTTTCTCTTCTATTTTTATCTCAGGCCAAGGATTTGAAATTGATAGTTACAGAAAACTGAAATATACATGCATCATCGCTCGCTGATATTTATACATTTTCATCCCACTGTAAATCTTAATCGAAACCTACTTTTACGTCTATGTCAGAAAACGAGATGAGTTTTACTGGGAGGTCCGCGGGCTGGATTGCAATAATAAAGTATAGCAGGGTGGCGGGCCGGACGCTAAGCCTTCGCGGGCCGGATGTGGCCCGCGGGCCGGAGGTTGCCCGCCCCTGTTCTAAGATTAATGTTAACTCTCGCCCAGCGTAAACGGGTGGGACAGCTAGTGGTTGTTGTAGTTTTAGTTGATGCCACCTGCTGTTTTAGTTTCCCACAGTTTAGAACGGTTTGTAAAATACGTCCTGTAATCCATACACCGCCATTTTGAGAAGAAGAAGAAGAAGAAGAAGAAGAAGAAGAAGAAGAAGAAGAAGAAGAAGAAGAAGAAGAAGAAGAAGAAACGGAGAGACGGCTCTGGTTTGTTGTCTAAAGTATTTACTGTTGTTGCGGTTGTGCTGATTCCCAGACATTTGAGGAAATGCACCAAGCCTGGCAACAACGAAATAATAACTTCCTGTTGTTGATGACGTCATTGCACTCATTCTCCGTTTCAGTTTCAAATGGAGCACAAATTCTAAAAAATGATTGACAGTTTTCAGTGTCATAACCCCCTCCCCCTCCCTGGAAAATGGAATGGGAGAAGAAGGGTCGTGAAAAGCGGTGCAACTCCTGCCCAATTTCCAGTTTAAGCGATCTCACACTGCATAAATATATACGTTTAAATCTATTACGATCGCCAGTAAATAGATGCGCCCTCCTGACGTAAATAGTTAATAGTCATTATTTACTTGATTCCCCACGGGGATAAAGTTAGACGCGCGGTTGGTTTTAATGTGATGGGAAATCCAGCCCCCCCCCCCCCCAAAAAAAAGGGAAACTCTGGATTTAAAGAAAAAATTAAATTGCCTCAGTCTAAAAGGATTTCTCGATCACTGATCGAGGACAGAACAGGTAAAATGTCGTATCAGAACCGATACTACAATTTGTTGCTAGCCAAAAGTAAGGGAAGTGTCACTTGGTGCGTTAAGTCAATTTTCGGCTAACTAAGACAACTACAATGTTTTTTTTTATTTTGTTTTTTAGTTTGTTTGTTTGTTTGTTTGTTTGTTTGTTTGTTTGTTTGTTTGTTTGTTTGTTTGTTTAGTTGGGTTTGTTTTGTTTTTGTTTTGTTTTTGTTTTTTTTTGTTTTTTGTTTGTTTGTTTGTTTGTTTGTTTGTTTGTTTAGTTTGGTTTGTTTTGTTTTTGTTTTGTTTTTGTTTTTGTTTTTGTTTTTTGTTTTTTGTTTTTTTGTTTGTTTGTTTAGTTGGGTTTGTTTTGTTTTTGTTTGTTTTTTGTTTGTTTTTTGTTTGTTTGTTTTTTTTTTGGGGGGGGGGGTCAAACATAATTTAATCCCAAAACTGCGTTATATATATATATATATATATATATATATATATATATATATATATATATATATATATAGAGAGAGAGAGAGAGAGAGAGAGAGAGAGAGAGAGAGAGAGAGAGAGAGAGAGAGAGAGAGAGATCATTTTGACCACCGCAATCGGTTTAGTAATCGCGCTGCCTTCGGGCCTAGGATGCCCAACGTATCTGCTGAGATGCGGGTGAAAACATATCTATCTGTCAGATTGATCTACCACGTGATAAAGTTATAATAGATTTGCTGGTGTCAGGTGAATGTCGAGATGGGAGATAACCATCCTATTTAGTCGGCCATCTAAGTAGGTATCTGACGGATCTGGCTTGAATTGCATCAGAAAAAAGAGGTCACCAAGTTCCAAATAAAATAGCAACATCCTCACTATAATGAAATCAACCGTATTTACCTGGGACATAGGAATATAAGGCGAGTTGCTCGGCAGACAGGCTTTAGCTAAAAACAGAATGTGGAATTCTGGAGTCTCATCTCGTCTCGCCGTTTTCTGTTGAAGAACGTTCCAAATAAAATACCAACATCTCCACTATAATAAAATCAACTTTATTTAACAGTAACATTGGGAATATAAGGCGAGTTTGCCGTTTTTTGGCAAAGAACGAGAGCATGTTATTCGCGTTTTATCTCCACGACATCTCGTCCACGAACTGGTTCGTCTCTTCCCGCCAAAGAGGTGACTGGAAACGGATTTCTACGCGAGTCTTAACATGCCTGTTTTCGCTAACCGAACTACAACTTAACATTACGCCAGAGAATTTCGTGTACATGCAGAAGAAATAGATCTGTCATGCAACTGCTACAAAGTCATCGTACTTTTAATAATTCGGAAAGAGGATTCCAACGTGTTATGAAATGAGCTGTTTGTTTTCTGAATGCCTGAAAAATAATTCATGTTCATTCAAGTATTCCCAGACAAGTATTTCACCCATTTTCACCGTACGATTCTATCCACATCTTTCTCAAATGAATTATTGGTGATACATGTAGCACACACCGTATCACCCGCACGGCCATCTCTTTCTCTATCTTTCATTTTTCGGTTGTTCTCTTATTGGAATACACCTCCTTGTTCTTCTCATTATTTGTACTAGCTGTTGATATCATATAGCGTGTAGCAAATAGTTCAACCCTGACAGGTTATCACATAATGTTAATGGGTTAATCATGGACGGCGGCACCGGGGGGGGGAGGCAGGGGGGCAGGGAGGCAGGGGGGGGGGGCTCAAGCCACCCCACTTTTTGACTTGGCTTCCCCACTTTACGGTCATCAATAATGAAGTAATATATGCATGTGTTTAACCGGGCCCCCCACTTTTTAGGAGAGCCCCCCCCCCCCCGACTTTTATAACTGTCCCGCCGGTCCTGTTAATTACCGGGAAGCAAATCAGTGTATTTATGTGTTAGCGCGCATGGAGTCCATGTAATATTGCGTATCAAAGTACCGGTAGTAGAAAGGCGTATAAAAACAAGTTAGAATTATTTTCAATGGTTTTGTAGAAGGTAAAGAAAGAATATCAGAGTCTATCCATAGAAAAATAATTTTTTAGTACAATGAAAAATGAAGGGTTTGTAAAGATTGGTGGTTCAGACTTTCCGAGGACATTAGCTGTGAAAAAAGAATTGTTTTGTCTGTAAGGAGAAAACTTTACAAAACATGCTCATTTAATATGGCGCCGTGCGAATTTTCGTGTTTGTGTGTCAACTGGACAGCTATAGTAGATGTGCGTGTATATTAGCGTGCCAGCTTTTTTTAGTGAGAAGAGTGCATGTATGAACAGTGTAAATGTGTTAGGTTAGCAGTGTGTATATACTGTTGCTATGTTTAGTAGTTCGTGTGTGTCACCCGTTGCGTCTGTCGAGGGCCTTCGTCCTCAAATGATTTAGACCAAGTTGTGTCGTACGCACGTGTACTATCTTTGAAAAAAAGAGATGATAGGAAGAAAAACGCTGTGTTTAGGTTTTTATATTGCGCGTAAGATTTGGAAGTGGATATCTCTTGCGCTGTGATTGGTGGAAAGAAACTGCTGGTTTGACCGTTTGTCCAATCGAGAGTCTATAATTAAAAGCAACACTCGCTGACCGCTGCTGCTTCTCACAGTTTTATTATACAAATTATTTGAAACTATTGACAGTGTTTGTAGTCATTGAAAAAATGGATAGGCTCCCTTTTTGTTGGCTAATACACTGAGATGTAGGGGAGGATACCACTCCTTTCCCTGGATTGTTCCAGTTACCGTTGATCTTCATCCTACAATGCTGAGTGTTTAGTAAGGAGCTATCAAGTAACTTTTTTTTAATTTTTGGTATGACTCGATCGGGGACTGAACCCCAGTCTCCCGGCCCATACAGAATACCATTTTTCCAAGCAAAAAGTGAAATTACGCAGAATTATGCTTATTTTCAAAATTAGAAGAAAGAAATTCAAACCTTTTAAAACATATAGAGGCTTAACTACACTTAATTAACACTTGTCAAAGTCCATAACTTCCTGGTACGTAAGCTGTATTTTCACATATTTTTTTTACTTGTGAGTCATCACTTATCAAAGCTAAAAGCCACTCGAGAATAAGGTTTTATGACTTATAAGAACGCCTTATGACAATTTCTATTGACAATAAATTTGAAAAAGAACTATAATGTAGTCATCAGGGAAGCGATTTTGTCGATGAGAAGTTCTTGGAAAGAAATTCTGCTCATGGAAACCCCTACTTTCAGCCATGGTGTCCCTATTTACTTGCCTCCCCACGAGGGAAGAGTTAGACACAAATACGCCTTTTAATGTGAGGAATATCAGGCTCCTCAAAAAGAGGCGCTCTGGATTGCGACAAAAAAATTTTTAAAATTACCTCAGCCTAGAAGGATTTCTTCTTCTACCGACTGAGGACAGAAATGATTAAGTGTAGCATTAAAACAGAGACCACCCTGCTCCCAGTCAATGAGTCATAAAACTATTAAATATTCACGCCTCGACGGCGGAAGTACTTGCAAGATTAATCAATAATGTGAAAGGTATACGAAACACTCCGAAATGCATTAATATCCGGTTTCCGCTCGAGTAGACACCTTCGCGTCAGACATGCCGCTGATCGGGGTCATTGCGCAGTGAACTAGATCCGAGTTCAACGGTCTATTTTTAGACATGATTCAAACAGAACTCCAATTTACTTTTCTATGGAAATATCAGTTAGGATAATATACCTTGTTTTTTTTTTTATGGTGGATCAAATGGATTTGAGGCAAGCCAGAATAAGAAATAATCAAAAGGGACACATTTTGTCTTAACACCGATTTTTTTTTTTTAGCGTTTCTTGAGTTCAACCCCAATATGTTAAAATTGTTGCCATTGTTAACATGGAGAGGGGGGGGGGGGCTTTGTTAATTATTAGTAGATTTATCTCCCCTTTAATGAGCTCTTCTTAAAGCGAGAGTTTTTTTTACATATTTGGGTTAAACTCAAGAAGTAGCTTTGTTTTTACTTCCGGTTCAATTATGAACAAAACGGTACAACGTATAAAAAGGGGGGTATTTACAAGAAGTTTAACTAATAGCCTAAAAAACACAAAGTTTTATTTACAACCACGTTTTGTTATACGAACATTTTTAATTTAAAAAAAACGAAAACATTTTATTAACAAAACTAAACGTTTTGTTAACTTTGTAGATTGATAAAAAAAATAAAAAAAGTTGGCACTAGTGCAGTTTAACATTTTTAGCAAATTTAATTATTTTGTATTTTTTAAGAGTTCAGTTTGCGTCAAGAGAAAACACTCATTGAATTTATTGAAGTGAAACATTTTGGTAAATCAAACATTAAACGATACAAACACATTAAAGTAACACAAAAAAAATAATTAATAGAACATTTAATCGGTGCTTATGCTGATTAGCGGCCATATAAAAAATTATTTTTATATAAAAACAATAATATATACTTATAAAGCATTATATTCTTACTCACTGTACGAAAAAGTAGAAAAAATATCCGCTAGAACTTTAATTACAAGTATTTTTCCATTCTGCGTATCATAACAGCGACTCGTTTAGTAAGCCTCCATCTTGTTTTTTAAGAAGATTTCAAGGGCAGATAACTGAAATCTTCTTAAAAAACAAGATGGACGCTTACTGAACGAGTCGCTGTTATGATACGCAGAATGGAAAAATATTGTAATTAAAGTTCTAGTGGATATTTTTTTCTACTTTTTCGTACAGTGAGTAAAAATATAATTAGTATATATTATTGTTTTTATATAAAAATATTTTTTTATATGGCCGCTAATCAGCATAAGCACCCATTTATCGAATTAAATTTTTAAAATTGAAATTTTGAAATGAAATAATAGTCATTATATAAAAATGTGTGCTCTTTTTGAAAACGAACAGTTTATTTTCAATAGATTTAAAAAATTGTAATAAATTAAAACAGTCATTATGTGATTCTTTTAAAGCGAACAGTTATGTCTATTTATTTAAATATTGTTTAATCTCCGCAGGTGCATATCTAAGTGGAAGATATAAGTTTGTGAGCCTGTAAGAAATCAATCACTTTCTGGTGCTCAATAGTTCAAAAATATATATATCGGCATTCAGGTCCATTTTCAGAGGGATTGTCTCCCCATGACGCAAACTGAACTCTTCAAAAATGAAAAACAATTATATTAGCTGGAAATTTTAAACTGCACTAGTGGCAACTTTTTTTTAAATACATAGTTTTATTTACAAAACTTTTTATTCAAACAAAATGTATAAACAAAGGAAACAAGCGAATGTTTTAAAAACAAACACAAACTTCGAAATAAAAAGATGTTATGCAGAGAGATGCTGCCACCCAACTTAAAACGGGTATTTAAAAAAATATTAAATTGTATTAAAAATAATTTTAAATATTGGATTTTATGCTATAAAAATCTTTAATTTATCGTAATCGATAAAACCGGAAGAAAATCGGTGTTAAGATAAAATGTGTCGTATTTGTGTGTGTTTCATTCTGGAGTACCTCAAATCTATTTGATCCATTATAGCAGGGGCGGCCAACCTTTTCAGAGTGAGAGCAAGATGAGACTTTTGGAAGGAGATCGCGGGCCGGAGTGAAAAACGAAATCTCAGAATTACTATATTTTGTTTACATGAATAAATTGTACAAAAATTGCATTGAACACTCTACAAATATGATATTTTTTTCTCAAGAGACGTCTGTATGTGATGTTATAAAAGGCGCCGACGAAGAGCCATTTTGGAATCATAAAAAATAATGACGGGGGAAGTAGCAAGTTGATCCAGCATTCGTTTTGACACACCTCACATAAGTTCTCTGTTTCATGCCCTTTCCTCGTCTCACGTTTCCTTTTTGCCTCTCTCTTTCTCTTTTTCTATTTTTATCTCAGGCCAAGGATTTTAAATTAATAGTTAAAGAAAAATGAAATATACATGCATCATCGCTCGCTGATATTTATACATTTTTATCCCACTGTAAATCTTGATTGAAACCCACTTTTACGTCTATGTCACAAAATGATATGAGTTTTACTGGAGGGTCCGCGGGCTGGATTGCAATAATAAAGTATATCAGGGTGGCGGGCCAGACGCTAAGCCTTCGCGGGCCGGATGTGGCCCACGGGCCGGAGGTTGCCCACCCCTGCATTATAGTGATTGAATTTGCCATCTGGTAGACGGACGTTTTACCCGACGGACATTTTGGACCAGCGGATTAAATTCACAATTTTAAATTATTTTCATTAAAAGAATGTTGCTTAAACATAACACATTTTCATATCTATTTTCGGTACTCTGGTAATATCACGATACCAAATTGCTACTCAGAAGCAAGGTTTGATGCATCAGAAAAAATACTTTTTGTATCTAACTTTTTTGATTGTATATGTTAGATTTACTAGCTGTACCTATCAGCTGTTTCTCGGTAGTCTTTTTAGTTTCCTTTTTGTTTCACTTTTTTTATTAGGCCGTTTGTTTGTTTGCTGGCTTTTATTTTTATTTGTTGTTGTTTTTTGGCACTTGTACAGATGCGGTACACGAGCCGAAATTTATTTTAGAAGAGTTTCAATTGTGTAAGAAGGGGCAGACAACTCTAATTCTCCGAAAATGGACGTAATCGACGTGAATGCTTTGAATATGTGCGAGTTATTATATTTAACAAGTACTCAACAAAAAGTGGTGGATTTTTTGTAAATGTTCTATCAATATACTGTTGATTTTCACAAATGTTAATTTCTGCGATAATTTAATATTTTAAACTATTAAAAGAATCAAAAATCTGTTAATCCAAACAAGAGGGCTGTTCGTTTTGTTGGTTTTGAAATGAAAAAATATACTGTTGATTTTCCCAAATTCTATTTTCTTCAATAAATGTTCTATCAATATACTGTTGATTTTCACAAATGTTAATTTCTGCGATAATTTGATATTTTAAACTATTAAAAAAATCAAAAATCTGTTAATCCAAACAAGAGGGCTGTTCGTTTTGTTGGTTTTGAAATGAAAAAATATACTGTTGATTTTCCCAAATTCTATTTTCTTCAATAAATGTTCTATCAATATACTGTTGATTTTCACAAATGTTAATTTCTGCGATAATTTGATATTTTAAACTATTAAAAAAATAAAAAATCTGTTAATCCAAACAAGAGGGCTGTTCGTTTTGTTGGTTTTGAAATGAAAAAATATACTGTTGATTTTCCCAAATTCTATTTTCTTCAATAAATGTTCTATCAATATACTGTTGATTTTCACAAATGTTAATTTCTGCGATAATTTAATATTTTAAACTATAAAAGATTTAAAAAATCTGTTAATCCAAACAATACGACTGTGCGTTTTGTTGGTTTTGAAATGAAAAAATATACTGTTGATTTTCCCAAATTCTATTTTCTTCAATAAATGTTCTACCAATATACTGTTGATTTTCACAAATTATTATTTCTTCGAAAAATGTTCTATTAATTGAATTTGCATGATTTTTAAATAAAAAAATGCATATTTTCCATTTTGGGAGAAATTGCGTACTAAAAAAAGAGAGTTGTCTGCCCCTTCTTACACCATTGGAACTCTTCTAAAATAAATTTCGGCTCGTGTACCGCATCTGTACAAGTGCCGTTTTTTTTTACACATATTTTATTTCGATAAATAATTAA
>OY744537.1:79857525-79877525 GCA_963556195.1 Sepiola atlantica | reverse complement strand
CCTCGGGACGAAGAAAAATGCAGAAAAATCATACAGTTAATATTTTGATTGGCTAGAAATTGTCCAATTATGTCGTATAATTTGTATTCATATATATATATATATATATATATATATATATATATATATATATATATATATATATGCATGTGTGCGTGATCTCCTAAACTGATGAACGAGTCATCCTAGATTTTTGAATATATATTCTAAAAAATACGGTGATAACATGGGCGCATTATTTATTTTGCAAATTTGAACATATATAAATGCTACGTATATATACATTTTTTTAAAATTAGTTTTAATCTTTTATGAATTAATCATTATGACATTTGGACTATATATTCTCGGCAACTCGGTGAGTAACATCGGCACATCATTATTATTTATTTTTTTTTTGCAAACTTTGGCATCTTGGGGGTGCGCCTATCCAAACCTGTCTCCCCAAAATGTTAATCTCCTAAACTAATGAACGGATCATTATGATTTTTGCAATATATATTTTATTTAAATACAGTGAGTAACATGGGCGCATTACTTTTTTGTAAATTTTATCAGTTAGGGGATGTATAAATTTAATTTTTGAATTGTTATTTTTTATTTTTTTGAACCGATCACCATGAATTTTGAAATATATATTCTCGGAGACCCGGTAGGTAACATGGGCACATATTTATTTATTTTATTATTTTTTTTTAAACTTTACCATTAAGGAGTGCGTATCCCCCCTAAAAATGTTAATCTCCTAAACTAATGAACGGATCATTATGATTTTTGCAATGTATATTTTATTTAAATGCAGTGAGTAACATGGGCGCATTACTTTTTTGTAAATTTTAACAGTTAGGGGATGTATAAATTTAATTTTTAAATTGTTTTTGTTTTTTTAACCGATTACTATGAATTTTGAAATATATATTCTCGGAAAACCGGTAGGTAACATGGGCACATATTTTTTTTGTTTTTTATTTTTGTAAACTTTACCATTAAGGGGTGCGTATCCCGCCCCCTCAAAAAAATCGCACCCGCCTTCCAAAAACTTTAAAAAATAAGTTAGATACAAAAAATTTAAAAAAATAACAGAGCAGAGAATAGCTCTACATCGCATTTTGAGTTGTATTAAGTAATATATATTTTACAGGATCGGTGTGCGCATGTGCGTCATAATATGTATGATAAAAGGAAGCAAACAAAAAACATTAACATTTATAACTAATATTATAGTTATTGCTTAAACTCGTCATGGGACGAGTATTCTACTAGTATATATATATATATATATATATATATATATATATATATATATATATATATATATATATATTGTTAATATTTGTTATATATTTAATATAAAACTAAAACTAAAAGTACATTAATCACCTAAAAAGTAGTGTAATGGATTCGTCTACACACTTTAAAATGCAGCACCATTTTTGTAAGTAACGGATACATTTTATTAGACAGACGAACAACACAGGTAAGGAAGACTTTTTTTTTTTAATTTAATAACTAATATAAGTTAGCAAAACATCCATACGGAACAAAACTTAGGTTTAGTATACGGAACGTTTATGTTTTTGTCTTTTAAGGGAAGTGGGGCCTGATCAACTCTGCTGGGAAGCCATGAAATTAAATACTGTCTTGTTTTTTAATTCCCGATACAGTTTTTCATGGTAAACAACTGATGATCCCTTAAATAATGTTAGAAGCAAACTAATATAATAACTGTAAAAATTAAATTGAGTTACATGAGTGATTTTCCACTGAACGACTTGGGACTTAAGGTTTTTTTAAAAAAATGTATATAGTTTTAATGGTTGAGAAACTTCCGAGACTATATATATATATATATATATATATATATATATATATATATATATATATATATATATATATATATATATATATATATATATAAGCTTAATACAACAAAAGATATAAGAGGCAACTAATATCTTTAATTAGTGAACATCCGGATAAAAATAAAGCTCAATATACTGGATAGAGCATTAATAGCAATAGATAAAGTGAAAGAATAGAATAAGGTGCGAATCAAATTTCATTACAGTTCAATGTTCAGGCAAAGTTCTTTAAAGTCCTTAAGAAAATCTTCTCCTCAGAGGACCATTACCGCAATGACATTACAGCAGGTAATAAAAATTAAACTTTGAAAATATATTATATTATATATATATATATAAATACATAAAGGTATATAAAACATCAAATATATCGGCCCAAAACATACTTTTTTGTAAACCTATACAGTTCATCCACGTCAACAAGTTTAAAATACCTCCAGGCAAGACATCAAAGAGGTTGATTAAGAAATAATCCAAATGGTGAGTGGTGGTCCAAAAATGCAAAAAGTTATCCAGGCGGGAAATTCGTTTGCTATCGATGCAGTAGATAACAGTGAAAAGTGTATTTATTTGCCGGAACATTGAACTGTAATAAAATTTGATTCGCACCTTATTCTATTCTTTCACTTTATCTATTGATATATATATATATATATATATATATATATATATATATATATATATATATATATATATATATATATATATATGTTACACCGGCCGTTCTTACACAGGAGAAACTACACCGGTTGTCACTATAAATAGTGCGAGTCACCAGAAGACAAAGCACCACCTTGTAACTGTCTAGCCAAGAGCTAGTCAGTTTCTTACTTTGTTAATACACTTGTGAAACCAACCATTGACTTCCTTTATTTATTATTTACTGTTGGACAACTCCACAACAATATATATATATATATATATATATATATATATATATATATATATATATATATATATATATATATATATATATATATATATATGACGTAATCACTATTATGAAAACATGTTCCAATAATTCAACATTAACAAAATATTTTGTGAGCACATGCTTCTGACATGTTTATTAGAAAAGTCACTTCGTATTCACATATTAAACCAACATTTCCATTTATATTCAGAAATAGTATCATCGTAAATTATATTTTTCTTCGTTTTCTTATATGGCTAGAAATAAAAACTGAACATATTAAGGAAAACCCTGAGCTTGAAGGGGGCTGTAGAGACAATGCACTATTTTCAATTAGAGCCGCCGATAGAATATATGAAAAAAACTAAGAAAAAAACTACACGAATTTTTTAGTAACAAGGATTTTTAAAAAAAAAACACTAGATATTAATCCAAAGGTTGTTATTTCCTTAGAGTTATCCTTTAACTTATCTAGCAATACTTTGAACCTAAAACAAATTAATCCAAACCCTATATTACGTTTATAGGAACTATAAACACCCTAGGTCTATTTTGAACTCCAGTATACACAATTAGAATTTCGTCTAATAGGCTAATATTTGATGAGAACTCTTAATTTTACAACACTGTATTGAAAAATTCGAGGATGAAACATGAGGATAGCATAAAAACAAGCATAAAATGAACAGCAGTACAACTAGAATGAATAATAGAAACAACCAACAGAATAAACCCTCTCAACAGTTTAATGTAAGAATAGATAATAGCAAATAAAAACACGTCCAGAAGAAATAGAAGACGAAAATGTATTTGGTTTCATCCATCGTTTAGTAACAATGCTCTAATATGACACTCCTAAATACTTCTTTAAAATCATAGCGGACAACTTAAAGACCCCGACACAAATATAGTAAACTTTTCAAGAGAAATACAATTATGCTCTCTTTCTCTACAGTACAAAACTTAGAACAACGTATAATAGGATCCAATAGAGTTAAATTTTAAAAAGTCCAAAAAAAATATAACACTAATACCCTTAGTGTTGGATGCAATTCTTCAGACAGAAATACCTGCCTGTTATAAAATTCCTGCATGCAGGAAAACGTTATATACAAATGTATAATTGAGCAAATTAGCAACTCGGATAATAGGAATATCAGTATCTCCAACAACAACAATAATTACACTAATACTAATGAGACGAATAATAGTGTCAGGAAAAGTTTAGCAAACTCACTTAATACTAAAACTAATTCAATGGAGTCCACTTTAGAATTTATTTAGCCAAGGATCTCTAAATATTCCATACACGATTATACGGCTAATAGTTAAAAACAAGCCACGCGTGCGTGGCCCCCCTCTGTATGTGACTCGATGTGGCGAGTGTAAGATGCAATAAATTTGGGCAATTTGGGGCATTTTTTAGCCCCATTTGGCCCCCTGGGGCGCGAACCAGAATTTTTCTGAGGTAAAGGATGCTCATTTTATATACAGAACAATTGCCTCTACATTTCGGCCAAATTTCAGAAAAATTGAATGGATGGATCAAACGTTATGGAAGAATAGGGTCATTTTTGCCATTTTGGGAGCTTTTGACCCCCTGGGGGCGCGAACCAGATTTTTTCCAAGGTCAGCGATACTTATTTTCTATTAGGAACAATTGCCTCCACATTTTGGCTAAGTTTCAGAAAAATTGAATGGATGGATGAAAAGTTATATGGCAAAAAATGTCATTTTTTGCCATTTCGGGGCCTTTTGACCCCCTGGGGGGCTAACCAGATTTTTTTTCAAAAATCGGAGAATGTCACTTTCTAACCTGACCAAAGTTACAACTTCATGCAAAATTTCAGAGAAATTCAATGGATGGTTGCGGAGAAAAATCCGGACGGACGGACGGACATGCCTCAAAACATAAGTCTCCCGATTTATAAAAATAAGAGCATATAAGCCTTTAGATAGATTCTGTAGGTTATGCCTGGATGGATTATTATCCATTATTAAGCATACTGGTAGCCTACTAAATAAATAAAAAAGATAAGGTCCTTTCCAATTGCATGCGTAAGAACTGGTTTAAATATAACCATTTTAATATCCCATAACCCCATATTTGCCTTTTCCCTTATAATATTTTTAAATCTTTCACACTAAGGAACAAATGGTAATTTATCATCCTAAAACATAAGCGCCCTCTTAAATACTGAAACCCCTCTTTGTTGATCCCCAACATCTAAGCAGTCTGAATCTTATTAAATTCCACCGTAATCGATAATAGATTTCACTGTAACTGATGCTATTTGATAATAATCGTGATTTTCGGATAACAACATTGAATTGGGAACCGATATACATATATTGGATTTACATAGGACTACTGGACTCAATGGTCCTGCATGGAAAAATGACCCCCTTACTTGACACTGTTAGATCCATAATTACTATACCAATATATAGTTAAGCATAACCTGAAAATTAAAATTGAATTTGTTTTTAGTGGAATGTCCTAAGAACCTTTCCCATTTTATAATGTAATAATCTATACAGAGATAGGCTCGTTTAAACCCCATATCATCACATATTATAATATAAACATGTATCTTATCAACAATTATTTAATGCGTAGCTAAGTTTAGCTATTTAGAGGGGAGTAATAAGGGTCTTTTTAGTAGGAACTGGTTTCTTTATTGCCAACATATAATATCTGGTTCAATTATCCCCCCTTGACAGTGCGATTATTTCTGCAGCAAATTGAGACCTGACGAAATTTGATGATTTACGATCGGGTTATTACCTCTCTTGGCGACAGAAGAGCGTTAATGTTTGCTTTCTCGATGTATCTGCAGATAGAACTGGACATTCTTGGAAATCGTCAGAGGAATTGGAATTATACTGGGAGATGAGTGAATGTTTTATTGGTGGTCACGGCACCTGATTGTATTTTAAAACTGAAAGTTTCCTGTTTAGATTGCTAATTTTTTATGGAAATTATTTGTTTAAACACAATGTACGATGGGACTTGTGATCGACTGAGTTGAATGATTGCTTGTATCGTTGAATGATTGCTTGTATCATTGAATGATTGCTTGTATCGTTGAATGATTGCTTGTATCGTTGAATGATTGGTTGTATCGTTGAATGATTGGTTGTATCGTTGAATGATGGCTTGTATCGTTGAATGATGGCTTGTATCGTTGAATGATTGGTTGTATCGTTGAATGATTGCTTGTATCGTTGAATGATTGGTTGTATCGTTGAATGATGGCTTGTATTGTTGAATGATGGCTTGTATCGTTGAATGATTGGTTGTATCGTTGAATGATTAGTTGTATCGTTGAATGATTGGTTGTATCGTTGAATGATTGGTTGTATCGTTGAATGATGGATTGTATCGTTGAATGATGGCTTGTATCGTTGAATGATTGGTTGTATCGTTGAATGATTGGTTGTATCGTTGAATGATTTCTTGTATCGTTGAATGATTGGTTGTATCGTTGAATGATTGGTTGTATCGTTGAATGATGGCTTGTATCCTTGAATGATTGGTTGTATCGTTGAATAGTTGGTTGTATCGTTGAATAGTTGGTTGTATCGTTGAATGATTGGTTGTATCGTTGAATGATTGGTTGTATCGTTGAATGATTTCTTGTATCGTTGAATGATTGGTTGTATCGTTGAATGATTGCTTGTATCGTTGAATAGTTGGTTGTATCGTTGAATGATTGCTTGTATCGTTGAATAGTTGGTTGTATCGTTGAATGATTGGTTGTATCGTTGAATGATTGGTTGTATCGTTGAATGATTGGTTGTATCGTTGAATGATTTCTTGTATCGTTGAATGATTGGTTGTATCGTTGAATGATTGGTTGTATCGTTGAATGATGGCTTGTATCGTTGAATGATTGCTTGTATCGTTGAATAGTTGGTTGTATCGTTGAATAGTTGGTTGTATCGTTGAATGATTGGTTGTATCGTTGAATGATTGGTTGTATCGTTGAATGATTTCTTGTATCGTTGAATGATTGCTTGTATCGTTGTAATAGTTGGTTGTATCGTTGAATGATTGGTTGTATCGTTGAATGATGGCTTGTATCGTTGAATGATTAGTTGTATCGTTGAATGATTGGTTGTATCGTTGAATGATTGGTTGTATCGTTGAATGATTGGTTGTATCGTTGAATGATTGCTTGTATCGTTGAATGATTGCTTGTATCGTTGAATGATTGCTTGTATCGTTGAATGATTGCTTGTATCGTTGAATAGTTGGTTGTATCGTTGAATGATTGGTTGTATCGTTGAATGATTTCTTGTATCGTTGAATGATTCCTTGTATCGTTGAATGATTGCTTGTATCGTTGAATAGTTGGTTGTATCGTTGAATGATTGGTTGTATCGTTGAATGATTTCTTGTATCGTTGAATGATTGCTTGTATCGTTGAATAGTTGGTTGTATCGTTGAATGATTGGTTGTATCGTTGAATGATGGCTTGTATCGTTGAATGATTGGTTGTATCGTTGAATGATTGGTTGTATCGTTGAATGATGGATTGTATCGTTGAATGATGGCTTGTATCGTTGAATGATGGCTTGTATCGTTGAATAGTTGGTTGTATCGTTGAATGATTGGTTGTATCGTTGAATGATGGCTTGTATCGTTGAATGATTAGTTGTATCGTTGAATGATTGGTTGTATCGTTGAATGATTGGTTGTATCGTTGAATGATTGGTTGTATCGTTGAATGATTGCTTGTATCGTTGAATGATTGCTTGTATCGTTGAATGATTGCTTGTATCGTTGAATGATTGCTTGTATCGTTGAATAGTTGGTTGTATCGTTGAATGATTGGTTGTATCGTTGAATGATTTCTTGTATCGTTGAATGATTGCTTGTATCGTTGAATGATTGCTTGTATCGTTGAATAGTTGGTTGTATCGTTGAATGATTGGTTGTATCGTTGAATGATTTCTTGTATCGTTGAATGATTGCTTGTATCGTTGAATAGTTGGTTGTATCGTTGAATGATTGGTTGTATCGTTGAATGATGGCTTGTATCGTTGAATGATTAGTTGTATCGTTGAATGATTGGTTGTATCGTTGAATGATTGGTTGTATCGTTGAATGATGGATTGTATCGTTGAATGATGGCTTGTATCGTTGAATGATGGCTTGTATCGTTGAATGATTGGTTGTATCGTTGAATGATTTCCTGTATCGTTGAATGATGGCTTGTATCGTTGAAGGATTGCTTGTATCGTTGAATGATGGCTTGTATCGTTTATCCACGGTTTTTGTGTATTTCTTTATAAAGATTAACATTTGTCTCTAAATCCAATTTTCATGTCTAACCATATAAAAAAAAATGAAGAAAACTATAAATTAAGATGATACTATTTCTGGATATTGAATGAAATTTTGGTTGAATGTGTTGTAGCTATATAATTTTGGTTGAATGTGTTGTAGCTATATAATTTTGGTTGAATGTGTTGTAGCTATATAATTTTGGTTGAATGTGTTGTAGCTATATAATTTTGGTTGAATGTGTTGTAGCTATATAATTTTGGTTGAATGTTTTGTAGCTATATAATTTTGGTTGAATGTGTTGTAGCTATATAATTTTGGTTGAATGTGTTGTAGCTATATAATTTTGGTTGAATGTGTTGTAGCTATATAATTTTGGTTGAATGTGTTGTAGCTATATAATTTTGGTTGAATGTGTTGTAGCTATATAATTTTGGTTGAATGTGTTGTAGCTATATAATTTTGGTTGAATGTGTTGTAGCTATATAATTTTGGTTGAATGTGTTGTAGCTATATAATTTTGGTTGAATGTGTTGTAGCTATATAATTTTGGTTGAATGTGTTGTAGCTATATAAAAACTCAACTGTTTAGGTGGACCTATAACAACATGATGAGTTGAACTTCTGTTACTATTTGCTGACGAATACACTTTTTTAATAAAAATTTTAGAAACATGTGAATTTATGGAACCTGTTTACATAATAATGATTATGTCATGAATTTTGTATTCTTCCAAGTTATAATATATGAGCTCTGTGAGACCTAAAGTTCTATCCATTGAGCTAAACTTAGACCTGCAGTATTTACTAGTTTCCTGCATATTTGAATTGATTCACTTTTCATTTTTTGTAGAATTGAGGTAAGGCCTTTTCTCGTATGATTAGGATACAACCAGTTTACTTATATTCTCGGCAACCCGGTGAGTAACATGGGCACGTTAGTTTTTGTTTGTAAACTTTACCATTTAGAAGGTGCACCCACCCAAACTCGTACCCGCTCCCAAAATCTTTTAAAATAAGTAAGATATAAAAAATGTAATAGAGAAACGAATTACTCGATCAAATTCTGATTTAGTAATGCATTTTTAAATGATTGGTTAGCGCGCACGAGCGTCAAGATTACGTACGCGCTTGGTAAAACCCTAAACTATTTAATTGTCTCACCTGCTCACTGTAGAAGTTCCTGATAGCTTCTTTCCTAGGACCGCTTGCCTTTGGAATTCCCGCCATGTTCCCTGTTTCCCCGATCGTAGAAACATACAGAAATTTAAATGTGATGTGAACTAACCTCTTGCTACACAGCTCCCCACCAAGGTTACGCCCCCCCCAAAAAAAAACTGACTCTTATCATAGTAGCTCCCTTACGTTTTAGTGGCAATATGCCTTGTTTGGGGTGAATACAAGTTTTTTTTTTATTTAACTTATGATTATGAATTATGGAATATGTATTCTAGACAACAGGGTGAGTAACGTGGGCACAGTACTTTTTAATTTATTATTTATTTTGTAACCTTTACCATTTCTACGTGTTCTATTTTAGGAAGAAGTATGCATTTACGTTGTAGGAACAGTTATTTCCGTTACCATGGCATGGCGCAAATACATTTAGTTCAACTACAGATAGTTGTTTCGCGGCTCTTCAGTGTGGTTAGATACTTAAAAATAACATACATCAAGAGGAATAACTCATATTTTTACATATACGGCATTTTTGTGAAATTTTAACAATAGATATTAGACATCAATTAATAGATATTCATCAAATTTCAGTTTCTTTAGAGTATTTTAAAGGGATTTTAGCGGGCATAATATGGGCACATGCTCCGATTTGAAAATTGAAATATTTCAGATTTGCATTGAATTTGATCTACAGTCATTAGACAACAATTAAGCAAGATTCCCTGAATTTCAATTTCATCTTAAGACCTCTTAAGCCTAAGACTTTAATTTTGGACATTTTCAAAGTGAATTTTGATTAAAATTGAAATAAGGATTCTAGACATAAGGTTTAGTATCATTCTATCTTGATTTTAATCTTCGTAAGAGAACATAAAAGTGGTGCAAAACTGTTCTGTTCCGAGAATTAATTTTACTCGTCCTGGGGCGGACATTCTTCTGGTTTATCCATGTTTTAACCTACTACAAAGCAATCATCGCACAGGTACCTTCGCCCTTGGATAGGAATGAAGTCTGGTTCTGTTCCGTCCTAGGGGGGAGGATTGGTTTATCGTCGGAATGCCGACGGGTTCGATCCACGCTATTTTTATAACCTTCCACGGGACCGGCGGGACAGTTATAAAAGTGGGGGGGGGGCTCTCCTAAAAAGTGGGGGACCCGGTTAAACACATGCATATATAACTTCATTATTGATGACCGTAAAGTGGGGGGGCCAAGTGAAATAGTGGGGGGATTAAGGCCCCCCTACCCCCCCCCCCCCGGTGCCGCCGTCCATGTTCCAGCAGTGTTGCTAACTGATATTTTTAAAACCCGCTAGAAAGGAACCAAAAAATCTCCCAAAAAAACGCTAGATGTTAACTTTTCGTACACTATTTAAAAAAAGTGTTACTGTTATTTAAATTGTTATTTGTTTCTTTAATGTTATTTTTATTTAATTTGAATATTTAAAAAAAAAGGGGACATAATTCATGAACGAGTTGTGTGTCTGACTAATGGAGAAATGTATGGTTTAACAAAAGATTTATAAAGTTGTGGTGGATTAGGGTTTATAGGGTCGGAGGATCCCGGGGAATAGTTTAAGATATTGAAATTTTTATTGAAATGTACAACTACTACTGTTCTGTATATATCACGCATGGAAGATAGTTTAAGAAATAGTTTCATATGATGACTAGCTAGGAAATGAATGGAAGATAGCTTAAGAAATAGTTTCATATGATGACTAGCTAGGAAATGAATGGAAGATAGCTTAAGAAATAGTTTCATGTGATGACTAGCTAGGAAATGAATGGAAGATAGCTTAAGAAATAGTTTCATGTGATGACTAGCTAGGAAATGAATGGAAGATAGCTTAAGAAATAGTTTCATATGATGACTAGCTAGGAAATGAATGGAAGATAGCTTAAGAAATAGTTTCATATGATGACTAGCTAGGAAATGAATGGAAGATAGCTTAAGAAATAGTTTCATATGATGACTAGCTAGGAAATGAATGGAAGATAGCTTAAGAAATAGTTTCATATGATGACTAGCTAGGAAATGAATGGAAGATAGCTTAAGAAATAGTTTCATGTGATGACTAGCTAGGAAATGAATGGAAGATAGCTTAAGAAATAGTTTCATATGATGACTAGCTAGGAAATGAATGGAAGATAGCTTAAGAAATAGTTTCATGTGATGACTAGCTAGGAAATGAATGGAAGATAGCTTAAGAAATAGTTTCATATGATGACTAGCTAGGAAATGAATGGAAGATAGCTTAAGAAATAGTTTCATATGATGACTAGCTAGGAAATGAATGGAAGATAGCTTAAGAAATAGTTTCATATGATGACTAGCTAGGAAATGAATGGAAGATAGCTTAAGAAATAGTTTCATATGATGACTAGCTAGGAAATGAATGGAAGATAGCTTAAGAAATAGTTTCATGTGATGACTAGCTAGGAAATGAATGGAAGATAGCTTAAGAAATAGTTTCATATGATGACTAGCTAGGAAATGAATAGAAGATAGCTTAAGAAATAGTTTCATATGATGACTAGCTAGGAAATGGATGGAAGATAGCTTAAGAAATAGTTTCATATAGTGACTAGCTAGGAAATGAATGGAAGATAGCTTAAGAAATAGTTTCATATGATGACTAGCTAGGAAATGAATGGAAGATAGCTTAAGAAATAGTTTCATGTGATGACTAGCTAGGAAATGAATGGAAGATAGCTTAAGAAATAGTTTCATAGTATGACTAGCTAGGAAATGAATGGAAGATAGCTTAAGAAATAGTTTCATGTGATGACTAGCTAGGAAATGAATGGAAGATAGCTTAAGAAATAGTTTCATATGATGACTAGCTAGGAAATGAATGGAAGATAGCTTAAGAAATAGTTTCATGTGATGACTAGCTAGGAAATGAATGGAAGATAGCTTAAGAAATAGTTTCATGTGATGACTAGCTAGGAAATGAATGGAAGATAGCTTAAGAAATAGTTTCATATGATGACTAGCTAGGAAATGAATGGAAGATAGCTTAAGAAATAGTTTCATGTGATGACTAGCTAGGAAATGAATGGAAGATAGCTTAAGAAATAGTTTCATATGATGACTAGCTAGGAAATGAATGGAAGATAGCTTAAGAAATAGTTTCATGTGATGACTAGCTAGGAAATGAATGGAAGATAGCTTAAGAAATAGTTTCATATGATGACTAGCTAGGAAATGAATGGAAGATAGCTTAAGAAATAGTTTCATATGATGACTAGCTAGGAAATGAATGGAAGATAGCTTAAGAAATAGTTTCATATGATGACTAGCTAGGAAATGAATGGAAGATAGCTTAAGAAATAGTTTCATATGATGACTAGCTAGGAAATGAATGGAAGATAGCTTAAGAAATAGTTTCATGTGATGACTAGCTAGGAAATGAATGGAAGATAGCTTAAGAAATAGTTTCATATGATGACTAGCTAGGAAATGAATGGAAGATAGCTTAAGAAATAGTTTCATGTGATGACTAGCTAGGAAATGAATTGAAGATAGCTTAAGAAATAGTTTCATGTGATGACTAGCTAGGAAATGAATGGAAGATAGCTTAAGAAATAGTTTCATATGATGACTAGCTAGGAAATAAATGGAAGATAGCTTAAGAAATAGTTTCATATGATGACTAGCTAGGAAATGAATGGAAGATAGCTTGAGAAATAGTTTCATATGATGACTAGCTAGGAAATGAATGGAAGATAGCTTGAGAAATAGTTTCATATGATGACTAGCTAGGAAATGAATGGAAGATAGCTTAAGAAATAGTTTCATATGATGACTAGCTAGGAAATGAATGGAAGATAGCTTAAGAAATAGTTTCATATGATGACTAGATAGGAAATGAATGGAAGATAGCTTAAGAAATAGTTTCATATGATGACTAGATAGGAAATGAATGGAAGATAGCTTAAGAAATAGTTTCATATGATGACTAGCTAGGAAATGAATGGTAGATAGTTTAAGAAATAGTTTTATGTGATGACTAGCTAGGAAATGAATGGAAGATAGCTTAAGAAATAGTTTCATATGATGACTAGCTAGGAAATTGATACGGAAAGTAGGTTCATGGAAATGTGAAATTGCGGTTGTGTGGGTGGCAAACGAAATCTCCAGATTTTACAGAAAAAAAACGTATTGGAATTTATTAACGTCCCCCTCACTGATTGGCTGCAGCCTTGTCCCTTAAGGGTCTCACGGATTGGCTGTCAGGCATCCCAACCCCTACTCCCTTAGGGGTCACGCGAGTCAGCTCATAAAAACGCTTGTACGCTGTGTTCCGGCCTCTTTTCGACCCACCTTTTGAACCTGGTAGGACCGCGGTTGGATGCTTCTGTGACAAAGCCCTCGACGCCAGTCGCAGAGAGACCCCACTTCTTCCTGTTACCAACCATCTTGGACTAAAGTGACTACATCTCGACAAGAGCCAGAATTGAGGCGGGCGCACGTGCAACCTGTTACTAGAACTCCAACAAGATAAGTTCGCAAAGCACGTTTTCGAAAACCTAAATTAACTTCCTCCTTTCTGAACTTTGAACTCACCATTTGTTGTATATATTTGCCCTCATGTTTTCTCACAAGTAAAACGGTTTTAAACTTATATACAATTGTTGTTGTGTTTCTTCTGACAAAAGCTGTTGCCGTGTTTCTATTTTTCACTTATCTACGTAACTGTTATTGCATTCTCACGTGCGAGAATTGAACTTTCTTCCAGGGATATTTGATCCCAACAAACGCTAGCCGCTAGATCCAAATTTTACTAGCTAGATTCCAAACAAAATCTCCAGATCTAGCGGGAAAACCCGCCTTTCAGAGTACTCTTTTTAGCTGAAGCTGGATTCCTACGTGTGTGTGTGTGTGTGTGTGTGTGTGTGTGTGTGTGTGTGTGTGTGTGTGTGTGTGTGTGTGTGTGTGTGTGTGTGTGTGTGTGTGTGTGAAAAAAGAGAGTGAATATTGTCAACCTGAGACATTACGATTTCTTTGTGCGAAATGTTGTCTTCCAAAAAAAACAAAAAAAAACAGTCTTCTAATCTTTAATGACTTCCTGGGTAACAATAAAAATGCATCTCCGCTTCATCCAATTTCCCGTTTCTGTCATCTCCACCACGAATAGTTTGAGAGAGAAAAAAAACAGAAGAAAAAAAAGAACAATGAAAGCGCCATTCTTTACTTTCTTTAAGTTAAATATATTTTGTTTTACAGACAGTAAAAAGGTTCGACTAACTTTCAACTAAACATATATAACATTTACTCACTAGTAGTTTTCACACACTGTCAATAACAGATGGTGTTCCCTGGAATCCGAATGACAAAAGGTCTCCTCATATTTCCAGAAATTATTTTGCGTTATCGCAACAGCCATTTACCATCGATTTCTTGTTAGCAACAGCCGTTTGTCGTCTCTGGAATCTGAGTGACATAAGCCTCCCCAAGGTTCCAGTACTCTCGCGCCCTTTCAGTGGAGGTCTGGTCGGTGCTCTCCCTCCTCGGTTTTTCCATCCTCCTTGACCTTTCACGGCAATATTGCGTGGTATCAGCTGAGGCTGGTGCGACCGCATGTGTGTGTGGGGGGGGGGGTCCTTCCTCCTTCAATTTATCTGTGACTGGTTAGTGTTTGTTTGTTTGTTTGTTTGTTTGTTTGTTTGTTTGTTATGTGTAGGTTGGTTTCCACATTCAGGAACTTTCTTTAATATTTCGGCTGTTTTTTATCATTGTTGTTCGTTGTATAGTCTCTATTTTCTATTATTACTACGTGTGTGCACTCTTATTATCCTTAGCCAGTGTTATATATATATATATATATATATATATATATATATATATATATATATATATATATATATATATATTATATATATATATATATATATATAATACAGCAACATTTGTATAATTAACGGATACATTCTATTAGACACAGACGAACAACACAAGTAAGGAGGACATTTTTTAATAACTGATATAAGTTAGCTAAACATTTATCTGGAACAAAACTTTGATCTAATATACGGAACGTTTATGTTTTTGTTTTTTAAGCGAAGTGGGGTCTGATCAACTCTGCTGGGAAGCCATGAAATAAAATACTGTTTTGTTTTTAAATTCCCGAAACAGGTTTTCATGGTAAACAACGGAATGTTAAGACTAGTGTAAATACTTGGAAGCAAACTAATATAGTAACTACAAAAAATAAATTGACTTACATGAGTTATTTTCTACTGAACGACTTGGGACTAAAATGTTTTTGTTTTTTGGGGTTTTTTTTTCTTCCTTATATAGTTTTAATGGTTGAGAAACTTCCGAGACTATATATATATATATATATATATATATATATATATATATATATATATATATATATATATATATATATATATATATATATATATATAGCTAAAATTTTCCTTAAGGCCTTATCATCTGACCCTCTAAGAGGAAACGTCAGAATGATAAATTAAAAACTAAGAAAATCGAATGAGATATGAGGAGAAAAATTGTTTAAGTTGTAGAAAACGATTGAGAGAAAGACAAAAAACAAAAAGTAAATCTCTCAACGTTATGGTGGATTTGAATAATTAAAGATCTCCAACTGATGCTTCAAAATCTTTTATCTACACAGGCTAGGTCGAGAATTGTTAATAACTAACGCCTCAATAATATTGAGATGGTAGTTCGACTTGGCACTGTGTAAAATATTTCCCCTCATATCTCATTCGATTTTCTTAGTTTTTAATTTATTATTCTGACGTTTCCTCTTAGAGGGTCAGACGATAAGGCCTTAAGGAAAATTTTAGCAATTTTCTCCCCCCCCCCCGCCCGCCCGTTTCATTGATTAAAAAAAATGTTTCCTCTGAAATTTATCCTACGATTTTGTTGTACGCGAAATTTACTTATATATATATATATATATATATATATATATATATATATATATATATATATATATATATATATATATATAAAAGCATAAAGATAATCGTAAATTTAATATTTCAGACAGTCCTTGATTGATTTAGCCACATGGTCACGAGTACAAAAGACGTAATTCAAAGTTCACTTCCTTTTTCTCCTCTTTACAGTTTACGAAACATCATTTGGCCCCTGCTCGCTAAGACTGATTCTGTGGCATTCGGCCAGTCTCCTCTCTATCCATGTCCTCACTTAGACGTAAGCCCCTTAGAGGCCAGATTTATAAGGGTCATATTAAGTCAGTAGTTGTGTAACATGATATTTGTTAATATTACATTTAAATGTTTGCATGTCGGTACAGTCGGGGAAACAGGGGGCAGGGAGGACTTCTAGAAGCAAACAAGCCGAGGAAAGAAGCTACTAGAGTAGAAAGTTTTCCGGTATCTGGGGGGCCTCTATAGTGAAGGGGTGGGATTTTGCTGTTAGTCGGGTTTGTTGGGGGTATTTACATTGAGGGTATTTACATTGAGGGGATACAAGTGTAGTAAGTTCGTCTGAGCACATTTTGTGAAAGTACTTGTAAAACAAACATTAGGGTGCAACATTGCGGTGATGTGACAGGGGCTGAAGCGTGGTAGACTGTGTGCGACATATTAGACTAGAGACTCTTATTTTTGTCGGAAATTGTTGTGTTAACAAAACTCATGATTCTTGCACTGGCAACTAATGTGGTTAATGAATGCTTTTTACCGCATCAAGGGTATTAAACACTGATACATGATTGGCCACGAGTAATTAGCCTCTAATTCCTTAATGAGTGTTCATATAACTAGGAATCGATTAGATCATCTAGATCGATCAATCAATTTTATTGGCAAAAAGATAGCAAATTACAGCAAACCATGTAAAAAAAACAGTGAGAAGATATTGCATCGTTGAATTTGTCCCAGGCGACTTTAAACCTGGATATGGTAGGCATCACCACGACCTCCTCTGGTAGACTGTCATAGTGTGCAGAATGCTGCCTTTCTTCTGTTGAGACGAAAACGAGGAGGGTGACTGCGGAGACTGCGACACTATGTGTTAGAGTGAGAAACTGGTACTCTTATAAAGAACGCACCGCGTTTCCGTGACTTTGCGTCGTCAACGTTCGGACAGGTTTTGGAAGCGACTGAGAGTTGACGAAACTATTAATCAATCAAGTTGCATCTCCCGAAGGACTCACGTCGGGGTCACCAGTTATGGCCGGGCTGTTTTTTGAACAAAGGGTATAGAGAGATGCCTTTATGGCGACATGTCATTCCCCTACGTTCGAGTGGCCCGACCACGTGTGGATAAAATTAACAGAATCAACAAACAAAAAAGGAAGAAAGAAAAACATTATTATTATATCGGAAATTATATTAGAAAGAAAGCGAAGGGATAATAAAGCTACACACACAAGAATAGTATTTAGTAAAATCAACAATTCGTCGGCGGCGGCGCTCAGCGCAACAGACCATTAACCAAAAAACCTTCTGGACTAGTTGCAACCATAACCCTAAATCCTAACCTTAACCCCTAACCCAGAAAATGTTAAGAAAAAAACATTGAAAAATTAAAAAAAAAAAAAAAAGAAACATTTGCTTAAAAACAGTTGTTTCGTGAAAAATAGAAAGAAAAAAAACAACAAAATTGCTTAAAACAATTGTTTCGGTATTTATGTTAACAAGAAATAAAAAAACATTGAAAAAAATGTAATAAAAAAAAACATTAAAAAAATCTTTAAAAAAACAGCATTTGCTTAAAAACCGTTGTTTCGTGAGAAAAAGAAAGAAAAAATTTACTTAAAAAGGTCGTTTCGTTGTTTGTTATATAAAAAAAAACATCTTTTGAAACTTTTCGGTGCACAAAAAAAACATTTTATTTAAAAACATTTTATTAAGAATGATTCCTTTGACAAAAAAAATAAACATCTAATTAATAACAGTTGTTTAGCTCTGGTTTGTTCGTTCTATATTTTTATATATCTATTTTACTTTGATTTTCTTCATCTGAATTTATCGTCTGCCAGTCTTCAATTTATCGTTTAGCAGTTTTCGCCTCGTCAACCCTCGGGCGCTTTTGTAACCTGCCCGAACGTTGACGACGTGAAGTCACGGAAACGCGGTGCGTTCGCTATAAGAGTACGGAAAAACTCTCTAAAGGCAAATCTACATTCCTGTTGATGATCTGAAGGATATTGAACAGAGATGTGCCAGTGCCAACAAAGGCAAGAGAAAAATGCTTGGAAACGTTATGCAAAATGTTTATACCATGAAACGGAAAATGCTATGAATACTATTATGTTGTTCGGAAAATGATGACCGATTCCAAAAACAATCGTTTATTCTTTGAGTTCATTCGGAACCCATTTAATGGGCTTTTTCGCCTTACCAGTTCGCTTTAAATAATTGAAATAATTGGACACTGTTGAAATACTAACATCAAGTAACTTAGTCATTTCTCTTACACTTTGAAGTGGGTTTTTTTTTGTTTCTTTTTAAAAACATGGTTCACCCCCAAACAAGGCAGGCCGCCACTGTAGACGTAAGGGGCTACTGAGAAAAAAGAAAAGGTGGGGGGGTCAGCTTAAATTGGGATCTGCGCAGCCAGTACTGTCGGGGAAACAGGGGGCAGGGAGGAAATTCCGGAGGCCAGCAGCACGAGGAAAGAAGCTATTGGAGTAGAAGGCTCGCCGGCATCTGGGGACCTCCACAGTGAATGAATGAGATTTAGTTAATTGTCGAGTTAGTCTAGTGAATTTACGTCGAGGGGGCACCAGAGTAGTCAATTCATCGGAGCATAATCCATTGAAGTATTTGTAAAACAAACATAAGGATGCTACATTACGGCGATGGGACGGGGACTGGAGCTTGGTTGACAGTGAGGGACCTATTAGGTTGACGACTCTTTTTTGGACCTTGTCAAGGAGGGAGAGACTAGTAGATGATGCACCAGCCCAGATGTGGCAACAATACTCCATTGGTTAAAATAAAGAAAAATGCTTTGGGACGTTCATTATCAAGAGTGCATGCCCATCCTCTACCTTCGTCATCTCCAATTATCATTATCATTATAAAATATCTGAAACTACCTTCGCACTCTCCGATCACTAGTGGGCCCTTCCTTTCATGTTTTGCTGATGTTAGCGGCTGTTTGGGAAACATTATAGGCGAGTCTGGATTAGTGGTGGGACTATTAATCGGAATCGGAATCGGAATCGGAATCAGGAATCGAAAAATCGGAACTTTTTGGGGTATCGGAATCGGAAAAATGTTAACCTAGTTTCCGATTCCAGAAACGATTCTTTTAATATTTTTTTTTTGTTTGTTTAAAACTTAATTTGCTATTGCTGGTACTAATGATGAAATTATAAAATGATAATTGATTTTAAACTACCAGTAAAACTCAAATTTATAGATCATAATAACGAATTAAGGTATAAAAATAACGCCGGAAAAATGGCCCATAAAAATGACACCGGTAAAAATGGCACGAGTGGATAAATCAGACAAAAATGGCACAAGTGAAAAAAAAATATATGAAAATCTCACAATGGGTTTATCCAAATCTTGGATACAATACATAAATGGAAAACCATAAAAGAAGTTTGTCAAATTAAAAAGAAAATTTTATCTACACTTAAAAGTAGATGAGGACGTTTCGCTAAATCCCTCTCCCCCCCCCCCCCCAAAAAAAAAATCCTCTTTTTATAGGCGATTTTAGAATCGGAATCGGTAATTGTATCGGAATCGACAATTTAGAACATAATCGGTAATTGTATCGGAATCAGAAA
>OY744537.1:79790025-79852525 GCA_963556195.1 Sepiola atlantica | reverse complement strand
TTCTTATTCTTATTCTTATTCTTATTCTTATTCTTATTCCTATTCTTATTCTTATTCGTATTCATGTGCTTATTCCTATTCTTATTCTTATTCCTATTCTTATTCTTATTCTTATTCTTATTCTTATTCTTATTCTTATTCTTTTTCTTATTCTTTTTCTTCTTCTTCTTCTTCTTTTTCTTCTTCGTTTCTTCTATATCAGCAGCTAGTAGTTACGGCTGATAGGCTGATTACGCTGTTGATTTAAAACAAAGTCCACAAACTTTTAATATTAGGATATTGGTAGTTTAACTTTTTTTATAAGCATTAAAGGAAAAGTATTAAAATTGAGAATGAAAGCCCTTTTCAATGCAAGATATATATATATATATTTTTACATTTATCTTATTAATTTGGAGATAAACTTATCTTCAGAGATTCTTCTCTTTTTTCTTTTATAAAAATAAACAACTTTTTAGTTTTGTTTATCGATAAAACGTCCTTGTGTATTATTTGACGTACTGTCCGCTTGTGGTGTAATATTATATTATTTGCATTTGCAAAGTGACCGGCCTACAAATAATGTTGGCAGCACATGTCCCTGAAAATTTGAATAGATTCGACAAAGTTGAGCTAAGTTTTCTTTGTATGCTTTAAATATGACTGATGTTTTTATTAATTTGAACTTGTTATCTTATTTAATTGTATTTATTTTCGATGTTTTTATTTTATTTTTGTTTTATTCCGTTGCCTTATTTTCACCCTACTGGCCGGATAAATGCCTGTTTCGATTGTTCGTGAGGTTAAATGAAAAAAAAAATGAAAAGAATAGATAGCTTAAAATACGAGGAAAAAAGGTCTGACCACCCATAGTAGAATACCACCCACTCCCTCTGTCATATTCTTACTTATGAAAGAACCTATCTTCAATTTACTGTTATCTCTGTGGGGTGACGTGTAAACTTATATATATATATATATATATATATATATATATATAATTTTTTTAATACCTGCTGGGGGCTATGAAATACCTGACTAGTACACGAGCGCAGGATTACCCCTCTCGGTGTGATGGAACCTTAGACCTTGTCAGGTCATCCATCTAGGAGAAGGAAAACTCTTATATAAAAACTGTGCTACTGACTACTTACGTCTTGGCAGCAAACCGTTGGGGAGAAGCCTCCTTAGTCCTGATCGACAACCTGCTTAGAGCTGGAGTAACATCCGGTTTGCAAACCTAAAATTGCTTACGGTGTAGATGGGCTCTGCCTATCACCGGGCCTTTGCGCTCCTTCTTTGTCTATTAGCCAGGTGCTAGCGCAGAGACACCTCAAAGATACCCAGTGCTTGGCTTTGTTTCCTAACTAGGACAATGAACGCTGTCTCTATTTCTCTCTATCTGGGAAACTTGAGGAAAATATTTTGTCACTATATCTTATATGACTAGTCTGGGTCGCTCTTGTTCTGATAGGTTAGGGTAGAGGTTGGACTGCTTGTATGGCCGCTATTTCCGACTAGTAGTACAAGAGCCCTAACTCTTAGGTAGCGCTTAGAGTGGCTACTCTATCAACAGTTGTATAATATCGTGGGCAACTGTACGTGCCATGTCTCGCATGGAAAGGGACTCTACAGTTATCCCCGGTGGGATTTCCCGAGACCACAAGCCCCATGGATCAAGTCTCGACTAATAACTTGGATGTGTTTACTTATTGGAACCAAACAAGAACCTACGTTGTCGTCTCCACTCTATCTAAAACCAAAATGACAATACAAAGAAAAAGAAACAACCAGACACCCACCAAAAAACATCTTCCGTAAACCCCCCCGGATATCCTCGCACTTAGTGAGAAAGAAAACTACAATCCTCAATCTCCTCACACCATTTTGACATGACTGAATACCTGACACTCTACCGTAAAGACTCTGATAAACATATGCACGGTCTAGGAGTTTATGTTCGGAACACCGTCCCCTTAACTAGAGAACATAAGCTAGAATCCAATGATCAAGCCTACATGTGCTTTAAATTAACCTTACAGCACAGCGTTAGTTACTTATATTTCATATACCGTTCTTTTTCGACCCATGACTGCGCCCTGCTTAACTTTGTCTCTTAAAGCATAGATACAGCACTCTCACTTGACTCGAGTGCCCACATACATGTATTTGGGGATTTTAATGTAAATCACCGTAAGTGGCTTTGGTTTCTCCAGCTATACAGACGCAGCTGGTAACTCCACGTATAGTTTCTCCATGGCGCACTTTCTCTCACATACTGTCATTTTCCTGACCAGCTTCCTTGATTGTGTCGGCCAGCAAGCCTTACTTCTCGACTTATTCTTGACCCCACTGTCCGAGGCTTGTGTGACAAATGCTCATAGCCCGCCCTGGAACGCTGATTACCTTGTGGTAATGATTAATATAACCCTAAAATCTCGTTCCAAAGCTGATGAGCCGTTGCTCAAAACGACGAGATACTATAAGCGGGCTGACTGGAAATCAATCAGAGATCACATCAGAGACGCCGCATGGAGTGAAACTTTTTTCTCTCCTTGCTGATCAGTGCGCAAATGAGGTAACCGAATGGGTCAAAGCAGGCATTGAAGAATATGTCGCCATGCCAAAATTCTACAGCAAGCTCTACTCTTGCCAATGATTCACCTATGGATGTGCAGCTGCTATTGCACAGAGGTAGCAAGCATTCCGACAATTCAACCGCCAACAGTTAACTACAAATAGACAGAAACTTATAGCGTCAATAAATCATTGCACGACTGCAATAGATGAAACAAAGAGAAGAGCGTATAAAGAAATGACCAGAAAACGCATTGAGTCGCAGAAAAAAGTTACTCTTGATTTCTGGAAAATCTTCAATAGTATGGTGAACAATGGCCAATCAACAATTCCCCGCTATCCAACCACAATGATGTCGTTTGCACAGCAACTGATAAGACTGAACTATTTGCTCACCATTTCGCCTTAAACTCCACTCTGGAGTCCGCAAACCGCTCTCTCCCAAATTTCCCATTGCGGACTGAAGCCACACTTAATGACTTGGCCATCACCCCATCTTATGTCCGGGACATCATAGAAAACCTTGACACCTCCAAAGCATGTGGGCCTTATTTTATACCAGTAATAGTAATAAAGAAATGCTCTGCTGAACTGGCCCCTGCCCTCTCCAAACTCTACAATAAATACCTTGCCGAATCTTACTTCCCCGATTGCTGGAAAATTTCTTCTGTTGTACCAGTCTTCAAGAATTCTGGAGATAGAACTAACCCTCAAAATTATCGCCTAATCAGTCTGCACCTGCTCTTCGCTAAAATATTTGGATCCTTAATCAATGTAACGATAGTCCGGCACTTAGTTAATGCTAAATTTCTTTCTGGCCATCAATATGGATGTAGGCAAGCAGTCTACTGCGGATATCCTAACGGCCATCTCTTAACGCATATACTATACACTGGACAAGGCAGGTGAAGTTAGAGCGGTAGCGCTTGATATATCCAAAGCGTTTGACAACGTCTGGCATAAAGGTCTTCTCATAAAAATTAATTCATATGGTATTACTGGACGAATACTTAATATAATTAGAACTTTCCTATCCAAAAGAAAGATCCAGGTTGTCCTCGATGGCCGTTCATTCAAATAATATGACATAAATACAGGTGTACTCCAAGGATCGATCCTTGCACCTTTATTGTTCCTGATTTTCATAAACAACCTACCTGATGACATTGTGTCTGAGATGGGTATATTTGCTAATAACACCATACTCTACTCTCGTCATGTGGGCAAAACTGGCGCGCATATGTCCGAGACAATGGCTAGTTAGAAAGTGACCTCCAGTCTGTAGTGGAATGGGGTCATAAATAGATGGTAACATTTAATGCTGGAAAGAAACCTCTTCAACCACCGATTACCATGGCAAATAACACCTTACCTGAGAGTCCAACGTTCAAACTCCTCGGCCTAACATTCACAGGTAACATGAATTGGAACAAATACATTGAAGATATTGCCAAGGCTGCTACAAAGAAAGTTGGCTCCATCTACCGTGCTAGTAAACTTCTCACACCTGATATTAACCTATATCTCTACAAAGCAACCATCCGCTCATGCATGGAGTATTGTTGTCACATCTGGGGGAGGTGCACCATCCACCAGTCTCTTCCTCTTAGACGAGGGCTCAAAACAGTCGCTAATCTAATAGGTTCCTCATTATCCACCAAGCTCTAGCCCCTGTCCTATCGCTGCAATGTTGCATCCTTGTGCTTGTTTTACAAGTACTTCAATGGATTGTGCTCCGATGAACTTGCTGCTCTGGTGCCCCCATCGACGTAAATACACTAGATCAACCCGGCAATCAGTTAAGTCCCATCCATTTACTGTGGAGA
Source organism: Sepiola atlantica (assembly GCA_963556195.1). Taxonomy (NCBI): domain Eukaryota; kingdom Metazoa; phylum Mollusca; class Cephalopoda; order Sepiida; family Sepiolidae; genus Sepiola; species Sepiola atlantica. The sequence continues at coordinate 79,848,143 of OY744537.1, read as the reverse complement.
TCCCCAGATGCTGGAGAGCCTTCTACCCCGATAATTGTTTCTTCGTGTCGCCGGCTCTGGAACTCCCTCCCTGTTCCCTGTTTCCTCGACTGTACTGACATGCAGAAATGTAAAATTAATGTGAACGGACATATTGCTGCACAGCTCCCAATTTATGATGACCTTCCAAACTTTCACCCTAATTCTCAGTAACCCCTTACGTCTACAGTGGCGGCCTGCTTATGATTAATTTTATCAAGTATATAGAGCAGTGGCGGCCAACCTTTTCAGAGTGAGGGCTAGATGAGACTTTTGGAAGGAGATCGCGGGCCGGAGTGAAAAACGAAATCTCAGAATGACTATATTTTGTTTACATGAATAAATTGTAGAAAAATTGCATTGAACACTCTACAAATCTGATATTTTTTCTCAGGAGACTTCTGTATGTGATGTTATAAAAGGCGCCAACGAAGAGCCATTTTGGAATCATAAAAAATAATGACGGGGGAAGTAGCAAGTTGATCCAGCATTCGTTTTGACACACCTCACATAGGTTCTCTGTTTTATGCCCTTTCCTCGTCTCTCGTTTTCTCTTTGCCTCTCTCTTTCTCTTTCTCTATTTTTCATCTCAGGGAAGGATTTGAAATTAATAGTTACAGATAAATGAAATATACATGCATCATCGCTCGCTAATATTTATACATTTTCATCCCACTGTAAATCTTAATCGCAACCTACTTTTACGTCTATGTCACAAAATGATATGAGTTTTACTGGGAGGTTCGCGGGTCGGATTGCAATAATAAAGCATAGCAGGGTGGCGGGCCGGACGCTAAGCCTTCGCGGGCCGGATGTAGCCCGCAGGCCGGAGGTTGCCCCCCCCCCCTGATATAGAGGTATCATAGAAGGCTGTCACAATGCAAGTAATTGAAATATGCCTGTGTTGAGTAGAAAGATAAAAACGAAGTGATTTTTTGTAGTAAATCTTACTTGTTTAGTCACAACTTCTACACAGTGATCTAATGTGAAACATCCACTATTTGATAATGAGGTCTTACCGCGAAATATATCATGGAACACGGTTACACACATTAGATCAATGTGTAGGAGTTGTGATTAAACAAGTAAGTTTAGCTTTAAAAAATAACTTCGTTTTTATCTTCCTTCTCAACACTGGTATATTTCCATGCCTTGTATTGTGATAGCCTTCTATGACTTCGCTATATACATATTATAATGCTTCAAGCAAACTACATCACCTTATTATTAAAGTAGTATTTCCGGTGGCGTAAGAGGATGACTGTAAGAGGGTGAAGTCCCAGAATGACTATTTGTAGTATCAGCAAGGAGAGTAAGAGGATTACATTAATAAATAAATGACGTAAATAAGGAAGAAAATAAACATATTAAAGTAGTAGTAGTAGTAGTAGTAGTAGTAGTAGTAGTAGTAGTAGTAGTAGTAGTAGTAGTAGCAGAGGGGGGGGTATTGATTTACTCCTCTCCAGGGGTTAGGCAGAATGCCAGTTTTTATCCTACTCCCACAAGTAAGATGTGACCCAAGGTCGGGTCGGGAAAGTTGGGTTTGAAAAGCCAGCGCCCGAGAGGTGAGCACTCTGGCCATTTAAAAATTGCCTGGGTAGTCCCGTCGGCATTCCCCGGTAGGGGCGCCTCAGACAGTAAACAATAAACTTACTCCTCCCCAAAGAGGGGAGGCAAAGCCTGGGAGGGTGCACCTCCTAGAACTGCACAGGACAGACCCATTGAACGGCGTAAGTCAAGCCCCGAAGGACAAGACAATACCAGTCTATGGGGTGCAGCATCCATCGGAACAGATACTACACTTTGATCTTAGCCAAAAGGCCAAAGATAGATGAAACTCAAACTAGACTCTTAATTGAACTTTTCCCACTCTCGTCAAAAAATCAACGTGGTTGAAGAATCGCGTATTTTCTCTTTCCCTGTCCCCTCTTCTCTAAGCCCACAAAATAGTTTAAGGGTGGGAAATCTTGAAGATTTTGCTGCGGTTGTGTGTCATTCGTCCTTTCTTCTTTGTCCCCCCCCCACACCCTATTTTTTTTTAAACGCGCCGACAACCTTTTCTAAAGATTTATGAAGACACTTTAATGTCGACGAACGCAACAAAGCGTTCAGCAACATTGGACGTTGTAATTTAATCTCGTTTTCTTTTTTGTTTTTCGCCCGCTTTCGCTCAGCAAAACGTGAAGTACTTCATCTACAGGATTAATTACCATAAACCATTCCTATCTGTCATATTTGCATAGTCTTTGCCGCCTCCATAACGCCCACACCCCACAAACCCCCCACTACCACGATAACTACAACCCCATCGACGAAATGATATCGGGTAGTTTAAGTTTATCCACACCGACCAATTAACACTTTTAATCCTGTTTTTTTGTTGTTTACTTTTATTCGCCCTAAACAAGACACATTATCACTGAGACGTAAGGGGCTACTTTGATTAGGGGCCACATTTATAGGGGGAATCCTAAGTGGGGAGTTGTGAAGCAAGATGTTTGTTCACATCACATTTAAATTTCTGCATGTTGAAACAGTCGGAGAAAACAGGGAGCAGGGATACAATTCAAAAGGCAAGCGATCCAAGTAAAGAAGCTATTAAAGTAGAAAATTTTCTGGCATCTGGGGACCTCTACGGTGAAGGGGTAAGATTTTGCTGCTCGTCGGGTTGGTCGGGATATTTACGTTAAAGAAGGTCACAACTGCAATAAGTTCGTCGGAGTACATTCCGTGGAAGTACTTGTAAAACAAGCACTGGTTGCAATATTGCGGTGATGGGAAATGGGCTAGAACTTGGTAGACAGTACGGGACCTATTAGATTATATACTCTTTTTGTACCCTGTTCAAGAGGGAGAGACAAGTGGTTGATGCACCAACCCAGATGTGATAACAATACCCCATGCATAGGCTAATGGTTGCTTGATAGAGATCTAGGATACTGGCAGCCCGGTAGAGGGCTCTCACCTTCTTTACAGCAGACTTGGCAGTATGTATTAATGCCAATCCATGTTATCTGTGAATGTTAGGCCGATTAGTTTAAACGTTGGACTCTCGAGAACGGTGCTATTAGCCATGGCAATCGGTGGTTGGAAAGGTTTCTTATAATTATTAAAGGAAATGATCTTTGTCTTGGTAGCATTGGATGTATCAATTCATTTCTGGTCCATTCTATTACAGACTGGGGCCATTTTCTAAGGATCTAGCCATTGCCTTTGATATGTGTGCGTTTGTCCGCACGTCTAAATTAGAGCTTGGTGTCATCAGTAAATATGCCCATCTCTGGCGCGATTGCATACAAATATCACGATTGCATCCAGCCATTGTTATAACTCTAGTCATTGTTACAAATGACACGAATTGGATTCTCCATAATGCTTTCTATTGTGAATTTATCCGATTGGTATTAAAAGTGTGGATGTTTCTCTGTATGTCTTTCTGTTGGTCATTTATAGGCTCCAAAAACCTCGACATGCCTGTATTAAATCTTCCACGCCCACGGCGATCATGATGCCCCATCCTTGAATGTGAAGTTAAAATGTTATTGGTTTTGTTGTTGTTAGGTGGCCGTGCCCCAAATGCGGCGTCAAACATGGAGATCGAGGTCTTTCTCGTAGATTTTGAGCACTTCATGTTCCTGAAGAATTTTAAGTTACCCTACAGCGATAGGTCCGAGTCGTTGAAGAACAGTCGTTGTCTGTAGGCATTGAATGGCGGTCTCACATGTGCCAACACAACGTTGTTATCCTTACTTTGCAGTTGACAACTGAACGCTCCTTCTGACGTAGATGGTCCACATACGCATTGGCAAGAGCGACCAGAGGCCACCGGATCCCGGTACAGACACCTTTAGATTACACCAGAGCTCCTCAAGCCGGACTGCGGCCCTAATTCGGCTGGGTATAATACCAATCTACCTGTCAGGAAGCAAAGTTTCCGACATCGACGATGGAATCGGTGAGTCTACAAAGCCTGTTACGCTTTGCCTTGTATTGAGAAAAATATGTTTTGAGACTGGCCGTGACTCCACCCAACTTCCCAATAGAATTAATTCAATAATTAAAATATATATATTCTCATTAGTATTTATTGGTAATTTACAGCTGCGAGGATCCGCCCTCTCTATGCTCTGAATGAACAACGAATTCTACCTCGCCGTATTCTTTCCTTCTTCTTCAAATGTTTCTATCTCCCACTGTTACCTCAGTGATGGGGAGATTCATCCTCCCTCGAAACTTACATTCATAGAAAATAATGTATTTTCAATTAATTTAATTAACGATAAGGATATCTTCAACAATTCTCATATAAAGACAGGGAAATGTCTTAGAGCAGGTACCCCACTTCCCCTCCGTCAAACCACATGGCCTGTATCCTGAGTAAAAACAATTTAATCACCATTTCTTGTAAAGGTTTGATTTCATTGGCGCATGTTATCTTAACACTTCAACATCCATTCAACGCCAAGAATGTAAACAGCTCTCCCCTGTTCGTGACACAGTGAACATCTGGCGGGTCACTCATTTTTTACCGTCGCCTTTCTATACCTCAAATCTCAGGGGAAAAAAACACCTTTCCTTCTCTTATCAATTCTCGCTTTTCTTTTCTCATGCCAAAACGCTTTTTAAATTCTTTTTTTTTTTCATAACTTAAAAAAACGAGACTATTCTCATTTTAATATTTTTCAATCCGACAATATTGTCACAATCGCCATTATCGGCAAAAAAAGTATTGTCTTTGCGACATACGAAAGCCAGGTGGCCCAGCTCGCATCCGTGACCAGCCCGCGATGGGTCTGTTGACACCACCACAGACGTTGATGAATAACAGCTCTTTCTTTTCTCTAATCAGACTTCGTTTTCCTTTTCGTGCAAAATAATCTGAAAGCCTTCGTAGGAAAACCAGGGTCCAGTTTCGAATCAACCCGTTTCCGTCCGACAATATTGTCACACACGCCCCTATTATTTGTGTCATTTACTTGTAATTGACACTCTTTAAGCCTCGTCGTCCAGAAACACAGAGAAAAATAATAATATAATAAAAAATAAAAATGAAAGAAAACGAAAAGTTCCGCAATTAATTGTATAATGTTCTGGTCCCTCAGACCGCAGATATGTATACGTGGGTGTACACATGTGCGCAGTCTTAGAGTTCTTGAGTTGAAAGAAAATGACAATAAAATTAATGACTGAGCATGAAATGAAAATCTCTTTTTAAGTTTATTATTAATGAGGGCTTTCAACACCCTTACAGTTATTTTCCCACTTTCTTCTCCATCGGATCCATTCTTCATTTCTTTACTGGTCTTGTTTTATGGATAGGCCTTGGTGTCTCGCCTGTCGAGAGTTGAAAGGTGCCTCACAACTTCAAGTCATACCTAGAACCATGTCAATGGAGGCGGTTAAAGTAGTTGATTGAGTTCGTAAGTAAAGTAAGAAAGATATAATTACGCAAAGATAGAAAGTGCTGGGAAATATTCTTTCGCGAACACCTTGGCCCAAAATGTGTCCGAGATAGGTTAATGTCGTGTCCAGAACTGTAGCAGTGAAAGTTTACCTTTTGAGGTACAAAATAAAAGTGGCTAAAATCGTTTGTGCGCATATCGCTTGCCGCAGACTTCCGGTCGGATTAATAAATGCAGATGTATATTTTGAGCCAATCAGAAGGGTTTATGTGAAATTATCAAGTTATTAAAAAATTAAAGGTGAAAATTTCATTGATCTTCAGTTGAATGGGAGGATTTTAGTCACGGTTGTTCTGTCCTGTGAATATTTCATAGCACAATTAAACAATTAAGTAAACAATTAAGTTTACTAAACCTTCCTCACTAGCTCTTGTTCGAGTTCCCTTGTATAGAGGGCACATCCAATTGAACATTCAAACACGTAATAGCGCTACTCAAAACTGATCCTAACGTCTTCTGTATTCACCAAAGCCTTTATTGCCTTTCAGACACTCTTTTTTGTTTTGCAAAGACATTTATCCTCTGTAAGCCAGCTGTTTTGGTATATATAAAATACTCTTTTGTGAACACGTTCTTTTCTTACTAATTATTTCTGTGTATTTTCCTTATATCGTTTCCCCATACACCCACCCACCCACCCCTCTCTCTAGTCAAACTGGTCGGAAACGAGGAAAGCTGAGCATGCGCAAAAGTGTTCTAAACGCCTAATGTGTTTCTATGCGAGTTTTGACATGCCTATGTGAGCACACCGAACCACATACTAATTACTTATGATTTTTGGAAGACACACGTCAGGACAACCTGACATGAGGATACTACAAGTAAACCATGACCAAATATTCAAAATAACAGAGTATTTGAAGCCCAAAATAAGATCCCCTCGACACGGCTATACACTGGTTCATCCGAGGAGATGTGCACCTTCTCCTAGTGATGTTACATCAAGTAACAACACTTAGCTGGATACTCTACCAGACTAGATGAATTCTTGTCCTTGAATCCGGTAAGACTAAGAGACCAAAAGAAAAGATATAGTATAACATAAGTAACAGGTCATTTTGGGGAGAGAAAAATTAATGTTCTTCATTTCTTTACTAATCTAACGTTTGAGAGGTAGAGGCGAATCTTGATTAAACACTCGGATATCGATGTATCTCATATAGAAATCAAGTGTTAGACCCAGAAAGGGGTCCCTTGATTTCTGAGAACTTACTGAAGTAAAATGAAAAGAAGTGAATCACTACGCAAACGAAAATAGATCTCAATCATGTGACTTCTATGAATACATAACAAAACAACACAAAAAAACGTTTTTACTCCTTATTTTAAAACCATAAAAAAATGATTTCCCCTGATTCAAAAACTATTGCGCGACATATTTGGAGGTAATTTTCTATACGTACATTATAACGTTCGTTGTTTTAGATCAATATAAAAACAGCTTCGGGTGGAAATTTGCGAATATATCCGATATATTTAAAAAAATAATATTTGGGAATTTAAAAGGAATGCGAAATTATAAATACTCCCGGGCAATGCCAGATCGGAGCAGCTAGTTATATTATAAATAAATGCCTTGCAAAAACGTGTGTCTGCGACTTAACAAATTAAATGTCCATTTGGTACTTCTGTAATGTACGGACCGCGCTACCACCGACGTTTCGTCGGCATATCCGGCAGGTTACATAAATCGCCGGAAGGTACCGAACAAAAACTTCGTGATTTTTCGGGCGAAAACGCTAGAAAACTTCAACACAGTGGCAAACTTAAAAAATTAAGGAACAAAACATTCAAATCAAGAATAAAAACAGTCATCGTATGGTAATTTTAATGAAAAAAAAAACATTTCATTATATTTTTTCGTAACAAAATTACGAAGAAAATATAATGAAATATTAATTTTAAAAATATGTACTTTTTTAAGAAACTTTAAAAATTAAGGAAAGAAATTCAAATCAAGAAAAAAAAACAGGCATCATATGATAAATTTCATGAATAAATATTTATTTTTTTAACGAAGAAAATATAATGTAACAACTGAAAACAAACATTTTTTTAATGTTTTTTTTCTTGCCTTTCAGCTGTCAGGGGCGGCATGCCAGTCTCAACCCTCATTTGGTCGGCTCATCTCTTTAGTGATCGTTCTCTTGATCTTTCTTGATTTATTTACATAGCTAGAGTCTGGTAACTGGGAAACATCTTTAAACCACGTTAATGTCTTTCTTTTTTTTCAAATAACGTTGTTGATGGATCTGTTAATATTCAGCCCCTTTCTGATATCTGCATTTCTTAGTCTATCTGGTAAACTTACTCTAAGGATAGTTCTTAAACATTTAATTTCAAAGACATTGAGCTTCCACTTTTTCTTATTTCCTTTTTTTGTGAAGAGAGCGAAATGGGGCTTTCGCCTTTTCACGCCAAATTGAAATGTCAGTGATTGGTCAATATGCGAAATGTCTTTGGGTCACTTAATATGGCTATTTAGAAGACAAGGGAGACAATATATCAACATAATATGCATGTTGTTTCCCATTGTTTCTGTTTGAAAGGGGCCACAGCGTATTAAGAATTCATCGCTGTCAGACCTCATCCGTAGGGCTCCTATACAATGATGAATCTAGCCCCCTCCCTCCCCCCCCAGTAATCAATCTTTCTCTCTTAAAGGTAGAGTAAGAAGTAAATGTTATTGCTTTGTATAATGTAGGTTCTTTGTCTTTCATAATTGTCAACTGTAAATAAATGTGTTAACCGTCTTAGCCTTATGTTTTAATGAATGATATGTTTGGAATATATGTTTACTGCACGAGCTGCGAATTAAAATGACATATATTCTAACACTACTAACGGTATGATACCCAAATTTAAATTTAAACTTAAAAACATATATCTTTAAATAATACTGTATTTTTAGTCGACAAGCAGAATAAATAAAACATCTATTTCTTTCTCGTCCTTGGCAATTCAAAATGTCGGACAGGAAGAACGCATAAACGTGACGATGAGAGAATGGCGTCCATGACTCTTGTAAAGCAACTTCTATTTGAAAATGTCACTTTCACCTTACACATGTGTCACTTCGTGCGATTTTTATTTTCATCGCGTTTCTATTATTAATTTTCGCCATTTTTAAAAAGATTACTTTCTTTGCTGTTTCTTCGGAAAATCATCACATCATTTTTAGCATTTATAGACACGAAATTTATTCTCAGTGCTGACGGGTGTACTAGTCCCCCGCCCCCCCTCCCTGGACCTATTCCTCTCCTTCTCCCCCAATATTTATATATATATATATATATATATATATATATATATATATATATATATATATATATATATATATATATATATATATATATATGTGTGTGTGTGTGTGTGTGTGTGTGTGTGTGTGTGGATAATGAATATTAATTCATAAAAATTCATTATTTATACATATATAAATATATATATATATATATATATATATATATATATATATATATATTATAATGGACAGTATGTATCTGTCTGTCTGTCTGTCTTTCTGTCTGAAGCCTAAACTATAGTATTAGTTTTGATCGCTCTATTTTTATATCTACTTGAAGCCGAAACTATATTATTAGTTTTGATCGCTCTATTTTTATATCTACTTGAAGCCGAAACTATATTATTAGTTTTGATCGCTCTATTTTTATATCTACTTGAAGCCGAAACTATATTATTAGTTTTGATCGCTCTATTTTTATATCTACTTGTCAGCTCCTATATATACCCATCCCCAAACTTTCCCAAACATCACGCGTCTTTAAAATTTACATAATTACTTTGTTCTAAAACTTCTAATAAATTAATATTCGCAAATATACACTCATTATTGTTTTTGTCAGATTACCAGATGTATTTAAAATATTTTTCTCGGTCATAATCTTAATAAAAATTATAAATAGAATTAATTAAAGACATTGTTTTTTCTCTTAAATCTATATAATTGAGTTACGTAATTAAATTAAATTGTAATAACATATGAAGGAACAGTCGGCGGCCATTCCAACATTTGGTTACACATCTGATTATTTTATTTCAAGAAAGAGAGAGAGAAAAAGAGACAAAGAAAGAAGAAGAGAGAGCGAAAGGGAGAAAGAAAGAGGAAAAGAGAGGGTGATAGAGAGATAGAGAGAGCAACTAAATAAAACAACTAGCGAAAATATTCGACCGGAGGGAGCATATATTTGCTAGTATATATATATATATATATATATATATATATATATATATATATATATATATATATATATATATATATATATATATATACAGGGTGATTCATAAGTCACTTCACTTATCTATTTAAAATGATTACCATATGAAGCACAAACATACTATGAACTTTTGATGATTGTTATCTTACTCTCTAATTACTGCTATTTTTTATTTTAAATTTATTCGTTTATATTTGTTTCTATATTTATTTATTTCATAATCAATCAAATATGCTACAAAGAGTCGTAAATTTCTTGCAAAAAAGAATGGAGCTATGCATGCAGAACGAAGGTGAAAATTTTGAAAATTTGCTGTAATTTAAAACTCCCATAAATGAATTTGTTGAATAAACTTTCTGTTTTGTATTACCGTATTTTTTAACTTTAGAATTTCAAAAATAAATAGCTAAGTGACTTATGAATCACCCTGTATATATATATATATATATATATATATATATATATATATATATATATATATATATATATATATATATATATATATATATATATATATATATATATATATGACACGTAGCTATAAGACATATTCCGAAAACATTCGTTGAATACTCTAGTCAGACTTTCGGGTATATGTTACGAGACTCAGCAGAGGCGCGAACGGGGTCCAAAAAAAGAACGAGAAAGGGTTTAAAAACATAAATTTGCAACAAGTGAAGTTGACCTACGACGAGAATAGATATTTTTCTACTTACCTATGTAATTTGTTTTTATTTTTACGTATTATAAATGGGTTTTCATTAGATGTAAAAAAAAAAATGTCTTGTTTTTTTTTCCAACGTTTTCACAAAAATCAATATGGCCGCTCCAGGTGCATTTGTTAGTAATCCCCCCCAAATCGGCCATTTTGTTTTCTCAACTTGCGGTGAGAAAACTATTGATTTCTAATAAATAGCACTTCAAACGAGTTTAAAATACAAACAAATAGCACATGCAAGTTTGAAACTAACTTTTACAGCTTACAGTTACTTTTATTTGTTGTAAATTTGTTTTTTTAGCGTTTTTACTCTGCTGAGTCTCGTAAAAGATGCCCAGACTTTCTATATGTGCCTCCCTTCGCATAAATAGAACTTAAATCCTCTTCTTGACGTGGTAATGTCTCGTGGCCGTATAGTTATGACGCTTGCTTGCGGAGTCTAGGTTGATTCTGTAGCAGGGGTTCGAACCATCTGATGTGAGCTTGAAACACTGGCGTATGTAGGTAAATCTGATTTATCTGATGATCTTTGGTGGGTTAAAATACACAAAAACTTAATGTATGTTCCATATGTATCACGAACGTTTTCGATTCTTCGTCGAATCATTTTCAGGTGAAAAAAAGCAAATGAACAAGAAAGCTGGGGAAACGAAGGAAATTTAAAAAGCTAGCCGAGAAACGTGCACGCGAAGTCAGTCAGACGCCAAAAGAATGTTCCAGGAAAGACGTTAACAATTTAAATTCTGCGACGCAAGAATTAGCGTCACAGGATAAAATTGTATTGTGTTAAGCGGTTTCAAATGTTGTTATTTGATTCATACGTAATGTTATGAATTGTAGGTTTTGGGGTTTTAATTAAGATAGCTTAGAGTATTTTTTAATTTTTTTTTTAGTTTGTTTCGGAATCTATTATTTTCGTGTTATTAACTAAAATTAGTCTTAAATCAGAGGAGGGGGCAGTTATGTTTTTGTAGATGTTGGTAAATTGGGCTAGAACTTACAAAATTCATGGTAAGGTGGCGGGATAGGGTAGTGGTTGTAAAACCAATGTAGCTATTAGCTTTATTATTATTATGGGAGTTACATTCTCCCAAAGGGCATTTTAACTTATAAATAACATTGCTCGCTTCGTTACTTTATGTCAATTTCACACCGAGCACGAAATTTTGTACGCAAAACAAAAAGAATGGAAACAGATAAATACGGGGGAACAATAATTATTTCGATATAATAGGATTTTACATAAATCATACTTAAGTATATTTTATTGATTTATGAAGCGTTTATACATACACACACGTGACTTTCAATGAATAGTCGACGTGTCGTCGTGAGGTTTTCTTTTTAACTTTTGTTCACGCTAAACAAGGCATATTGTCACTGAGACATAAGGGGCTACTGTGCTTAGGGCCAGATTTTTAAGGGGCATCTTAAGGGGGCAATATTTTTGTTCAAATTACATTTAAATTTTTACATGTCGGTAGAGTCGGAGAAACAGGGGGCAAGGAGGGAATTCCAAAGTCAAACGTTCTGAGGAAAGAAGCTATTAGGTTAGATGGTTTTCCGGCATCTGTGGAGCTCTACAGTGAATGGATGGGGTTTTGTTGCTAGTCTTGTGCCATGCGACCGATGAATGAACCGAGTTGTCCCTTATCGTTTTTTGTTTTTTTTTAGTTGTTAAAGTGTCTGCAGTACTGGGTGCATTTTTCCCCAATATACTGGCCTTATTGCAATTGGCGCGAAAAATGTAGTAGATGACTTTGACCCTATAAAAAGTGAGTCTGAGGGTTCAATGTTTAAACGAGAGTTGGATAGAGTGATGAAATAATATGTGACTAAATGTTTACAAACTTGGCAACGATGTCTGTTGCTATTGGTTTATGTGAGGAGTAACGATAGATTTGGTGTTTGTCTTTGAGTGCTGATAGGCGGTGTATTAAATAGAGAGCTAATTTAAGGGTTTATTGTAAGGTGTTTGAAATCTTTCCCTAGTGTGTGAAAGAGTTTCTGTTGTTTTAACTTAAACGAAAACACACGCACGCTATAGGGTTTATTTCTCTCACATTTAATATAACTGTCACGGTGGCCGAATGGATAAATATGCTGGATTAAAATTAACTAATAGTGTATTGGGTTCAGGATTAAAATCGTTCGACCGGTGGTACAGTTATATAAGCCACACTGATGATTGTAAGTGAAAATGAAACATATATGTCTGCGGATAATAAATATTAATTCATAAAAATTCATTATATATATAATATAAGTTTTATTTATACAAACATTAGGCTACATATCAAGACACGTTTCAACTAAAACTTTTGCAAGATAGTTATCCTCAGGACCCAAAGATTGAAAATGGGTCTTGATATATAGCCAAATGTTTGTATAAATAAAACTTTTATTATATTAATAGCTCTATTTATATTGAGCACTATTATATAAACACAGTATAGGTTCTCCGGATTAAAACCTTACCTGGATTACTATATATATATATATATATATATATATATATATATATATATATAGAACAGATATTTATTATATTCCAATAACCATGGTTAGTTTTATTACTTTTATTTTTGTTTTTATTTTTTCACATTTCCAAAAATTCCAAATTTCTGTGAGATATATTTAACGGTCCGTTTCATTTGTTTTGTGCCAAACAACATTTGTATGTCAATATCGTCTCTGCAACACTACAAAATCATCAGAAAAAGTTCACAAATAATAAGAGTTCTTAGATTAGAGTGTCTTGAAAAAACACCCACATCATACATCAGTTTCATTTTAAGGTGAAAATAAACAAAACAAACGAAAATTACAGAGCAGACACTTAAAATGAAACTGATGTATGATGTGGGTGTTTTTTCAAGACACTCTAATCTAAGAACTCTTATTATTTGTGAACTTTTTCTGATGATTTTGTAGTGTTGCAGAGACGATATTGACATACAAATGTTGTTTGGCACAAAACAAATGAAACGGACCGTTAAATATATCTCACAGAAATTTGGAATTTTTGGAAATGTGAAAAAATAAAATAAAAATAAAAGTAATAAAACTAACCATGGTTATTGGAATATAATAAATATCTGTTCTATATTTTGCTCTGTTATCAATAATTGACAAACATTGAGCTGAATCTTCTAAGGAGACTACAAACTAAAAGGATCTGATGATATATGAGTATACATATATTGTCTTCAATAATTAATTATATATATATATATATATATATATATATATATATATATATATATATATATATATATATTCTCCTGATGAAGATTCTCGTGTGAATCGAAAATTATATTAAAATTATATATATATATATATATATATTTATATATATATATATATATGAGTGTGAAAATATATGTTTTAGCATATACTTTCTATATTTTATGTATACCAACCTCTTCCAATTTAAGCTCGATGATTGCCAACTAGTAACAACAGAGCATATATAAGTAAACAAGGTTCATTTACATTCCAAAAGATTTTATTTATCTCACGAAACATTTTCAAAATAGTCAATCTTCAGTGCAATTATTTTACGAATTAATTTGGCTCATAATAGACCAACTAACATTAGTATATCAATATTGGATATGTCCTCCTTGAACTCTTTAGAAAGTACAAAAAGTTCTAATTTTAAAAAAATTACATTGTAGCGTGACATGAATGAGAAACGTCCAAACATTCAACCGTAAACTCGCAGTGGCTCTTCAGCACTGCTCCCAACATCCGCCATTTTAAAAAACTCAATGCAGAGCCAACAAAAATTCGCATAACCTTTGTCGGTATCCTAGTATTATTTTCTAAAATTGGTTATATGATAACTATTGTTTGCTTAAATTAACTCGATAATTCTCACTACACAATTTATGTCATTGATATTGTGGCTATCTATTTAATTCATGATATTAGGAGTGGGACGTAATGAGTGAAAATTTCAGATTCATGCGAGTAGCATTTTTTGTATTCATTTATACATCAATTACACTAAACAATCCAACATTTTGAAAATTTTGCAAAATTCAGAAGGTGCAGGCCAAAAGTAGCCGTTAGGGCTCCACGGGATTCAAAATCAATCATTTTTCGGTGAAAAAGTGGTTTCATGCGACATTGCAGGTCCTAAAACATCCTCAAAAGCTATGAATGGATATAGATGGTTAAATCTGATATAGTACTTTAATTTAGGACCATTTTCAGGCTGTGAAAGGGGTTTCATGAATGTAAAATAGCCAAAAACTAGTGGTCTGCACCTTCTGAATTTTGCAAAATTTTCAAAATGTTTGATTGTTTATTGTTATTTATGTATAAATGAACACAAAAAATACTACTCGCATGGATCTGAAATTTTCACCCATTACGTCCCACCTCGAATATATATATATATATATATATATATATATATATATATATATATATATATATATATATATATATATATATATATATAAAGTTAAAGTACCACTTATTTTTTACTGCATTTCATCCATGTTTCCATTTGTTTATTTTCCGTTTCTTCGTTTTCTTTCTGCCATTTTCCCCATTTTAACGTCTAAGTCGCACGCGCTGAATAATCTTTCAAATAGTTACGCACGTGCAAAGAATATCCCGGTGTGCGTCTTCCTTTTTGTGTGTTTTGCTATTATCAATAATTAAAATCAAATCTTCACTTTTTCTGAAGACGTTCGTTGATCCGAACGAAAGCGGTAAATCTCTCGTTTTTTATGACTTTCCCGTGATTAATTTGTTTTTCCTTTTGTCTTTTTCATACATCTTGTCTCCACGGCATTTCATTTTATGATATATATAATACTAATACCGTATTAATGCGATAACAATTACACAGTTTCTGTCTAAACTACTAATAAATATATAAGAATACACGTTCTTTAGTTTCTAACAACTCCTTAATATGGATCGAAATGGATCTGAAAGTACTAGAGCTCAAAGCGAGTATGGCAGATACCTTTACTATCCAGCTCGAAACCCGTAAACTAATAAGGAACTTAGAACAGATCAAAGCAAAACATATTCAGACAAATTATCCGTGATATTTAATTATATATATATATATATATATATATATATATATATATATATATATATATATATATATAAATATTAATTATTTATTACCTACAGACATCGATGTTTCATGCTAACGCAATCTTCAGTGCAGGAAGTTAATTCTCAACGGTCGGCGGGCTCGAACTCCGATCACAAATCGCCACTGATTCGCAGTCAAGAGCGTTATAGGGAATTAGCTAATAATTAAAGAGGAATTTAACATTGTAAATAGCAAGTCGGCGGCTAATTTACACGAGCAGTGAAAGTGATCAACAAACTGTGTTTGGATATATATATATATATATATATATATATATATATATATATATATATATATATATATATATATAGAGAGAGAGAGAGAGAGAGAGAGAGAGGGAGAGGGAGAGAGAGGGAGAGAGGGGGAGGAGGAGGAGAGACAGACAGACGCAATATGCACGTATGCTCTTTAAATTCTATAAGAATATGATGACAAAAATATTATGGAATGTTCTTTTTTGTTGAAAATGTAACACGTTAAATTCATTTTTTTTTTCGAAAAAGAAATTCAAATTCTCAAATTCAAATTCTCAAATTCAAATTCTCAAATTCAAATTCTCAAATTCAAATTCTCAATTTCAAATTCTCATCAGGGAAGAAGATGGCGGAGTTATCGAAAAAGTTGATTCTTCTGAACCAAAAAAATCTGCACACAAAGACATATTTATAAATCATTTTCTACCAAATAACTATCATATTTACTCGCAATTATAATGAGCTACTTCCGGTCGCATATGTTGGCTAGTATACATGACGAACGAATATATACTATACTGCCCCCCTCAAAGGAGGATGCAATGCCAGGGAGGATAGTATCATGACGAACGAACATATGCTACAGGGGGAAGTGATGCTTGAGAAGATGGTCTCGCGAGAACAGAACAATTGGTACACTACACCCTCTAAAAAGGGGAGGTAATGCTTGTGAGGGTGGTGGTCTCGAGATAACAGAACAGATACTACGCTATCCTCTCAAAAGAGGAAGTAATCCCTGAGAGGATGGTCTCATGACAACACAACAAATACTCAACAAAAAAAAAACAGAGAAGGAAGTAATGCCTGGCAGGAGAGTATCAGCATAGCAGAACATATACAAAACTACACCTACAAGAAAAGAGGAGGTAATGCCTAGAGGAATAGTATAATGATAACATAGCAGATATTACACCCCCTCAAAAAAATAGAATAAAGTAACCCCAGGGGTATATACATACACAAGTGACTTTCAATGAAAAACCGTAAACAGATACTACACTATACCCCCTGACTTGAGCACTGAAAGATAGTATATTAGTCTGAAATAGAATAGTAAACTAAATAGATCGTTAGTAGATAGTAATAGAAGGCAGATGTGCATAACAAGGAGGAGCGCTGGCTTCCGGTGGAAAAAAGCTTGAAGAAAGTGTCTACGGATGCCTGAAAGTGATACAAGAATATTTTTTATTCATATTAATTTCAGACTTTTCTTTTTATCATATTAATTTCAGACTTTTCTTTCATCATATTCCAATAATTAACATAATATAGACTATTTGAAAAATAAGTTATTTGATTGTTTTCAAAACATTTTAAAAGTTTTCATTGAAGAAAATAAACAAAATAGAATAATCTTTTTTTTTTCAAGAAATAATGTTTCTGAGAACCGGAATGTGTTTTTTTTTATTTAATGTTTTTTTTTTTTTATATTTAAATATTTTATTTCCACCGGAAGCCAGCGTTCCTCCTCGTTATGCGCATCTGCCTAATAGTGTAGTTTCGGCTTAATACAGATACCAAATATCTATTAGTAATAGATGACACCTGAAACATAGGTCTGTGTGCAAAAATGTGTTATTAAACATTATTCTGATTTGCATATGAAAAATTAACAAAATGAATTATTTGGACGCCATGTTAGATTTTACTTATCAGTTTCTGTTATGGCCAAAGTTTCATTAATTTAGACGATGGCAAGGGGTGGGGTGGAGCGTAGCGAGAGAGGTGATGGGACGGTAGTATGGAGGGGGGTCAAAGGGGTGGATAGGGGAGATTCATTCTTAAAATAGAACTGATGTACACAAACATATATGCATACACATAAACTGGAATCTTAAGAAAAATCTCCATCATACCAGTAATTATAGGAGCAACAGGACTAATGAAAAAGAATTTCAACGGGTCTCTGGCGAGTATACCTGGTGAATCGAGTGCAAGAGAAATACAAACAATTGCACGTAAATGGACAATTTAAATCTTAAAAAGATCTCTAGGTTGGAGTGTCTGAAATAGCTGGTGAATGTCTGGCATCCGATAGGATGCCCCATGTCCAGCAAAAACGGAAAGATAAGAAGAAAAAAATGTTATATACGCATACACTCACATGCATTATATATATATATATATATATATATATATATATATATATATATATATATATAAGGATTTTTATAAAGAATATATTTTATGGTATATATCCCTTATTATAGGGACCTCCAAAGCGCAGCACAAAATCGATGACGTCATCATATTTTGCGTACTTTACATAAGATGTTTAAATACGTTTTTAATTCTTTGTTTTTAAATCTCCCCAAAATAAACTTGGATGAGCGGAAGGGAATCAAATTACTTACATTATGTTGTTGTAGAAAAAACTTTTTTTATCAAAATATATATAAAAAATAGTTTGAAAGGACTAATGGAAGTAACGATTTTTGCTATTATTTTGTTTTGTTAGCGTTTGGCTTAGATTTTATATATATATTAAAAGTCAAACTCAAAATGAAAATTGAAAAAGTATTGTGGTTTGTTTGTTAATAATTTAACAATATTATTTGTCAATTAAAATAAATAAGACCATTTCAAAGTGAAAATGAATTTTAAGTCATGTCGCATTTTCGCTGAATAAAATTACAATTCGAATTTATTCGATTTTATCATTAAAAAAGGGAGTTTTAAGAAACAGGTGTTGGAGAGGGTGTGGTGTCTGCGTGTTTTGGACTTATTTAGGCGGGCTATGGTAGAAGCGGGGTAGTTTGGAGTGTCTGACGGAAGTTGTTAGTTTGTGTTATTTTGTCAACAGTAGAAGAGCATTTGTTTTGTATGCGGGTGTTCTCATTGTGGGCATAACCTATTTTGCCCTCCAGGGGCAGGGCACACGTAAAATCTATAAAGAGGTTTTTGCAGGCGGGTTTTCTATAGAAGTTGGTATGTATAGAGCCGTCTTCGGTGATGCTAAGGTTGAATTCAAGGAGAGAGAGTGAACAGGAATCGTTAGGGTGTTCTATGGTGAATTGTATGTGGGGGGCGGTGTTGTTAAATATGTTGAATATTTGAGTGGCTTCATCACGAGAGGATGTGAGGATTAGTATGTCATCTATGTATCTGGAGAAGAATATATAGGAGAGGCAGGTGTTTAGTGCTCGTTGATCTAGCCATGGGGCGGGCAGCCTCCGGCCCGCGGGCCACATCCGGCTCGCGAAGGCTTAGCGTACGGCCCGCCACCCTGCTATGCTTTATTATTGCAATCCGGCCCGCAGACCTCCCAGTAAAACTCATGTCATTTTGTGACATAGACGTAAAAGTAGTTTTCGATTATTTCATTTTTCTTTAACTATTAATTTCAAATCTTTGGCCTGATATAAAAAGAGAAAGAAAAAGAGAAAGAGAGAGGCAAAGAGGAAACGAGAGACGAGGAAAGAGTATGAAACATAGAACTTATGTGAGGTGTGTCAAAACGAATGCTGGATCAACTTGCTGCTTCCCCCGTCATTATTTTTTATGATTCCAAAATGGCTCTTCGTCGGTGCCTTTTATAACATCACATACAGAAGTTTCTTGAGAAAAAATATCAGATTTGTCGAGTGTTCAATGCAATTTTTGTACATTTTACTCATGTAAACAAAATATAGTAATTCTGAAATTTCGTTTTTCACTCCGGCACGCGATCTCCTTCCAAAAGTCTCATCTGGGCATCACTCTGAAAAGGTTGACCGCCCCTGCTCTAGCCGATTCATGTAGGTGATGGCTAAGAGACTGGAAAGGCAAGAACCCATGGGGAGGCCGGTGATTTGTTTAAATGTGTGTTGCTGGAAAGTGAAGTATGTGTTGTCGATGATGATGCATCAGAGTTTATGGATGTCAGTAGATGTTAGTTCGAAAAGGTCTAGGTTGTCAGAGGAAGATATGATATTCTACTGCAGACAAAATAACACAAACTAACAACTTCCGCCAAACCCAGATGATGATGATGATGATGATGATGATGATGATGATGATGATGATGATGATAATGTTAGAATACAATAAAATATGATAAAACCAGATAAGGTAAATAAGAAAGTAAAATTAAGAAATAAAATAATAAATGATAAATAAGAATAAAATAAAGAAAGAAACAAAGAAAATAAGAATTTATTTTATTTCAAATAGAAAACAAGATAGAGTATGGTTAATGAAAAATTTAAATAATAAGAAGATAAAAAGTCTATAATAGAGTAAATAGGGATATATCGAGAAATAAAGATATAACTCGAAAATATAATTCTATTTTTAAGAAGAAAATGTATCATAATTAGAAAAACGTAAAATAATAATAATGATGATGATGATGGGTAGATGAATATACTCATGTATAATAAATACCAGAAAAGAACAAGAAAATTTCAAATTTAAAATTCAAAAAAGAAAAATATACCAGTTAGAAAAATACAGTTAGAAGAAAATTATTTAAGTAAAATTAAGAGAAATATAAAAAATTAAAAAATTAAAATAAAGAAATTGCACAGAACCGCACACACATGTATATACGCACACAAACAACTAGAGGATATATAAGTAAACACATCTCTCTCTCTCTCTCTCTCTCTCTCTCTCTCTCTCTCTCTCTCTCTCTCTCTCTCTCTCTCTCTCTCTCTCTCTCTGTGTGTGTATGTATATATATATATATATATATATATATATATATATATATATATATATATATAATGTTAGTATAGATCAATATAATTTGAACGTTGTTCTAAGAATTCAAAACCAACAAGCATTCGGCGTACGATCATTTCCAAGACCTTCTGGAAAAATTTTATTTTTCATTTTTGTTATTTTCTATATTTTTTTAGTTAATTTTATACCATATTTAACTGATGATGAATGGTTAAAAATGCAAACAGCGAAAAACATAGGATACGTATATGTTACGACTAGGATATAGTGAGTTCATAGTTTCATGTGAAAACATATATATATATATCATGTTGATAATGAGTATTGATTGTAATTTAGACTCTGCTCGC
This sequence comes from Sepiola atlantica, assembly GCA_963556195.1. NCBI lineage: Eukaryota > Metazoa > Mollusca > Cephalopoda > Sepiida > Sepiolidae > Sepiola > Sepiola atlantica. Next base: position 79,827,310 of record OY744537.1, on the reverse strand, counting down.
CTAGTTGTTCATTGTTTTTGCTTTTTTGCTTTGTTTTATATAAGTAGCACTGAAGATAGCCACACCAATAAATAAATGCACAGGAGCATTTTACAAATATCTTGGTGTGAGCCGAAACAATTGTATGCTGAATAAAAATAAGTTTGATGAAATGACGTTAATCTGTCCTTCATAACATTGATATGGTATAAAATTAAATAAACAATTTTGAATATAACAGAGCTCTGGCCTTACACTATTGAGCTATTATAATTACTTTATGTTATGATATTTATATTTGAATATATATAAAAACAATTATAAATATACACATACACACACATACATATATATATATGTGTGTGTGTGTGTGTGTCTGTGTGTGTGTGTGTGTGTGTGTGTGTGTGTGTGTGTGTGTGTGTGTGTGTGTGTGTGTGTGTGTGTGTGTGTGTGTGTGTGTGTGTGTGTGTGTGTGTGTGTGTGTGTGTGTGTGTGTGTGTGTGTGTGTGTGTGTGTGTGTGTGTGTGTGTGTGTGTGTGTGATTTTTTGAAAGCTTACCAAAGCATTCCGTTCGGGAGCCCAATCAACACCACAAAAGATTTTTCCATTCCAAAATTATTTATTTATCATTTTTCAAATTAAAAATGATGATCGGCCAAGCAAGTACCTGCTTCGTAGTGAAACACGTGTAGGTAAAAAAAACTCTTTAATTTGAAAAATGATAAATAAATAATTTTTTAATGAAAAAATCTTTTGTGGTGGTGAATGATCTGAACGGAATGCTTTGGTAAGCTTTCAAAAAATCACATATAAATGCTCTGTACTCTGTAATCGAGTATCATCGAGCTTGTTTTTATTAGAATAATCCCGGTCTTCACTGAATAATCTTTTTTCTAAGTAAAAAATCCAAATATATATATATATAAATAATGGTATCTTAAATTCCAATAGTAAAGTTTTTATTTCTTTTTTCTTGCCGAAATTCAAAATAATTGAATGTAGCTTGATACTTGTTTACTTACATATGCTCTGTTGTTAAATGTTAACATTCATCGAGCTTTTACATTGAATGTGTTTGGTTAATCTTTTTTAATATATACACAAATATATTTTCATACATATATTTATATCTATATATACATGCATCACATATACATATACACGCAAATACGTATATCAACGTGTATATATATATATATATATATATATATATATATATATATATATATATATATATGTGTGTGTGTGTGTGTGTGTGTGTGTGTGTGTGTGTGTGTGTGTTTGTGTGTGTGTGTTCACGAACTTATTTCGTTTTAATTATAAGTTTTTTGGTTAAATTTTTCTTTCACTGCGTAATTAATTCTGTTATCAACATTTCTCGCCCCTACCCCCCCCCCCAAAAAAAAAACCAGCCATGCTGGCCTTTCTTTTATTTTATTTCCGTTCAATCTACGTAACTAAAATAGGAAAAAAGAGTCGTTTTTTATCAGACTATTTCATCATGAATAGTCTGAAAATACTCCTTTTATTAAGGATTAATTCCTATTTCAGTCACATAAATTATTTAGAGTGTAATAACTCATAATCAACTTATATTTTTTTACTTAAACTATGTTTTAGTAAATATATAAAAAAAAAACATTAAAAACTCTAAACCAAGATCAAAGTGTAGTATCTGTTCCGATGGATACTGCACGCCTGTCCTGTGCAGTTCTAGGAGGTCCACCCTCCCAGGCTTTGCCTCCCCTCTTTGGGGAGGAGTAAGTTTATTGCTTACTGTCTGAAGCGCCCCTACCGGGGAATGCCGACGGGGCTGCCCAGGCAATTTTTAAATGGCCAGAGTGCTCACCTCTCGGGCGCTGGCTTTTCAAACCCCACTTTCTCGACCCGATCTTGGGTCACATCTTACTTGTGGGAGTAAGATAAAACTGGCCTTGTGCCTAACTCCTGGAGAGGAGTAAATAATACTCTAAACCATGTCAACTCGGCCTTTTGGCTAAGATCAAAGTGTAGTATCTGTTCCGATGGATACTGCACTTCATAGATCGGTATTGTCTTGGCCTTCAGGGCTTGATTTCCGCCGGTCTATGGGTCTGATCTGTCCTGTGCAGTTCTAGGAGGTCCACCCTCCCAGGCTTTGCCTCCCCTCTTTGGGGAGGAGTAAGTTAATTGCTTACTGTCTGAGGCGCCCATACCGGGGAATGCCGACGGGGCTGCCCAGGCAATTTTTAATGGCCAGAGCGCTCATCTTCTCGAGCGCTGGCTTTTCAAATCCCACTTTCCGACCTTGTGTCACATATTCCTATTGTGGGTAGGCGTTAAATAACGCCTTTTGGCTAAGATCAAAGTGTAGTATCTGTTCCGATGGATACTGCACGCCTGTCCTGTGCAGTTCTAGGAGGTCCACCCTCCCAGGCTTCGCCTCCCCTCTTTGGGGAGGAGTAAGTTTATTGCTTACTGTCTGAGGCGCCCCTACCGGGGAATGCCGACGGGGCTGCCCAGGCAATTTTTAAATGGCCAGAGTGCTCACCTCTCGAGCGCTGGCTTTTCAAACCCCACTTTCTCGACCCGATCTTGGGTCACATCTTACTTGTGGGAGTAAGATAAAACTGGCCTTGTGCCTAACTCCGGGAGGAGTAAATAAATGTATGTTTCATTTTTTGCATGAGATTTTTCCTTTTGGCCAAGATCAAAGTGTAGTATCTGTTCCGATGGATACTACACCCCATAGACTGGTATTGTCTTGGCCTTCGGGTCTTGATTTACGCCTGTCTATGGGTCTGTCCTGTGCCGTTCTAGGAGGTCCACCCTCCCAGGCTTTGCCTCCCCTCTTTGAGGAGGAGTAAGTTTATTGCTTACTGCCTGAGGCGCCCCTACCGGGAAATGTCGACGGGGCTGCCCAGGCAATTTTTAATAACCAGAGTGCTCATCTTCTCGGGCGCTGGCTTTTCAAGCTCCACTTTCCCGACCCGACCTTGAGAACATCTTACCTTTGTGGGAGTAAGATAAAACTGGCCTTGTGCCTAACTTCTGGAGAGAAGTAAATAAATACTCTGTGCAAATGATTCATTATAAAGTGGGAGTTAACACAATGAAAAGGGGCCAATTAATTATTCATGAAAATGAATATTTATTTTAGAGTGTTTAGGAAGGATTCTATTATGTTGTACTTGTTTGCTAGATATTAGGGCAGAAGATTTTAAGGGCTTTAAGATTAGCACCTATTATCAGGTCTGTTTCATTGTGTGTTGGTGGTGGTGTTGTTGATGGTGGTGGTGAGATTAGTAATGTATGTAGTCGTGTTTATTTGTTAGTCTTCGGTATATTTCCAACTTCATGTATATCTGTTTTGACTTTGTTCAATAAATGATTTTCTTGACAAAGTTTCATAAATGAAACAAAATATCGAAATAAAATCAGCTGGAGTTTATGTTTATTCTTTTTGGTCAATGTAGTTTGTTCCTTGTGTATACTTATACATTATAGACTATATTCAACAAAATTAAGCATGGGTGTTTTCTCTTTTAGTTTTTTAAGTTCGAATTCGCGTTTACTTTTCGGAATAACTAACACTGTATGATCCACTCTAAATTATAGTATAAAAAAGTCTTATATATATATATATATATATATATATATATATATATATATATATATATAATTATAAGTATTTGTTATTTATCTACATACGTGTACGTTTCATCCTTTCGGGAATCGTCAGTGTAGAGATGATTATTCATACCGGTCGCCGGACTCGAATATATATATATATATATATATATATATATATATATATATATATATATATATATATATATATATATATAAGCAAGCGTTGTTGAACATCACGGAACTTTCGCGTTTGTATATTTTCCTCGTGAGGTTCTCAAACCGTCGAGCCATCTTTCTGGTTTCAGGTGGCAATCCGTATAGTACTTCGCCGATAGTTTCTAAAATACTAGAAGCAATATTCATTAAAACTAAACAGCCTAACATTAACAAAATAGCTTTCAACACAGGTACCAACATATTAAAAGTATTCCATAACTAAATGGAAATTAAGTAAAAACAAAATAAATAAATAAATAAATAAATAAATTGATAAATAAATAAATAAATAAATTGATAAATAAAAAAATAAATAAATAAATTGATAAATAAATAAATAATAGTAATAATAGTAATAGGAATAAATAATAATACATAAATAAATAATAGCAAAAATAAGAACTAATAAAATAAATAAGTAAACAATAAAACCAAACACACAAACGATAGAATAAAATGAACTCAACCACACACCCTCTTCCCTCTTTCATTCTCCCGTAGCGATAACTATAAAACACTAACTCCAGTCTTCTTATCTAAATTAAAAAAACAAACAAAACCCTAATCCTGAAGACGACTACGAAAGTCGAAAGCGCTCGAGAAAATGGCCGAATTAAAAACTATCGGCGAAGTACTATACGGATTGCCACCTGAAACCAGAAAGATGGCTCGACGGTTTGAGAACCTCACGAGGAAAATATACAAACGCAAAAGTTCCGTGATGTTCAACAACGCTTGCTTAGATAATGACTTGCTGCCTAAATATACATATATATATATATATATATATATATATATATATATATATATATAGAGAGAGAGAGAGAGAGAGAGAGAGAGAGAGAGAGAGGGGGGGGGAGGGAGAGAGGGAGAGAGGGAGAGAGAGAGAGAGATAGACAGACAGACAGACAGACAGAGAGAGATGGAGAAAGAGAGAGAGAGAGAAAAGAAGAGAATGCTACGTAAATACAATTACATTCCAGCAACACCTGTTCTTCGTTGGGACGGAAAGATAATAATGAATGTAAAATTTTACCATTAGTACAAAAGAAACAGAATTAAATGAATATATATATATATATATGGGGGGTGACGTGTAAACTTATATATATATATATATATATATATATATATATATATATATATATATATATATATATATATATATATATATATAGTAATTGAACATCTTAATTTTAAATCCTTTAGGACTGACCTTAGAGTTACCTATGCTAACTGGCAATGTATGTTTGTTAATCTTTTTGTATACTTCCAACTGTATGCATAGATGTTTGACTCTGTTCAATAAAAGCTTTTCTTGACAAAGTTTCATAAACAAAGCGAAATATCGAAATGAAAGCAGCTTTTTGGTCTATGTAGTTTTTTTAGCCTTTTCTTGTGTAGCTATTTTACTTTTATTTTGTCATAACACTGAATACCGGACTTTCGGATAGACGGGTCTCCTTTTACGATTAATTAAAATTAGAAACTCCCCCCACACAGGTCGCACACATTTTAACACTGATCCAGCCCTGTACCATCGCTGCAGTGTTGCATCCCTGTGCTAGTTTTATAAATATGTTGATGCAATGTGCTCAGACGAACTTGCTGCACTTGTGCATCATCAACGTAAATACTCCCGACCAACCTGACAATCAACAAAATCCCGCCTCTTTATGTAGAGCTCCCCAGATGCTTCTTTTCTCGAACTGTTTTCCTTTGGAATTCCTTCCCTGCACAACTCCTCACTTAGATTGTAAATATGGCCCATAATTCTCAGTAGCCCCTGTGTAGTAGCAATTGTGCCTTGTTTAGGGTAAATATAAGTAAGTAATCGTTCGTGTTCTATGGGATTGACATCCTAATACTTTATCATCGGCGTAAACAGAAAAACAGAAACCACGCAGAAATTCACTTCAACAACAAAAGCTCAAACTGGGGACATAAAAATCAGCTCCCAGAGACAGTCTAACAAAAAAGACGCAAAACAGCCAAAAATGTTGATCACGTAGGGTGCTCCCAACTACGTCGGCCAAATCACTGGTCAAACAATATAAAAGCAAACCGCACAACAAAATCTGCCTCTCCTTTCATTTTTTTTCTCTTTCCCCTTTCTCACAGAATACAAGTTCGGCAATCCCTCGTCTTTGGGCGAGTGGTGCCAGCGCATCAGCTGACTACTGAACACACACACACAAAGGTTTACACTCCTATCATTCTTCAACGCACGCAACCACACACTGATGACAAAGACACACACACATACAAATGCCTAAACGAATTATCAACTCTCACGCATACACATTCGTACAACCACGAAAAAAAGGCGACACGCACATTCACACACTTCGACGTACTAACGCCAAGCTTCACACATGGCTACACTACACATACACACATACAAACATGGTCACACACACGGCTTTCTACTATTCTCGGAAGTGACTTTCTAACGTACATTTCAAACTAACATTTTACTATGTAAGATTTGTACTTATATAAATATTTTGTGTTACTTTTGAACTACGTTTTATTCTTCTTCAACTATATGCATGATTTTTCTTTCATTCAACTTTCATACATGTTTTTCCATGTTTTATCCGTTTTCTCTCTTTACACAATTTAAATGTAAGCGTGGATCTTAACATATTCTCTAAGACAAAATCTATTACTAAGCTAAGGTCCGCGCTGCAACAGTTCCAATAAGTTCACATTGGAAACGGGTTCCGCCTCTAAAAGCTAAGAACGTTATTAAGAAAGAATCTTTATTTTTACTTCTGATAATCGTGACATTTAATGCCTAATCGATAAATAGTAAAATGAAGAAATATGTTTAATAAAAAAAATAGCTTAACAAAAAGGTTAGAGGCTGGATGGTATTGATCCGAACTTCTTTCTGCCAATCCGTTACACGATTTATTTGTTGGTTTTGTTTAAATAAAGAAAAATGGCTTCAAATAAAGATTTTGCTTTTTAAAAAAATATTTTAGCTTTGTTTAATTTATTTTTTAATTATCATTTTTTATTAAATTTAGAACAAATCAGCCTTAAAATACTTCGTTCCTCTCTTAACCCATTTAAAAAATGTTATTGTCTGATGATGGCCTTGTTGTAGGCGAAGTGAGACGAGAAAACGGAATAGATTACTAGAACGTTAATCTCTCTCTCTCTCTCTCTCTTTGTTACTCTCTCTCTCTCTCATATATATATATATATATATATATATATATATATATATATATATATATGATAATTTTTATTTACACAGACAAGTACAAAATCTGCGACACTGGCATGTCGATGTTATCGATCAACAGCTATTATAAACTGAGGTCTTATCAGGCAGAGTTAGAATCCGATCTTAACCTTAGATCATATTTGCAAATATTATCTAAGGTTAAGATCGGATTCTAACTCTGCCTGATTTGATCTCAGTTTATAATAGCTGTTGATCGATAACATCGACATGCCAGTGTCGCAGAATTTGTACATGTCTGTGTGAATTAAAATAATCATATATAAAAGCTCTATTTGATATTGAGCACTTTTTATAACCCCGGTTGAAATTCTTTGGATTACTACCCTGTGGATGTTTTACCTGCATTATATATATATATATATATATATATATATATATATATATATATATATATATATATATATATATATATATATATATATATATACATATATATACATATATATATGTATATATATATATGTATATATATACATATATATACATATATATATGTATATACATATATATGTATATATATATATGTATATATATACATATATATATATATATATATATATATATATACATATATATATATATATATATATATATATATATTAAACAATTATTATAAAAATGTATAATTATGTTTTCAAGGATATCAAGGATATAGTTGTATACAGGGATATCATATAACTGCCTAATACGACAGTGGATGTTCAGTATTGTACATTTTGTTTATCATTTGTAATGGTGTTTAAGCATTGAACTTGATCGCTACAAATATCTAACGCTAGAAATATCTAATACTTTGAACGTTTTATTTTTTTCATGAGAAATAAGTATTTATTGTATGAAAAAGGCAACAAAAAGGCTTAAACAATCTTTCTCAGGGTATTACAATCTTTGAAAACCTTTTTGAAAAACATATTTGTAGCATCCTTTTATTAATTCATAGGATGTCTTACTCTTCTGCTGAGAAAAGAATTCTTTTTGAAAAGCTTAGGTTTAAGGGGAAATTGAATCTTAGTTGAACATATTGAGAAAATAAAAATATAACTAATTTCTGTTTTGAATAATACTTTTAGTTTGGCTCGTATCTCTCTCTCTCTCTCTCTCTCTCTCTCTCTCTCTCTCTCTCTCTCTCTCTCTCTCTCTCTCTCTCTCTAAAAAAATATATTTTTCATCACACGATGTCTTCTGATGTAGAAATATTGGATTATTACGTACACACGCTGCCCGGCGTCTCTCTACACGAATCTAGACATCAACCAGTCTCCATTTAACAACAGGAGTTGTCAGCCGACGTCGGCTTTTGCCGTCGTAGATCGACAATGAGGAAAAGAGAAAGAAAGAAGAACAATGTCTAAATATTTATGTCTTGGCCGAAATATTTTATTTATTTGTAAAAAAAAATCATGGCATCGAATTTTTTTTTTTTTAAATTATAATTTTTATCACACGATGTTTTCCGATATAGAAATATTGGATTATATACAGGGTGTTTTAAAAAGTCTTGGGAACATAACGATTTTTAATAACTCAAAAACTATTAGGAGTTGAAAAATGAAATTGGTACCGTTGGAAAGGTTAAAGTTTCAAGTTTTGTGGGGAATCTTCAAAGTTGCTCAATATGAGCACCATTCGTCACACGGCAGACATCTAGTCGATAGTCCATTTCCTGCCAAACGCGTTCCAGCATCTTGACGTCAATGGTTCCCACAACTGAGGATTCTCAGTACCCCATATGCGAGTGTTATGCTTGTTAACTTTGCCATTCAGATGGAAGGTCGCCTCATCGCTAAAAACAAGCCGGTCATCAAAGCCGTTATCTTCCAACTTCTCTTGCATTGCAATGCAAAAGTCACGGCGAAGTGGCTTATCAGTGTCCTTCAACTTTTGGACCAACTTGAGCTTGTAAGGTACCATTTGCAGTCGTTTCCTTAAGCCACGCCAGACAGTTGCTGGAGCAAGCTGAAGTTCCCTGCTGGCTCTTCTCACTGATTTACGGGGGTTCCGCTGAAAGGCTGTCCGAACTTGCTCAACTGCATCTTCTGAAGTTGAAGGGCGACCTGTTCGCTTACTTGGGCACAAACACCCATCTTTCACAAATTTAGCATGCCATCTGACAATGGATTTCCTTTCAGGGGCTTCTTTTTTAAATTTCCTGCGAAATGCACGCTGAACACATGTCCACGATTCAGTCTTTGCAAATTGGAGGACGCAAAATGCCTTGTCTTATTTAGAGAACGCCATTACTGCACCTGGAAAGATAACACGAAAATCATTAGTATGACCAAAAACTTGATTAAGCAAGCTTTAAAATGGCACCAGTTTCATTTTTATACCTGGAATAGTTCATGAGATATACGCATTTGTAATGTTCCCAAGACTTTTGAAACACCCTATATATATATATATATATATATATATACAGGTAAACTTCGGTATCTCGAACACCGATGTCTCGAAGACAACGCAAATCTCGAAGTCAGTTGGCGGTCCCGACCGTTTATTTGTGTCAATTTTAAACTTCGATTTCTCGAACCCTCGGATATCTCGAAGTTTATTTTCAGTCCCATCAAGTTCGAGATATAGAAGTTTACATATATATATATATATATATATATATATATATATATATATATATATATATATATATAGTTATGTACAGGTGGAAATAAACAAATATAAAGTTAGATACTTTGCAAGTTTAATTATCATAATTTGAGATAGTACAACAAAGCATAGTATAAATCTGAAAAAGTTCTTTAAACCTAGGTTTTTTTTAAATAAACAATATCTTCTCATCAGAAGGAGAAACAAATTGTTTAACAATAAATGCTTTGGCTTCAATTATTAATTTTTTTTTTAAAAATTCTGATTCAATATTCGAATGGATGATACATCTTTACACATCACGATATATCCGTGGATTTATTGTTGCAAAAAAAACAAAACATTTTACTCCCTGTTCAAAGATATTTCTTATTTTATTCCCCCTTTTTCACTTGGAATTATAAAGGATTTCAAATTTCTTGCATGAATTATAAAAAAAATTTTTTTCAGTTTTTTGGGAAATTGTTAACGTTTCTCTTGGAACTGCATCAGTTTGTGGTTTTGACATCTAACTGACTTCACATGCGCGTTCTCTGCTGTTTTTTTTAATTCTCTCCGTTTTCTTCAGCTTCTTTGTTCATTTGTTTTCGTCACCTGAAGATGATTCGATGAATAACCGAAAATGTTGGTGATACATATGGAACATACATTATTATATATATATATATATATATATATATATATATATATATATATTTTTGACATAACAAAGATTATTAGAAAAAGTTTTTAAAATTAAAAAGTCAGGATCAAGTAGAAGAATTCGGTTATATTTAACAATGTTTGCTTATATATATATATATATATATATATATATATATATATATATATATAATGAGGATTGAGGTAAAATAAAATACCTTCGAAGCATGTTAAAGACGCGATATTAATTTTATTTTAAAAGAAAAGAAAAATCGAAACCGATTTTTATTTTATTTTTTTTTTATAAACTTTCATTTTTAGTTTATAATGATACAAATAATTTCGCCAAATAGAATTGGCCTCTTCAGTGTGTTTGCAGATTCGATCTTATTGGATTGCCGGCCTCTGCTGGTGCAAACCGGCGTATGAGATGTTGTTTTTTTTTTCACTTTCTGTATGAAATCACGCGAGTTAGTTATAGATTTTTTAAAAAAATCGGTTTCGATTTTTCTTTTCTTTTAAAATCAAATTAATATCGCATCTTTAACATGTTTCGAAGGTATTTTATTTTACCTCAATCCTCATTATTTGGATGCTTCAAAAAAGTATGAACTTTTTATATATATATATATATATATATATATATATATATATATATATATATATATATATATATATATATATATGGTAATACTGCCCTCAATCGCTACTATCTTTATGTAAAAGCCAAACTAATAGAGAGTAGAAAACGCATTGTGGATGCATTTTCGCTAGCCCCATAACTCTCGCTTTCCCTACTTTGCCCTTCAGTCCTCATTTTCCATGAGCGATGTTTATGACAAATGGGGGTTAAAAACCCTGTCTACTCGTTTGCCATTTTAGTGTGAACAGCATTGCTATTTGGTGAATGGAGTCTGGACTATGCTGTAGTTTCCGGTGAGGCCTCTCGATGCCATATTAGTGGGAACTGCTACGGCTTTACTTTCTTCAATGGTCTGCAAAGAAAATCTCTTTTCTTTACTCATTCTCTATGTGTCCCGCTCTTAACCCTAACCTTAACCCCTAACCACTCTGCTAACATCTTCCATAAATCTTCCAATCCATACATGATAAGCCACAAAACACAGCATAAGCGTAAACCCAGAACTCCAACTTCTAACGTAGACCCCCCCCCCCACTATCAGGTATCCTTTTTCAACATTAAGTGTTTATGTTCCAACCTTCCAGAGATTCACGAGAGACCAAAACCGACCTGTTGTTCCTGTGCGAAACTTTCATTGGTCCGTCTGTTTTTATAGATTATTTCATGATTTAAGATTACTCGAACATGACATCAAAACCTGACCCTCAAGATCGTCATGGACATGGAATATGTGCCTACATTAGGAATGGCTTTCCATGTGGCAGGGAAATCTCCAAAGATCCTAAATTGTCCTATATGCGTCTGTGAATAGCACTTACTCAAAGCATCGACCACTCAATTGTCTCGATAAAGATAAAATCAAAGTACAACAAGACCTCTGATGTTCCTTTCCATCGCACAGTGTATCGATACTCGATGGCTTACTCGGATAGTCTCAGATCTTTCATACCAGATATTCTTCTGCATTCTTTGTTTGAAAAGAATGTTTGCTGTATCGCATCCGAATTAACCGATTAGTTAATTGTTGGTATTAAGAGCTTATACTCTTAAAGAAATTCCAACAGAACAAAACTGCCAGAATGTACCGCTGGTATTGCTAACAGAAACCACTATTCCATTTGTTTTCAATGAAATAGATGTTCTGAAACCAAGGCCATCTTTAGGATTGCCCGCAACCACTACAGAAGAGTTATACAAAACGCGAGGGAGTCATATGCCCAATCTGTTTAGTCTAGAGTAGCTGAGCAGGGGGTGATGTAGCAGTCTGAAATAAGACCTATTTCTTATGCATCTACTGTGGGCAAGTTGGTCTTATACAAACCAATCGGCTCACAGGGCGTATTGATTTAAGCTAGTCCCTTGCGGACTATTTGCAACCCTGCTGAACGGTGGAACGGATCGTCAGAGAGACCCTGGCCGTCAACCTAGAAGGAACTCTTCTTCACCTCTCTCCTGCCCCCTCATCCACTGGATTTCCGAGCACCGCTCCCCGGGCAGTAAAAGAACTTTGTTCCCTTCCACCGGACACCAGTCCTATCTTTTTCTATGCTATATCCCAACGGTATAGGATATCCAATAAAGATTTGTTTAATGTTAAAAGAAGCGTTGAGTTTTTCCTCGTATGACTACCGGCTACCGTGCTTATACTTATAGTGAGGCTACAACTACTAGCCTTAGCTAATATAAGGCTTGGCTCCCACGAGTTTTGCTGAATAACAAATAGGGTCCTGAACAGATGCGTGACCTATATCTCAACCATCATTAATGGATCAGAGTTGATTTCCTCAGCATACGATAAAGCCAAACATTTTTGCAAAGAACTTTGCATCAAATCCCATCCTTTGCGATCAGGGTCGCCTACCTCCTGAATTATCCCCTATGACTGAAAATACTCTGTTGCCAAATTAATAAAGAACCTTGATGCCAGCAAAGCAATTGGTCCTGGCAACATTCCAATTATAGTGCTTAAAAAGCTGCAACCGGAACTAACTCCTATTCCTACAAAGCTATTCAATCGTTGCTTAAAGAAGAAATGCTTCCCAACACTTTGGAAAACTTTGTCAGTCTGACCAGTGTTTAAAAATACTGGAGATCGGTCTTCTGCATCTCAGTACAAACCAATCAGTCTCTTGTGCGTTATGGCAAGTTGCTTGAATCAGTGACCAATCAAGAAGTTGTCAATCACCTCAGCAAAAACAGCCTAGTCAGTTACAAGCAATATGGATTTAGTCCTGCAAGATCAACAGCCGATATGCTGACTGTAATAGCACACATGATCAGTGAATCTATTGGCGAGTACTTCGTTTCTAGAGCGATAGCTCTTGACATATCAAAGGCCTTTGATAGTGTTTGGCATAAAGGACTATTTCACAACGCTCGGATCATCACTTTGTCCCAATTGAGGAAGCCTCCTGTTTTGATAAGTTTCTGGGACTGGCCTTTACTTTAGACTTGAAATGGAAGACTTACATTAATTCCGTTGTTAAGGTCGCTGAAAAAGTGGTTGGATCATTCTACTGCTCTAAAAAGTATCTCCACCTTGACGCAATCCTCCGCCTGCATAAGAGTCAAATACGCCATAAGATGGAGTACTGTTACCACATCTGGGAAGGTGTCGCTCAAAGCACTATTTCCTGCCTTGGCAGATTACAAAACTCACTTCGAAATCTAGTGGGTGAAGTTCTTTTATCTACAGCCTCTTTCTCACAGAAGAGACGTTGCTAGTCTTTCTCTGCTCTATCGTTATTTTCATGGTAGGTGCTCGACTAGGCTTCAATCTATGGTCACCCCTGTGAAACATTAACAACAAAAACTCGTCTAACTACAACCACTGTCAATAATTTCCCTTGTCTCCCCTGTATATCTGAAACTAAGAAAAGGTTGGGTTTTTTTCCTAGAACCGCCCGTCTGTGGAACACAGTAATATGGGGCTGCTTCCAGGCTGACTACAAAATTGCAGTTTTCAAGTCAAATGTAAACAATTTTTTGTTGAGCCGTTCTCTTAAATAATACATTTCTGACCAATTACAAGCATCGTTACAAATCCGCTCAATGTTTTACCGTCCACCTGATAAACTTAATAGCATAAATAGATTTTAACTCGAAATGGTTTCTCATTTAATAATATTTTTAAAAAAATTAAAAAATAAAAAAACAAAATAAAACCATTTTATCACCTATACACAATTTTTCATCGAATTCTGTTTATATCGCCAATTTTAACGTTTACCCAAAGTGTAGTATCTGTTATGATACTACATTCATCTTTTCTGTCTTCGGTCAGTGAAGGAGAAATCCCTCTAGACTGGGGCAATTTAAGTTTTTGTTCCAATCCACAGTGCCCCTGTTTGGGGAGCTGGATTTTTCCCACATTAAAATCCAACCTTGTGTCTAACTCTGCCCTCGTGGAGAAAATAAGAACCCTAAGAGAGAAAGAGAGAGGAGAGAGAGAGAGGGGGAGGGGGGAGAGAGGGGAGAGGGGGGAGAGAGAGAGAGATCAGACGCACGCACGCACATTCAACAAACAGAGGTTACCACAGAAAAAGATCGCATATTCTTTATTCAATAATTTAAAATCAAAGATTTATTTTTCAGAAATTGTGTCAATGTTGAGTTCAGATGATAAATATTTCTTTTTTTAATTAAAAAGAAATATTTATCATCTGAACTCATAAATGAAAAAATAAATAAAAAGATGATTTCGGAATCGAGACGCACCTATTTCGAAATATGGAAAACCCGATACCGTAAAAAATATTTTTTTTTTTAAATTTAAAGGAAAAAAAACATTCCTACAACTGCTGCTTGCTATTTTGTGACTCATATATTCCAGTTTCACCGACCATACCCCAAAAGGGTAATCATTACTATTACCGACATAAATCATTTTAAAGAAAATAAAGTTAGGACATTTGTAAAAAACAAATAATAATATTTATTTTGATTTACCTACTCATTTGTGACCTATTTGCGTTTAAAAAAATGAGTTTAATATTTTTTTAAAGTTTTAAGTCAATTTACTGTACAGTTAATAATGTTGAAATATATAATCCGCGTTCAACCATTTTGAATCTGAGAGAGGAAGTAAATACATAACCGGAGTGGGAGCGAGTATTGATTTACTCCTCTCCAGGAGTTAGGCACAAGGCCAGTTGTTATCTTACTCCCACAAGTAAGATGTGACCCAAGGTCGGGTCGGGAAAGTAGGGTTTTAAAATTCCCAGGTAGGGGCGCCTCAGGCAGTAAGCAATGAACTTACTCCTCCCCAAAGAGGGGAGGCGAAGCCTGGGAGGGTGGACCTCCTAGAACTGCAAAGGACAGACCCATAGACCGGCGTAAATCAAGCCCCGAAGGCCAAGACAATATCAGTCTATGGGGTGTAGTATCCATCGGAACAGATACTACACTTTGATCTTAGCCAAAAGTCGTTATTTAACGCCTACCCACAATTGGAGTATGTGACACAAGGTCAGAAAGTGGGATTTGAAAAGCCAGCGCCCGAGAAGGTGAGCGCTCTAGCCATTAAAAATTGCCTGGACAGCCCCGTCAACATTCCCCGGTAGGGGCGCCTCAGGCAGTAAGCTATAAACTTACTCCTCCCCAAAGAGGGGAGGCAAAGCCTGGGAGGGTGGACCTCCGAGAACTGCACAGGACAGACCCATAGACCGGCGGAATCATGCCCCGAAGGCCAAGACAACACCGGTCTATAGGGTGCAGTATCCATCGGAACAGATACTACACTTTGATCTTGGCCAAAAGGCGTTATTTAACACCCACCCACAATGGGAGTATGTGACACAAGGTCGGAAAGTGGGATTTGAAAAGCCAGCGCCCGAGAAGGTGAGCGCTATGGCCATTAAAAATTGCCTGGGCAGCCCCGCCGGCATTCCCCGGTAGGGGCGCCTCAGACAGTAAGCAATTAACTTACTCCTCCCCAAAGAGGGGAGGCAAAGCCTGGGAGGGTGGACCTCCTAGAACTGCACAGGACAGATCAGACCCATAGACCAGCGGAAATCAAGCCCCGAAGGGCAAGACAATACCGATCTATGAAGTGCAGTATCCATCGGAACAGATACTACACTTTGATCTTGGCCAAAAGGCGGTCCGCCAATGCAGACGCTCCTGTTCTGTATTTACTTCCTCTGCTCAAATTCAAAATGGCTGAACGGAACGCGGATTATGGACCTCAACACTATTTACAATACAGTAGAGTGGCTTAAACCTTCTTTTAAATATTAAATATTAATTCGTTAACGCATATAGGTCACAAATTAGTAGGTAACACAAAACAAATAATTTTTGACTGAGTTTCTAACGGTATTTTCTTTTAAAATAATTTATGTCGGTAATAGTAACGTTTGCCCGCGGAAGCATATATATTTCTGAGACGCCCTATAGAAAAAAAAATTATGAGCAGATCCAAATCAAATAACAATATTTTAGATAAATTTGTAGATTAACACCTTCCACTGAATCATACCCACCCCACCCACACCCTCACACACACACACAATTAGATTCTACTTTTTTAGTTGATTACGTGTTAAAACCCTGAAAAAGTTAGCGGAAAGAAAAAACAATTATTTTAGAATTTAGAGTAGGGGTCAGTTTCATATATAAATTTAACGTAAAATTGTCCTCAAATCGCATGGCTATTCTAGCTTTTTAGGGTATTAACCAATTGTTTTACCACTAAACCCAAGTCCGAGTGGCAAGGTCGTAAAACCAAATCGCCTAAAAACAGTAGACCCCCCCCCCCCAAATAACGAACAGAATTTATCTCTCATAGCAAAAAAAAAATATTTAAAACGTTAGAATGGCCCGGAAATGGTGGATCATTTTACATTAAATTTATATACGAATCTGATTCCTCACTCTAAATTCTAAAATAATTATCGTTTTCTTTAGGGGAGGGGGTCTTTCCGCTCAGTGTTTAGGGTGTTCACACGTAATCGCCTGAAAAAGTAGAATTTCATTTTTTGTGTGGAGGGGGGGGGGGCACAGAGAAAGGTATTAATGTACAAATTTAACATATTTTACGTGTTTTTTATTATACTATTGTCTCTATCTATTTGCCTCCCCATGAGGGCAAAGTTAGACACCAGGTCGGTTTTTAATTTGGAGGATATCCAGCTCCCCCAACAAGAGCACTCTGAATTTGGGACAAAAAAAATATAAAAATTGCCCCAGAGCACTCCTTTACTGATAGATAACAAAACAGATACTGCATCATTTTTATTTACTTGCCTCCCCACGAGAGCAGGGTTAGAAAAGGAGCACTCTGGATTAGGACCAAAATTTAAATTGCCCCAGTCGAGAAAGATTTCTCCTTCACTAACCGAGGAGATAAAAGTGTCGTATCAGAACAGACATTATACTTTGTTCCTAGTCAAAAGGACAATAAGAAATTGTCGATCTGTAGTGTGTGTTTACCTTCTCTGCAGGTGGTTAGATACAAGGCCAAAGGGAGTTTTGAAAAGCCAGCGCACTAGGTGCAATGCACTCTGGCCTATAAACATGCCTGAGCAGCCCGACGGTATTTCCCGGTAGGGCGCCTAAGGTGATTAAGCAATAAACTAGCCCCCTTCTCAGGGAGTGGGGGGGGATAACGCCTGGGACTGCACAGAACATCGTCGGTTTGTAGTGTACGCAGGAAAAAAGGCAATTAAATGTACCGCCTCCAATTTCATGTCAGCCAATCAGAAGGGCAGAAACTTAATCAATGAACATAAGTGGGTTTGCTTAACCTCATCATATTTTTTCTGCTCTCATTCGTTGTACGTACCAGCTGATCTGCGCACACGCACTTGTCACAAGAAGAGGCTGCTTGCAACTCGATGTTAAACTGTTAAGTCGAAACTTATGGATTGAATTTCGTCACGCACAAAACAAAAAAAACAGATCGCTGTATGAACGAATAATAATCTCGCGAGGAAGACAGACGAGTTAATAAATGTATGGAAGTAAGTGTAATTGAAGTTATTTGATTTTTAAGTCCTGAGTGAACGAAGAAAAAAATGTGAAAGAGAAGAGTTTTTTGTTTGTTGTTGTTTTTTATTTTTTTAAGCGAGGGGGAGATAATACTGTGGACTGTGCAAATAACACGATGGGTAACCCCCCCCCCCCCAAAGATGATGAGGTGAAATCTGCGACTGTCCTTAAACTTGACTACTGCTACTACTGTTTTAGCTTCTTCATTATCGCAATTCTCAAATTATTGCTGTTACGTTCTTCTAATGACGACCGTTAATCAGCTTTTTAGCTAAGATTTGAAAACTGACGAGTCTGTCATCATCCCCGAGGAAAGAAAGGAAGGACTCCCTTAAATAGTAATGTTTTCGTGTGTGTGTGTGTGTGTGTGTGTGGATGTGTTTTAACTTTTATTTGAATTTTGTAATGAATGTCTCTGTCCTGTTGCAAAAGAAGTTAGTACTTCTGTAGTTTACTGACCGTGCTATCTTTTAGATAGGATTTTCCAGTTAAATTCAATTTTCACGGTATCTTTTGTTTATTAAAATGTTAGGTGAAAGTACAGAATAGTTAAAGACCCACTCCTCCCCCCATGTTAAGAATGGGTTTCTAAGTAATAATGTTATTTGAGCACGATCCGTAAACTGCAGAAGTACCAAAGAGTTCATTAATTTAATTTGGAATTAAAACTGAAAACGGGCTAATTTGAACGACAATAGCACAGAAAATCACTTATTCCTTATTTATATATATATATAATCTCAAATAAATGACTAGTAATAAATTATTGCCTGTACAATAGAACCCTATTTATTTTATTTTATTTTTATATATATATATAAACTGTTACCTCTAGTGTCCTAAAAGTGCCATTTATGTGTCGGTGTGTGAAAGTTTTTTTTTATCATTATTTGTTTCTAAACTTAACCTTTTTTAAATGAGTATTCTAATTGTAATTTGTTTTCTGTTTCTATTAAAACCAGATTTCTACAACGAGAGAACGAGACCCAACCGAAGGCCATTATCAGTCCTCCCTGCGACCAAAGTTTAGAGGGGACGGTAGAATTTGGAACTGCCTCCTCTCTTCGCACTAGCATCTT
Source organism: Sepiola atlantica (assembly GCA_963556195.1). Taxonomy (NCBI): domain Eukaryota; kingdom Metazoa; phylum Mollusca; class Cephalopoda; order Sepiida; family Sepiolidae; genus Sepiola; species Sepiola atlantica. The sequence continues at coordinate 79,808,289 of OY744537.1, read as the reverse complement.
TTTTTTCTTTCTTCTTCGTTGCTCGGGACGACGGAAGTATTGTCGCGGGGGGGAAACCAGGATATCCGCTCTTCTTTCGCGTGTTATGAGCGAGGATGGATGGCGAATGAAACCGGCCTTCTTCTTTCCAAACCGCATCTGCACGCGTGCTCTTTTTTTTTTTTTTTTTTAAGCAAACTTGAGCGTTGTTAACGAACGGACCTGCGCGACAGACTTCCCTCCACACGTGAGGAAGATGCCTACGTCCACCGTTGTTTCGTTGACCTTTCAGCTTCAATTGCTGCCATTGTTCTTCTTCATCCCTGTCCACTCGTCCGGACATTCCCTGTCCAGGGTGTGCGAACTAAAATGCAAAAACTGTCCGCAGTTGCAATTCTGCACGGGCGAGGTGGTCAAAGACCACTGTGGCTGTTGCCAAATGTGTTCTTCGGACCTCTACCAGCCGCATGTCCGCTTAACTCCGCTTCCGAATCAAAGTGAGTAGTCCTGTCCATTTATTTTCAAACTCTCTAACTGCTTTCTTTGTTTTTGTTTTGTTTTTATTTCCTTTTGTCACGTAATATTTTCCAATAATAAAAAAAAAATTCCGAGTCGAAATATTTTAAATGTTTGTAGATTTGACAAAGAAATATCTTCGAAGTAAACTACGCCACGGGACCGGACAGGTTCGAATAACTGAAATTTGAAAAAAGATCGTAAAATAATTTTTTTTGTTTTTGTTTTTTACACTCGTCCGTGTCATGACATAAGGCAGACAAAAACACAAAACGTGCAAACTTGTAATGAATAGGCACCCAGAGAATTTCAGTACTTACGTAGTCGATTCCGAGTATCGACGAAGAATCTAGTCAGTCCTGGAAATGGTCGAAGCAGTTTACATTTTTTTTTTTGTAGCTAATAAAAGTTTAGCTATGTAGATTAACACCCTACGCTAAATACTCCTCACCCCCCCCCACACCTCCAAAATGCGATTCTACTTTTTTAAAGCGATTACGTGTGAACACCCTGAAAACCTTATCGGAAAGAAAAATTCATTTAGAATTTAGCGTGAAGGATCAATTTCGCATAAATTTAACGTAAAATGATCCATCTCCGTGGCCCGTTTTAGGTCAATTAACAAATTTGTTTTTTTTGTTTTATTTTATTTTTTTATTTTTTTTTTGCTATAGAAGATAAATCAGTTAATTTGTCGTTTCTTGCTCAAAATGGCGGACAACTCTGACGTCAATGAATCGTCTGCTATTTTCCGACCTCACAAATGAGTTAGTAAACCGAAATAAATTGTTTTTGACTAATTTCTCAACTGTATTTCATTTAAAATAATTTAAGGTAAATTGAAATTAGTCCAAAACAATTTATTTGGGTTGACTTACTCATTTGTGAGGCTAGAAACTAGCAGACGATTCGTTGACGTCAGAGTTGTTCGCCATTTTGAGCAGGAAATGACAAATTTACCGATAAATTCTGTGGGTTTTTTTGTTTGTTTTTTTTTGTGGGGGATCTACTTTTGTAAAGCGATTACATGTTTTACGACCTTGCAACTCGAACTTAGGGTTAGTGGTAAAAAAAATTGGTTAATTGCCCTAAAAGGCTAATGGATATTTTACGTTAAATTTATATACGAAACTGATCTCCACTCTTAATTCTAAAATTGTTTGTTTTTGTTTTTCTTTCCGCAAAGTTTTCATGGTGTTCATACGTAATCGTCTGAAAGTAGAATATCTGAAATCCTCTATATCCTCATTCCTTAGAAGTACCAATAGTTTTCTCTGTAATAATTTGGGTGCTGATATCGATGCTGAACCAGTTTTCGTGAGGTTCGACTCGGAAACGTTCGGCTGTCCTACGCAAACGCCCGAGAGTTGACAAGCCGATTTGTACCAGACGACAATTTTGATACGGTGCTGCGTCCTATGATAATATTTTGCTTGTTTTTTTGTGTGTGTTTAGGGTTAGGGTTTTAAAATATTTATTTGATAACAGTAATTTCGCTCTGTTTTGCTTGTTTTTGTTTTGTTTAAAAAATTTCTAGCAACTATAACTAAAAATTATAGGACGCAGCAACGTATCAAAATAAAATAAAAATATTTATTTGATAACAGTAACTTCGCTGTTTTGTTTTTTTGGGTTTTTTTTGTTTCTTTTAGAAAATTTCTTGAAAATATATAACTTTAATTTACAATCACAGGACGCAGCACCGTATCAAAATTGTCGTCTGGTACCATTCGGCTCGTCAACACTCGGGCGTTTGCGTAGGACAGTCGAACGCTTTCGAGTCGAACCTCGCGAAAATTGGTTCAGGATCGATATCAGTACCATAATTTGTTTTGAGATAGGGGATGGGTCAGTTTACTATTTAAGTAAAATGATCATTTAGTTTTAGACCGGTTTTAACAAAAAAACACAGTATACAAGACTATTTGAAGCATATTTAGCTAACACCTATTTTTACAGTGAGAAGGCAGAGAATATTGTTTTGTTTTTTTAATTGCTACAAATTGAAATCAACGCGAGACATCTCATTTATATACATGTTTGTGATGTGTACGAAGACACGTGTAAATTAAGTGTCAAAGTTGAAAACGTCATTCTTTCTCTAAATGCTTACAGAGATTAAATTTTTTAGAGTGTCTGAATCAACATAGAGGAGACGAGAGAAATACATAGCTAAGTGAGGGATGGGTTACTTGTTCAGTTAATTATAAATTACAGCTAACGAGCACAATCAAAATATTTTTCAAGCATAACTCAATCCCAGAACTAAGTTATATATTTTTTATATGTATTGTTATTAAAGTGTATAGGAAAACAACTTAAACATTGATTAATTCACATTTCGTATAATAGATATATTTTTTGTAAATAATGCTGAACAATTCAGATAAAATGTTCAAATTTATTGTTTTTTTGCTTGTTTATTTATTTTTTGTTTTTTTTGCTTGTTTATTTTTTTTATTTTTTGTTTTTTTGCTTGTTTATTTTTAATTTTTTTTTTGCTTGTTTATTTTTTTAATTTTTTTTTTGCTTGTTTATTTTTTTAATTTTTTTTTTTTTTTGCTTTATTTTTTTTATATTTTTTTTGCTTGTTTATTTTTTTTTTTTTTTTTTGCTTTATTTTTTTCATTTTTTGCTTTATTTTTAAAATTTTTTTTTTTTTTTGCTTATTTAAAAAAAATTTTTTTTTTTTTTTTTAGAACTAAAACTCGTTAACTTGTTCCAACGTACATAAACTCGCATGCCAATGATATTTTTCTGTTCACTAAAGTATTTAACTCTACTAACCCAAGCACTCTCATCTAGTTTTTCCATGTGACCAAACCAAGTTTCCTGTTCTGCACACATCTTTCTGCACTGTCCAGATTTAAGCTTTCTCTGAGGTCATCAGATCTAAACCCGCCTTTAAGACTCGAATTACACATCCATCGTATCATTCTCATATCATTTCTCTCCATGCAATACATATCGTCAAGCCTCGCTGGCCAGGCTTCACTTCCATACATCACACTGCGCACACATGCCTGACACACTCTTTTCTTGGTCGACAACGGTAACGCTCTGTTGGTTACCCAAATAGTATTTAATCTGACAAATCAGACTTAGCTTGTGACTAGCCAATTTTCATATGTTATTGCTGTACCATGTTATTGGCAATATAACAACATACTTAACTACAATTTATTTTTTTAGTTTGACCAAGACGAATATCAAAATAATCTTTAAAAAATAAAATTCAACAATGGATTTTAAATTGAAGAATATAATAGAAGTTGCCCAACTTAAGATTAAAAATGTGCAAACAAATAAAAATTAAAAACTAAAATGATTTCACTGCATCCCGGGCAACGCCGTGTAGGGACAGAGAGTCTATTAAATAAGTCTGTCTTTTCCAGCTGAGACTTTGTCGTTTCAGCCTTGATTTCAACTAAACTATCAGGAAATGTTACGGTCATTCCTTGGAAGGTTTTTAAAACTGTATTCCACCACAATTGATAGTATGCCCGTCCTTATAGCTAATGCTCCGTCATTTCAGGTCCGATTCCAACCCAACTATCAGGAATTGTTAAAACACCAGGTAAGGTTTTCAACTCTATTTCATCAGGAGTATTTGATTTTCTTTCTAACATGAAAACGTTTCTCATGAGTAAAAATATGAAGCTATCTTTGCAACAGAATTGTGCAAGATAAAACTAGCTATTCCAATTTTGAACGCTTAACAGATCCAACAGGGAAGACTATTTATTTTTCCCCTCTTCATTTGTTTCCTTCTGTTTCGTTTTCTTCTGTTTGTTTCGTTTTTGTTTTTCTGTTTCGTTTTTGTTTTTCTGTTTCGTTTTTGTTTTTCTGTTTCGTTTTACTGTTTGTTTCGTTTTACAGTTTGTTTCGTTTTACAGTTTGTTTCGTTTTACAGTTTGTTTCGTTTTACAGTTTGTTTCGTTTTTCTGTTTGTTTCGTTTTTCTGTTTGTTTCGTTTTTCTGTTTGTTTCGTTTTTCTGTTTGTTTCGTTTTTCTGTTTGTTTCGTTTTTCTGTTTGTTTCGTTTTTCTGTTTGTTTCGTTTTTCTGTTTGTTTCGTTTTTCTGTTTGTTTCGTTTTTCTGTTTGTTTCGTTTTTCTGTTTGTTTCGTTTCGTTTTTTTCTTTTTCTTTTTGCATTCAAGTGAATGTTATTATGAATCTCAAATTTGAAGATAGTAGCAATGTCCCACTAAGTACTTAACGCTGTTCGCGTAACTGACATCCGGTTAAATGATACGATGAATTTCGATTGTCTAGTCAAAATATGACAATGTAAATTACGGATAGAATGACGAGGAAAAACCGGAATAAAAAGGGTAAATTAAGAAAATTCGTACGATTTTCTAAGACCTCCTGCATAAGTTTGATTTGAATTTGCATTTGGTTCTAAGGAAACCAATAGGTTGAAACTTTGTCAGTTGAAGTCATAGTTCCTCTACTTAATAACAATTTTAATATCAGATATATACAAACTTTAATACTGAGTAATAACTTTGAATTATCTTAGATTACACAAGTTTTGAATCTCAACTTGAAACACTTGCTACGGCTAGCCACACTGAATAGCAGTGATAGGGTGAAACAGCTGTGTGTGTAATATATCTAAATGAATAAATCCGAAAGTTCGGCCGATTTCAAGTTAGTTCAACTTTACACCATAGACGCATCATCTTTTTTTTATATACTGCCTATGTATATGCGATATCAGTCGCAAGGATAACTAATTTGCATATTGGTTTTGAAAAAGGACATTTTATTAATTAACTGATTTGTTATTGTTTAATTCAATAATTGTTTGGATTTCAATCTAACAAATAGTTCTGTTTCGCTATATTGTTTTATTTCCTGGGCAAATATTTAACATTTGTGTTCCAATGTTCCTTTTAGAGAGGACCGACTTGATTTTCAACAAGTTGTGACCTATTTCTAAATTGCAAGTGAAAAGGCAAATTTCTTTCTTTTCCTTTCTTTACGATCAGATTTAAAAGATAAATAAATGTGTATCGAAATAGCAAAAATGTAAATATTTTTCTATATGAATAAATGAGAAATATTTTGTTTCGGGTTTACAACAATGTTACAAATGAAATGTTTATTTTTTACTTAATGTTTCAAGTAGCGAACTAGTGGACCTGCAAAGCCAGCTAGTATTATATATATATAAATAATATCTATAAATAATATATAAATATCTATATAAATAATATATATAAATAATATATAAATATATATATAAATAATATCTATAAATAATATATAAATATCTATATAAATAATATATAAATATCTATATAAATAATATCTATAAATAATATATAAATATCTATATAAATAATATCTATAAATAATATATAAATATCTATATAAATAATATATATAAATAATATATAAATATCTCTATAAATAATATATATATAAATATCTATATAAATATCTATCAATAATATATAAATATCTATATAAATAATATCTATCAATAATATATAAATATCTATATAAATAATATCTATAAATAATATATAAATATCTCTATAAATAATATCTATATAAATATCTATAAATAATATCTATATAAATATCTATAAATAATATCTATATAAATATCTATAAATAATATATATATAAATAATATCTATAAATAATATCTATAAATAATATCTATATAAATATCTATAAATAATATATAAATATCTATATAAATAATATATATAAATAATATCTATATAAATAATATCTATAAATAATATATAAATATCTATATAAATAATATATATATAAATATCTATATAAATATCTATAAATAATATCTATCAATAATATATAAATATCTATATAAATATCTATATAGATATCTATATAAATAATATCTATAAATATTTATATAGATATCTATATAAATAATATTTATATAGATATCTATATAAATATCTATATAGATATCTATATAAATAATATCTATATAATAAAAATGGACTTTCACACTTTACTGTTGTTTTCACCGATCATCAGAGTTGATGTCATGTGATATCAAACCATGTGATACCGGAAGAGATTGTTTATCTGAACATGTATTGTTACTTTTGATTTATATTTGTTCACCAATGGACAATTATTTTCTGTTCATAAAATTTTTGTTAGGCTGGTAGATCAACTCATAATATAAGGGACATTTTTCGAATTATATATTTATACAAATCATTTATTAAAAAACTATACGTTGACGCACTGTATGTGTATGTGTATATGTATATATGTGTATGTATATGTGTATATGTATATATGTGTATGTATATGTGTATATGTATATATGTGTATGTATATGTATATATGTGTATATGTATATGTATATATGTGTATATATATATGTGTATATATATATTCATATGTTTTAAAACATAACGTAAATCATAAACCTATGACGTCACGTCAAAACTATAATTCTTTTGTTATGGTAATGTTTTAAGATGTATTTATAAGAAAATCTAAATAGCTCAGTTCTTAGAACATCAGACTGAAGATCTCAAGGTTTCTGTTTCGATTTCTGGTCATGGCATCCTCTTTATTTATTGGTAATTTATTATCTAAAGAAAGTAGTTAAGATCTCTGATATTTCGTAATGAGACGCATTTCGCAATGTATTACATTATTTTTTTTTTTAATTTGTGACTGACAGACACGCAGAGAAAATGCCCTTATATTATGAATGGATTGATAATAATTGTGATAATTGTTTTTGTTTTTTTTATTCTACAATCTGGGCTCAAATAGCAAAGTAAGTATTTGCGTCTGCATTTAGCTATATTTTTTTTTTTTTTTTTTTTTAATTTGTTTTTGAAGTTTACGATTTGATTTGCAACATGTAAATAGTAGAAAGTGCAAACTATTCCTAGAGGAAAATATTTCCTCGCAATAATTTGCAATTTCTACTATTTATATTGAAAGAGGAACTAATTTTTAGATTTCCCAATTCATATTAGAGAATGTTTATATTTTCTGATCCCATATATATTTAGATAGGATGCTATTTCTGCATTTTTCACTTCTGAATGTTATGTGATTATATCTACACATGAAATTATTTACTGTGGCCCCTATGTATACTTTGTTGATATTATTTACTGTTGCTTTGTATAACATTTGTCGTTAAACAATTGTTGAGCAACCATTTTTTATTCTACAATTAAGTTGGTATTATTAACACTAATAGCATACATTTATTTATAGCATACATTTATTTATATATGTATATATATATATATTTATTTATATATATATATATATATATATATATAAGTATAAATTTTTATTTATACAAACATTATTGGTTACATATGTGCATACATGTTTCGGTTGCACTTTCCCAAGAAAGTCAACCTCATCAGACCGAGAATCTTTCAGGTTCCTGAAAGATTCTCGGTCTGATGAGGTTGACTTTCTTGGGAAAGTGCAACCGAAACATGTATGCACATATGTAACCAATAATGTTTGTATAAATAAAAATTTATACTTATAAACAGCTCTACTTGGTATTGAGCACTTTTTATAAACACTTGAGTTTCTACGGATTTACATTTACAGAAACCAATACATGTACGAGATATATATATATATATATATATATATTTGGGAAATGAAAAAGGAAAAACCGAAAAGGATGTTTTTTATATATTCAACGTTTCGTCTTTATTTGTAAGACTTCCTCAGGATGATAATTTTAAGAAAAATGTCATGCAAGTATATGAAAATATTGGGTTGACATGATGGGTTGATGAGAAAAAGTAGTAGCCATTACTGGGTGCGCAGACCCGAGGTCCGGGCTTAGTGAAGTCAGTAGCATGGAAATAAATAAATGAGGATGGTTCTGAGTGAAAAAGTGGAGGGGTGAGGGTGAACGGAAATAATGTGGATGGCTGTTAGTGGAGGGTGGGGGGGAAAGAGGAGGGGGAGGCTCTGTGATTTTGGTGTGTGGGTTTGAAAAAATGAAGGTGGTTTGAAAGTACCTCCTACTTTCAAACCACCTTCATTTAGGTGGGTAAGAGTGTGAGAGAAGTAGTTGGAAGGGTGAAATGCTACTGACTTCACTAAGCCCGGACCTCGGGTCTGCGCACCCAGTAATGGCTACTACTTTTTCTCATCAACCCATGTCAACTCAATATTTTCACGTACTTGCATGACATTTTTCTTAAAATTATCATCCTGAGGAAGTCTTATAAATAAAGACGAAACGTTGATGAATATATAAAAAACATCCTTTTTGGTTTTTCCTTTTTCATTTCCCATTACGTCGGATTACCTTCATCCTTCCTTTCTCATATATATATATATATATATATATTTCATGTATCCACATAAAATGTTATAAGGGGATATATCTTTTATGTATCAATTTTCAGTATTTACTTCAACAGTGCTTGATACGAGAGGAGAGCTAGGTAGTAAGTTATGAAAATATATTCATGGCAATTAAGCTACACAGAGGCTTCACGTTTCATCCCTGTTTTAGCCTGACGATTCCCTCCAGGGATGAAACGCGGAAGCCTTTGTGTAGCTTAATTGCCATAAAGTTCATAACTTACTGTATGTATATATATATATATATTAGTGTGTCAGGTTGTATATGAAAAGAAATCAAATAAAGTGCTCGATCATATAAGAGAGCTAATATAATTTATTTAGATACTGTATATTACATATTTCAGCGGTGTATCTCTGAAGGCGTTTTTCTGTCATTGTTGACGCCATTCCCTGTCGAGCATGACTACAATCATTTCAGCTTGCCGATGATTCCACTGGGCACGGAGATTTACTAAAGATGTCTAAATCTGCCCTTTTGGATGAAACCGCGGTACATTGCTGAAATATGTAATATACAGTATCTAAATAAATTACATTATATATATATATATATATATGTGTTTGTTGCTTTTCTCCCCTGTTGTGGGTTGGCTAAAGTCATCCCTATATTTGTATATTTTCACACTTTGTTTAATTTCAAATAAAAAATGTCAAGGATGCATGTATACTAGTTGAAATACCCATTTATGTCGGGTTTCTCAGCTTTTCTTGTATTTTATAGCCAAGATTAGCAATTAAGAACATAAATTAAATATTTTTCATCTATTCTTTTTTATTAAAGTTTTTTTTTGGTTTATGATGATCGCTATTGGCAAGGAAATAACTGGAACATTATTGCAGATTTAAAAAAAACAAAAAACAATGGCATAAGATATTGGGACGAAGGCAAACGCTTTATCCCCACAGCCACTGATTTTAATCGAAAGTATTTATCTTTTTAACCCACTTGAATGAGTTCAGCATAAGGATCTTTTACCTCACCACATAAATCTAAAATAGTTCAATTGTCTAAAGTAAATGAAACAAATATACAATTTAAAAATTCATGTTAAAATAAAAAAAATATATCAGTGAACGTTTATCAAATATTTTTTTTTTAATTATTGTAGTTTAACACCCTCTGCTACCCCCCCTCCCCAAATGCAATTCTAAATTTTTTAGGCGTGTGAACACCCTGAAAAACTTGGCAGAAAGAAGAAAAAACATTTTAGAATTTAGAGTGGGGATCAGTTTCGTATATAAATTTAATATAAAATGATTCCTCATTTCCGGGCCATTCTAGCGTTTTAAGGCAGTAGCCAATTTTTTTTTTTTTTTTTCGGTAGGAGATAAATATTATGCGTTTATTTTTTTTTTGGGGGGGGGTACATTTTTACGTGTTTATATGTGATGTTATGACCTTGCCACTTGGACTGAGGGTTAGCGGTAAGAAAATTTGGTTAATTGCCCTAAAACGTTAGAATATCCCAGATCATTTTGTGTGAAACTGATATATAAACCTGATCTCTCACTCTAAAATAAAAAAAAAATTTTATTTTCTTTCTGCCAGGTTTTTCAAGATGTTTACACATAATAATTGCCTTAAAATTTCATTTGGGGTGAAGGTGGGTTAGGGTGAAGTATTTGGGGGGGCAGGCAGGCAGGCAGGCAGAGAGTGTCAATCTAGAAATGTTTCATATTTTTTATCCACTTTAATAAAGGATAGATGTTTTCTCTTCAAAGTAAGAAATAAGTCAAATACATACAATTATCGGACGTAAAAAGTATAAACGATTATAAGTACTATCAGGAATCCGAGGAGTCTCTGCCATTCTATGGACGTCCGGTGCGAACGCAGACCCCACGATATTATTGTACCGCCTTGGTTCAAACTGAAACATACTTAATTAACTACTCTGGTTAATGTTTCAGGATATATCCGGTTCTGGTGGAGGGGGGGGGGTCTATCTCCCAAACCTTGTAGATTCTACAGATGTGCGGCACGAACGCATATCCGCACAATATTATTGTATCATCTGTGAACAGAACAGATACCACACTTTGATTCTAGCCAGAAGGCCAAGAAAGTTTTATTTCCACGTTTAACATCAGGTTGAATTATTTTAAATTACTTTGATGATTGGGCGATCCTATCTTTTTTTGTTTTTAATGTGTGAAGGATGATAACGTACGTACGAACATGAAAGTGCCTTAGCGTATTATTATTATATAGATGTTCTGTCAGCTAAAAGAGAATGCTAAAAATGTCCTTGGGTGCTACCAGATTAGGCCAGTCTGAAAATACTGGCTTCCTGACTTAAAATGCACCAAACATTGATGTTATTGTTTTTTCCTTTTCCTTTGCAGAACATGAGTTTTGCAAAGTAAAAGACAAAAAAAAAACTATTTTCCTCTACAAAACAACCAAACCAAATTTGGCATTAAATAACCCGAAAAGGGTTGATATGCCGTAAAACAAAACAACCAAACTAAAAATGTCCTAACATTTGTTTCCAAAGTTGTTTTTACGTACTTTTAATTTTAAATGAGTTCTCATGAAGGTTCAAGAACTTCTGACATTGAAATAGGAGATCGGATCGGAGGTGCTGGTACCAAATCTGCAATTAGTTTGGCTCTTAGGTCAACCGTTTTACCATGATGCCGCGACACAGACATCTTTGCTTTATGAAGAGTTCGACTGCAAAACGCGATAAATCAGATTTGTTTCAATTGAGACCTTAATCAATATAAGAACGAATATATTGAATACAGACTTCGAATATATGCTTATTTTATTTGAAAGCAAACAGTACTTATTCCGGTATCATATTATGTAAAACATAATTTGAGTGTGTGGTCGAGTGTTGAAATGTAACACTTTATATAGTACTAGCTTCGTAATTTTTTTTTTTTCAATGGCGTTTATCGCGTTTTGCATTCGATCTCTTCATATAGATATACATAGATATATACTGAATGTGAGTTAATCAACGTTCGTTTCTCCTGAAACTCTTTTCCTATATACTTAAACACAACATGCATACTAAAAATATACCTTAGTTCTGGGATTGAGATATGTTTGAAAAAATTGTTTTGTTCTAATTAACTGAACAAGTCACCCATCTCTCTCTTAGCTGTCTACGTATTTCTCTCACTCTCTTGATTCAACCACTCTAATATTTCTTAATGTCTTTGCGAGCATTTAGAGAAAGTGTGACTCTTTCGACCGGGCCATCTAATTTACATATGTGTTTAGTGTGTGAAAACATACATATGTAAATTAGATGGAAAAATATTAATTTTATGAAAAATGATGCATGTGTCTTTACACATGCATCATTTTTCATATAATTACTTTCATTTTTCTTTCGTCTACAGTGGTTCATTTTTCTTTCTCCATTTTTCATATAATTACTTTCATTTTTCTTTCGTCTACAGTGGTTCATTTTTCTTTCTCCATTTTTCATAAAATTACTTGCATTTTTCTTTCGTCTACAGTGGTTCATTTTTCTTTCTCCATTTTTCATATAATTACTTTCATTTTTCTTTCGTCTACAGTGGTTCATTTTTCTTTCTCCATTTTTCATAAAATTACTTTCATTTTTCTTTCGTCTACAGTGGTTCATTTTTCTTTCTCCATTTTTCATAAAATTACTTTCATTTTTCTTTCGTCTACAGTGGTTCATTTTTCTTTCTCCATTTTTCATATAATTACTTTCATTTTTCTTTCGTCTACAGTGGTTCATTTTTCTTTCTCCATTTTCCATAAAATTACTTTCATTTTTCTTTCTCCATTTTCCATAAAATTACTTTCATTTCCTTTCGTCTACAATGATTCATTTTTCTTTCTCCATTTTTTATAAAATTACTTTCATTTCCTTTCGTCTACAGTCGTTCATTTTTCTTCATTTTTCATATAATTACTTTCATTTTTCTTTCGTCTACAGTGGTTCATTTTTCTTTCTCCATTTTTCATATAATTACTTTCATTTTTCTTTCGTCTACAGTGGTTCATTTTTCTTTCTCCATTTTTCATAAAATTACTTTCATTTTTCTTTCGTCTACAGTGGTTCATTTTTCTTTCTCCATTTTTCATATAATTACTTTCATTTTTCTTTCGTCTACAGTGGTTCATTTTTCTTTCTCCATTTTCCATAAAATTACTTTCATTTTTCTTTCTCCATTTTCCATAAAATTACTTTCATTTCCTTTCGTCTACAATGATTCATTTTTCTTTCTCCATTTTTTATAAAATTACTTTCATTTCCTTTCGTCTACAGTGGTTCATTTTTCTTTCTCCATTTTTCATAAAATTACTTTCATTTCCTTTCGTCTACAGTGGTTCATTTTTCTTTCTCCATTTTTCATGAAATTACTTTCATTTTTCTTTCTCCATTTTTCATAAAATTACTTTCAATGTTCTTTCTCTATTTTGTTTTTTTAATCTGTATGCAGTTTACTTTTTTAAATTTCTACTACTCCTCTTTTACAGCTGCGAAACCCTGCACTTTTTTTTTTAATTCACTTCACTTGCATTATAGTTTCATTTCTCATGAGGACAGTCAACATTTTCCGACAACTGGGAAGGTCCAGTTCATTTCTATCTGCTCTCCACCATCTCAACATCATGAATTGTCGAGATCTCAATCTGTTCTAGGCCTCTCCATCTCGTTTAATTTCATTCTGAATATATCTATTTGCTGTGGAATAGGTTCTCTAACACATATCATCATCACTACTTTCAATATCAACATCGTTACATCATCATCAACATCGTTACATCATCATCACTACTCTTATTACTTTCATTATCACACACACACACACACACACACACACACACACACACACACACACACACACCACCACCACCACCACGACCCTTATTACTGCATTTCTCTTGCTCTTCTCACTCGATGTTGATCCAACTACTCTAACATTTCTTAGTCTCTATGAGCATTTAGAGAAAGAGTGACTCTCTATCTCTCTATCTATCTCTCTCTATCTCTCTCTCTTACCAGAGTAGATGTAAATTAGACAACAAAATATGTATATTTACTTCCATATTATCCTTTTTTCTCAGTGTAGCTATCTAATTTACATGCGTCTGTCTGTACACACCGCAAACACGTATGTAAATTACATGGCAAAATAATAAGTCTCTTTACTTTTATGTAAGAATAATAAACAATAGTATTTCTAAATAATAATATGCAATGATTATTAAAAGAGGTCGAGACTACTGGAAATCTGGGGAGACTTGTTGTCATTCAGACTCCAGAGAACACCACCGGTTATTATCAGTGAGCAATCATTGATGATGACCTGTGTGAGAACTCCTACTGAGTACATAATAATAATAATACTCCATGCTGTAGAATAGGTTCTCTAACACATATCATCATCACTACTTTCAATATCAACATCGTTACATACATACATCATCACTACTTTCAATATCAACATCGTTACATACATCATCATCACTACTTTCAATATCAACATCGTTACATACATCATCATCACTACTTTCAATATCAACATCGTTACATACATCATCATCACTACTTTCAATATCAACATCGTTACATACATCATCATCACTACTTTCAATATCAACATCGTTACATACATCATCACTACTTTCAATATCAACATCGTTACATACATCATCACTACTTTCAATATCAACATCGTTACATACATCATCATCACTACTTTCAATATCAACATCGTTACATACATCATCATCACTACTTTCAATATCAACATCGTTACATACATCATCACTACTTTCAATATCAACATCGTTACATACATCATCACTACTTTCAATATCAACATCGTTACATACATCATCACTACTTTCAATATCAACATCGTTACATACATCATCATCACTACTTTCAATATCAACATCGTTACATACATCATCACTACTTTTAATATCAACATCGTTACATACATCATCACTACTTTCAATATCAACATCGTTACATACATCATCATCACTACTTTCAATATCAACATCGTTACATACATCATCACTACTTTCAATATCAACATCGTTACATACATCATCACTACTTTCAATATCAACATCGTTACATACATCATCATCACTACTTTCAATATCAACATCGTTACATACATCATCATCACTACTTTCAATATCAACATCGTTACATACATCATCATCACTACTTTCAATATCAACATCGTTACATACATCATCACTACTTTCAATATCAACATCGTTACATACATCATCATCACTACTTTCAATATCAACATCGTTACATACATCATCACTACTTTCAATATCAACATCGTTACATACATCATCATCACTACTTTCAATATCAACATCGTTACATACATCATCATCACTACTTTCAATATCAACATCGTTACATACATCATCACTACTTTCAATATCAACATCGTTACATACATCATCACTACTTTCAATATCAACATCGTTACATACATCATCATCACTACTTTCAATATCAACATCGTTACATACATCATCATCACTACTTTCAATATCAACATCGTTACATACATCATCATCACTACTTTCAATATCAACATCGTTACATACATCATCACTACTTTCAATATCAACATCGTTACATACATCATCACTACTTTCAATATCAACATCGTTACATACATCATCATCACTACTTTCAATATCAACATCGTTACATACATCATCATCACTACTTTCAATATCAACATCGTTACATACATCATCATCACTACTTTCAATATCAACATCGTTACATACATCATCACTACTTTCAATATCAACATCGTTACATACATCATCACTACTTTCAATATCAACATCGTTACATACATCATCATCACTACTTTCAATATCAACATCGTTACATACATCATCATCACTACTTTCAATATCAACATCGTTACATACATCATCATCACTACTTTCAATATCAACATCGTTACATACATCATCATCACTACTTTCAATATCAACATCGTTACATACATCATCACTACTTTCAATATCAACATCGTTACATACATCATCATCACTACTTTCAATATCAACATCGTTACATACATCATCACTACTTTCAATATTAACATCGTTACATACATCATCACTACTTTCAATATCAATATCGTTACATACATCATCATCACTACTTTCAATATCAACATCGTTACATACATCATCATCACTACTTTCAATATCAACATCGTTACATACATCATCACTACTTTCAATATCAACATCGTTACATACATCATCATCACTACTTTCAATATCAACATCGTTACATACATCATCACTACTTTCAATATCAACATCGTTACATACATCATCACTACTTTCAATATCAACATCGTTACATACATCATCATCACTACTTTCAATATCAACATCGTTACATACATCATCACTACTTTTAATATCAACATCGTTACATACATCATCACTACTTTCAATATCAACATCGTTACATACATCATCATCACTACTTTCAATATCAACATCGTTACATACATCATCACTACTTTCAATATCAACATCGTTACATACATCATCACTACTTTCAATATCAACATCGTTACATACATCATCATCACTACTTTCAATATCAACATCGTTACATACATCATCATCACTACTTTCAATATCAACATCGTTACATACATCATCATCACTACTTTCAATATCAACATCGTTACATACATCATCACTACTTTCAATATCAACATCGTTACATACATCATCATCACTACTTTCAATATCAACATCGTTACATACATCATCACTACTTTCAATATCAACATCGTTACATACATCATCACTACTTTCAATATCAACATCGTTACATACATCATCATCACTACTTTCAATATCAACATCGTTACATACATCATCATCACTACTTTCAATATCAACATCGTTACATACATCATCATCACTACTTTCAATATCAACATCGTTACATACATCATCACTACTTTCAATATCAACATCGTTACATACATCATCATCACTACTTTCAATATCAACATCGTTACATACATCATCATCACTACTTTCAATATCAACATCGTTACATACATCATCATCACTACTTTCAATATCAACATCGTTACATACATCATCATCACTACTTTCAATATCAACATCGTTACATACATCATCACTACTTTCAATATCAACATCGTTACATACATCATCATCACTACTTTCAATATCAACATCGTTACATACATCATCATCACTACTTTCAATATCAACATCGTTACATACATCATCATCACTACTTTCAATATCAACATCGTTACATACATCATCACTACTTTCAATATCAACATCGTTACATACATCATCACTACTTTCAATATCAACATCGTTACATACATCATCATCACTACTTTCAATATCAACATCGTTACATACATCATCACTACTTTCAATATTTACATCGTTACATACATCATCATCACTACTTTCAATATCAACATCGTTACATACATCATCATCACTACTTTCAATATCAATATCGTTACATACATCATCATCACTACTTTCAATATCAACATCGTTACATACATCATCACTACTTTCAATATCAACATCGTTACATATATCATCATCACTACTTTCAATATCAACATCGTTACATACATCATCACTACTTTCAATATCAACATCGTTACATACATCATCATCACTACTTTCAATATCAACATCGTTACATATATCATCATCACTACTTTCAATATCAACATCGTTACATGCATCATCACTACTTTCAATATCAACATCGTTACATACATCATCATCACTACTTTCAATATCAACATCGTTACATACATCATCACTACTTTCAATATCAACATCGTTACATACATCATCATCACTACTTTCAATATCAACATCGTTACATACATCATCACTACTTTCAATATCAACATTGTTACATACATCATCATCACTACTTTCAATATCAACATCGTTACATACATCATCATCACTACTTTCAATATCAACATCGTTACATACATCATCACTATCAATATCGTTACATACATCATCACTACTTTCAATATCAACATCGTTACATATATCATCATCACTACTTTCAATATCAACATCGTTACATGCATCATCACTACTTTCAATATCAACATCGTTACATACATCATCATCACTACTTTCAATATCAACATCGTTACATACATCATCACTACTTTTAATATCAACATCGTTACATACATCATCACTTTCAATATCAACATCGTTACATACATCATCACTTTCAATATCAACATCGTTACATACATCATCACTTTCAATATCAACATCGTTACATACATCATCACTTTCAATATCAACATCGTTACATACATCATCATCACT
>OY744537.1:79690025-79785025 GCA_963556195.1 Sepiola atlantica | reverse complement strand
TCCATGTAATGTTACCTCAAGTAAAATTGACCACCAACTGTGAGGCGTCCTATTGTCTCGTGAATTCAAAAGATCTCAGCAGCCCCCCATTGTCTTTTTACTTTTACTTCCGATAGCTTTTCCTTTTTGTGAATCATTTCCTCGGTTCTGGAAGAGTGGGGGAGACAGTTCGTAGCATCGCATATAAACCTTACATAATCGGATTCAGTGTAACCCCGACCTGGTTATGGTCAAAAGAAATACTGCAATATTCATTCCCTTGGGGACACTAGTGACCAAATTAGTTTGTCATTGTTACTGGATACTGAAATTAGGTCAAACGGCAGTCAGATTTATTTTTCTTTTCAATATGTTGAACCAGTTTTAAAAGAAAGTTGTCTTTTTTTTTTATTTAATTTACTGATGGGGGGTTACCGCTTAAAGCCCGGGGTCCATTCGAGGATAAGGGTTAAAGGGATCCTTAGTTGGACAATGATCGCTGCCACAACAGAACCAGAAACAATTGATAGAAAAGGGCAGAAGATTACTAAGAGAAATTGATTATCGAAGAGGATGGTTCAACAAGTATTTGTTTGGATTAGACTTGAAGATGACAATGCTGTAGTCGATTGGGAAGCAGACTTATGGTATTTTGTTCCACAGATGTGAGTTTCTAAGAAAAAAACTTTGTTCATGGAAGTTGCATTTGATTTTTGGTAAAGAAACGAAAGTTCTTTGCCGTGATTGTAACTAGACAAGTTCTTGCTGTGAATGTTTTACGGTTTACATCACTAGGTTGCGGAGTCGATTTTGTACTTTGTCAGGACAAGAAAGAGTGCTCTGAGCGGCACTTTCTCAAATATCAGCAGCCGAACTCCATTATAGAACGTTTCTGGCTCTTATACGTTCTAATCATCATCTGTTGACTTTCTTTCTCTCCCCCTCTCTATCTACTTATGTCTGTATCTGTCTCACAAAATAAAAACATTTTTATTACCTAAAATAAAAAAATAATAAAACAAAAAGAGACTTAGTCTTATACTATATCCGTTTCTATTATGAAGTGTAAAGATATAAATTATTTGTAAAGACAGATAAAATACATAAATTTTGGACAAAAACAAATTATTTAAAAATCCAACTTATTTTTTTAGTATTAATAAATTTAAAAAAACTTAATATTTTGGACACCTACAAAAAATATGTCTGTAATGGTAGAGGATTGCGTCCTACATTGAGCATTGAAAGTACATTAGTCTGAAATAGTATAGGAAACTGAATTGAATATTACAAGATAGTACAATTAATAGAAGTAATAGTTTCAGACAGATACCAAATCTCCATTAGTAACATTAGTAATAGATTTGTTTACACGTGAGAGGATATGTTTAAAATTGAACTTTATTTTTTTTAATAAGGTTATTGTTTTGAGGCAATTATAAAGAAATTTTCATTTTAAATATTAAATCAAGAATAGAATAGTAAACAATGAGGTGTAACGATATGCCGAAAAAGGAAAAACGTTTTAAAATAACTCAAAGGTAAAACAAATGTGATTTAAAATTACCGTAACGGAAAGAGTTTTAAATTGACACAGACAATATTAAAAAAAAACATACAGCAACATGATATAGTAATGTATCATTTATTATATAAGTGGCAATTGTGTCTGTTTTTGTGTCCACCTAAAACTCAGAAACTACATAAGACACACCCACAAAGCTGATATGTTCTTTGTTGGCATCGCCTCGGACAAAAATAGGCACATTTTTTAGTATTTAAAAAAAAAATTTGTTTTGTAATATACATTGAGGGGTTAATAGGAACAAAATTGGGGTTGGAGGGAGCATATTTAAAGCTATTGTTTTAACCACTAACCCTAAGTCAGAGTGGAAAGGTCATAAAGTCACACGTAATCGCCTAAAAGTAGAACCTCCTCCTCCTCCCTGCCTTAAAAAAAAACGTACAGGATATATCTCCCATAACAAAAATAAATTCAGTTAACTACCCTAAAATGCTAGGATTGCCTGGAAATGAGGATCATTTTTGTTATGTTTATATGCAAAAACCGATCCCCCACTCTAAATACTAAAATAATTGTTTTTTTCTTTCTGCTAAGGTTTGTAGAGGTGTTCACACGTAAATGCCCTAAAAAAGGTAGAATCTCTTTTTTTTTTCTTTTACCGGGGGTGGGGGTAGTAGAGGGTGTTAATCTACAGTAATACCCCCCCTTTTTTTTTTTTCGTAGATAATTTATATATTTTTCCAAAACTTAAGAATTTAAAAAATGAATAGAAGATAAATATTTAATATCAGTGAAATTCTTTTCTCTGGTTCAAAAAAAAATGTCCAAGTCTAGAATAACATGTAGTGCTCTTCTGTCTGACGATCTCAAGTACCTGCCTACGCAAGCTTGATTTTGTTTTCGTAAGAGCTGAAGAGTTCCTAGTCTCCTGGCATAGAGGTATCTCATGACCCCCTTTCCTTTAGTGCGATTAGATGTTGCCCCCCTCCCCCCCCCCTCCCTAGGGACCAGGCTTGTACCATTTTACCAAACATGAATTATCACTGTAAACAGTTAAAAAGAAAAAAAGGCAAAGTCTAAAATTATATCTAATCTTAAGGCTGACTATCTGAATTAGTCTGAGATAGAGGTGATAACTATTCGGCTGTTCGGAAAATAATGACCAAATCAGAAACATTCATTGAGTTCATGAGGAACTCATTTATAGAGATTTTTTTTTCATATTACCAATTTTAGGAGTCTGTCGATGGGCAGTAATTTCTGCAGGAATCAGGATTTGATGTCTAGTGGTAATTGCACCCCCTCCCCCCCGCTCACACATGGGGGGGGGGGGGGTGCTAGTTGGAAAATTAATTTAGTTAATTTTTTTGCCATTGGCCACTTACATCCTATTACTAGGTCAGTAATGAAAAATGATGTGATATTCAGTCTAAGGAAGCTTCAGTAAAAATGCCGAGAGCAACAGCAACCTCTATATATAGCTTTCATCGATCTAACAAAAACCTTTGATAGTGTAAGCCGTGAACTTTTCTGGAAAATCTTATCAAAAGCTGGTTGTCCAGAGAAATTCATGGAAATAATGAAACTTCTTCACAACGATATGAATGCAACGGTAATCGCAAATAACAGCTCTACAGATCCATTCAAAGTAAAATGTGGGGTCAAACAGGGATGAATAGCTGCACCGACCTTGTTTTCAATCTTTATTGAGGCTGTATTGCACCTAATGGATGGTCAATTTCCACCCGGTATATCCATGAACTACAGAATGGATGATGGAGTTTACGTGAGAAGTCTGAAGGCCAGAACTAGAACAAATGTTGATTCTCTTATTGCATTTCAATATGCAGATGATGACGCGGTTTGTGCTCTGACTGAAGGGGATTTTCAAGCCTCGATTAATGCCTTTGCAAACTAGGACTAAAATCAACGTTAAAAAAACTGAGGTTATTTGAGCCTTCACCACAAGATAACAAACCTTCCTAATATCCAACTAGGTAGCGAATTGCTAGAAAACGTGGATCGCATCGCGTACCTGGGTGGCCACATCACTTCCAATGCTACCATTGACAACGAAATCCAATATTGTATTAGGTGCGCAAGTGCTGTGTTCGGTAAACTTCATTCCAGAATCTTTGATGATAAAGATTTAAGGCTTGATACCAAAATACTAGTGTATCGAGCCATTGTCCTTCCAACACTCTTGTATGCATCGCAGACCTGAATGGCATACCGTCGACATCTTATAGCACTAAAAAAAACTGCATAAAAAAAACTTTTACAAAAACTTTTAGAAATTAACTGGCAAGATCGTCGAACCAACATCAGTGTTCTGGAAGAGTCTGGCTTCTCTAGTATAGAGGCTTTAATTGTTAAAAATCGTTTGAGATGGGCTGGTCACGTGGTAAGAATGAGCGACCAGTCCTATCCTCAGAAAATATTTTATTCCGAATTCAATATGGGAGCTAGGAGTGTTGGAAGACAGAAGAAGCGGTACAAGGATTGTTTGAAGGGAGGATATGAAGAGGCGTGGAATTGATACCATAACATGAGAAGCGAGTGCACTTGGGAGAGTGGAGTGGAGGAATGGAATAAGGAGTGGTGTGGAAAGATTTGAAAGTGAATGGCGCCATCACGTTGGAAGAACTGAAAGCAGTAAGAATAGTGGGTCACGAAAATCAATTGCCAAACGATAATGCCTTCCCGATTTGTGATAGGATGTGTGGATCTCGAATTGGACTGTTTTCTCATGAGAACCCACAAATGAAGCACCTGGAAACCCGTATACTTGATTTAAGTGACGGCCATGATGATGATAAATAAAAAATGTATCTACTTTAACCACTCAGAAATATCATGAAAAAATGAATCAAATTCAATTATATTCATGTCAATAACATAAAAGGGGGGAAACTCATGGAAAAAAAAGGTTAACCCGAAACAAATATTGATATGACAGACTGATTGCTATTTGGGTCTGACTTTGAGACTACGGTTGGTCTTTATATATACTAGCAAAATTTCCATGCTCATTGTTTTTTTTGGGGGGGGATTATGTGCATTATTTATCGATATTTTAAATGGTTTTGCCTTCTCCTTTCAAAGAATAAAATCATTTATTAATTTCTATTTTCAAAAATTATTTGATTATTTCCAAACTCAACTTATTTCCTTCTGATGAGAAGAATATTATCTATGAAAAGTTTGGGATTTAAAGGACACACATGGACTCCCTTATGCTTTTTTGTTGAATGTTATGAAAATAAATATGTAACTATCTAAATGCAAAAGTTTTTTTCATTCATCACTACTATCTAATAATCAAAACGTTACTGTTATTTTAATCAATAATACAACATAATAACTTGATATTCTGTATATATAGTGCAGATAAACGATTAAGAAAAAAACTTTTTGACAGCCTAATTAGCATAACTATTTTTACACCATTCATAATTAACATTTGGTATTATTAATTTGGAATTGCATTTGATTATGTTTGTTATCTATATGCAATAGTTTTGTCTATATTAACAGTAATTACTTAATTATTTAATAAATAAATCAGAAAAAGTAACTTTTAAAAAACTTTTAAACAACCAGTGCTCGCTCACGACCTTACTGAAGGTCCAGCAAGGCATAAGTGAGAATAGAAAGGGGAGAGAGAGCGTGGCTGTCTTGCTCGCTTTTTCTCTGATTTTCAGTTTTTACATTTTCCCTGAAAAGTGAATAAATAACTTTTTTATCAGAAGTTAATGCCTTTATTGTAAAGTTTAACAACAAACTTATTTAATGTTTACAAAGACCTTATCACTGATTGACAAATTAAAACAGTAGCACTGTGATGTGTCCCAATTACGAAAAAATATTGATTCGTATTTTGGTATGATAGTAGATTAACATCTTCCGCGAAATTACCCCCATCCACCCCAAAAGTATTCTACCTGTTTTAGGCGATCATGTGTGAAAGACTTCACGGAAAGATGAAAAGAAAAAAAAAGTATTTTGGAATTTACAGTCGGGGAAATTTTTTGTACATAAATTTAATATAAGATGATCCCCATTTTTGGGGGCCAGTTTTAGGGCAGTTAACTAAATTCTTTTTTCTATGGTTTTATGTGGTTTTACGACCTTGCCAGTCGAACTTAGGATTAGTGTTAAAAAAATATATTAGTTAACTGCCCTAATAATTTAGAATGACTGTAAAAAGAAGAATCTCATTTTTTAGGGGGGGGGGTGTAATTTAGCTGAGTGTGTTAATCTACACATTTACCAAAGTTTGTTAAAATTTTGGAATTCTCTGAGTAAAATTTTTTTTTTTTAATTAACGGCTTCCCATCCCAATTAATTGCTGCCCGGGCGCAGTATCACTCCTTGTTTTTTTTTTATTTTAATAAAACCTGATTAATTTCTCATTGTATTATGTCATTCAATTAATATTATTGCTCTATACACTATATTGAGCTTTGTTTTTATCCTGATAGTCTACTGGCTAAAGATATTATTTATATCTTTAAAGTATTATCTTTCTCTCTCTCTCTCTCTCTCTCTCTATATATATATATATATATATATATATATATATATATATACACACACACACACACACACACACACACAGTACCGTCCAAAATTAAGGAACAAAAATTAAATCTTCTGAATCTAAACAAAATTATATATTAATTTTTGTGAAAATTTCAGTGAATATACACATTATGTAGTTGGACTTTTACCGAGATTTTCAGATAAATTAAAATAATATTTTTAAGTTATCCACCATTTTACAGATTTCAAGTGTCCAAAATTAAGGAACAAAATATCATTTTTAACTAAATCACATTAAAAAGACAAGAGATTTCATATTTGGTACTTCCACCTTTGTTTTCAATAACTGCTGCGCATCTACGACTGCAGGATTTAACTAAATCTTGACATTGGGCCACAGTTATCTTGGCCCATTCATCTTTCAGTTTCAGCCACAAGTCTTCAATGTTTTCCGGGTTCTTTGCCATAACATTCTGTCCCATAGTCTTCCATAAGTTTTCTATAGGGTTCATGTCAGGACTCTGAGCAGGCAGTCCATTACCTCTACTTCTTGATCAGCCAGATAATTCATGACCAGCTTTGCCTTATGACAGGGAGCATATTAACAAAAATGAATATATAATTTTGTTTAGATTCAGAAGATTTAATTTTTGTTCTTTAATTTTGGACGGTACTGTGTATATATATATGAGTAGTTTTGTTGAAAAAGATGCTTACTTATTTTGTCTGTCTCTCAGCTAGGTCTTATTTTAAGTGTAAGGCTTATATTAAAATCAGCTGAATCTTATTGGGAGGAGGGGATACGGTATGGATGGATGGTAAAAAAGTTCTTATATGAACAGATCGGCCAAAAAGTAGAATAACATCAAGATGAAATTCAAAACCAACTCCTAATGTTGAACACAGACAGAATATAATTCTAATTACCAATATATATTACTAATATAGAATTTATTTAATGCTAGAAAAAATGTAATCTGTTGGGTCATCAATTGACCTCTGAATAGATTGTTTTAATCAGGGAAAAGTGAGTTTGCAAAGCCAGTTGAATTTTGAAAAAGAGGCCAAATCTAAAATTAGTCTTTCTTCTCTTTATCTCACTATCACTCAAGTAGTATTACTATTCGTGGTGATATTTCCTTTCGTTTATAATGGACTGTTCCAATCGATTTCCATAGCTTTTGATTGTTAATAAACAATGACGAAAGCGAGTGATGGACCGTATAAAATAAGAGCTGTTGGGAGACGGGGGGGGTCACAAACGTACAGTGAGAGGAAGTTAGTCATAGGCACATGGTAATAGAGGGGGGGGGGGTCACTTAGTGAGTTAATTTTAAATTATGACTAACCAGAGCAATTAAAATAGTTTTTTCAACCATAACTGAATCCCAAAACTGAGGAATATTTTAGAATGTATTTTCTGATTAAAATTTATAAAAAAACACATTAACTCAACTTTAGTATGATAATAAATTAAAAAATAATAAATGGAAACAAATAATAAACAATTAAATAAAAATTAAAGAAAAAGAATAAAAAGAATTTTAAAGAAAAAGAATAAAGAATTTTAAAGAAAAAGAATAAAGAATTTTAAAGAAAAAGAATAAAGAATTTTAAAGAAAAAGAATAAAGAATTTTAAAGAAAAAGAATAAAGAATTTTAAAGAAAAAGAATAAAGAATTTTAAAGAAAAAGAATAAAAAGAATTTTAAAAGAAAAAGAATAAAAAGAATTTTAAAAGAAAAAGAATAAAAAGAATTTTAAAAGAAAAAGAATAAAAAGAATTTTAAAAGAAAAAGAATAAAAAGAATAAGAATAAAAAGAATTTTAAAAGAAAAAGAATAAAAAGAATTTTAAAAGAATAAGAATTAAAAAAATAAGAATAAAAATGTATTTTAAATAATAAAATAAATTAATTAAAATGTGATACTTTAGACATTTCAATTTAACTATGTATGGAATTCAAATAAATTCCATAGATGTTTTGTTGGTATAAGATGATTCCTCTTCTAACGTCCTCAAATTCTTCATTTTATTCATCATTTTTTTGTGAGATAATTTTTCACCATGTGTGCATTGTTGCAATCGTCATAATTAAATGTAGATCTTATTTTCATAGAACTGACAACTTTTGCTAATGGCTTCTTCAAGAGCAATCCGAGTTTCTTCAATGTCACTAAATTCCAAATCTTTATTTCTCAATTCCTGTAGAATGGCTTCTTTTTGAACATTTTACCATTTTTCATATACAAATGGTTCATCACTTACCAAGGCCAAAAGTCACTCAAGGATTAGGGTTGATGGCAAACTACTATGAAAGGATTGAGAAACAATGATTAATTCACAGGACGACTCGACAGATATTTGTTGACATTGGACTTAAAAACGACCATTGTGCAGTCTGTAGGGAAACATTCCCACGGTAACGTGTTCCACAAATGGTAACGACTTTTAAATGTGGAACATTTCCATTATTGTCGATGAACTTTCACCATTTATTCTTTTAATAATTTACATTTTAAAGCTGCTTCGTTCCTCCTCCTTTCATTATATTGTCGGTGAACACCAACCATTTTTTTTTTTAATTTGTTTTATGGAAATCGCTCCAAAAAATACACAAAGCTGCTTGATGTAAGGAGCTAAAAAAAAATACTACTTCAAGGTGAAAAACTAGCCAACGATAAGTGTTGATAGATTCCGACCCAGAAAACAGCAATTCTTCTCCCTTTGTCAGAAACATATCTCATCGAATGTGAGGACAAAAGGACAAAATAAGGGAAGCGAGAGTTACGGGGCTGCTGAAAGTAAACTCAAGGTCCGCTTTCTACTCTCTTAAGAGTAGAAATTTGTGTAGATTAGGGATTTGAAAATATTCAAGTTATTTTTTTCTAGAAAATTAGAGCTTTAGATAAACAAGATGCGTAAACGTGCACAATAATGCATGTTTAGTCGGGTTACAAAACATTTATTAACGTGCGTCTATGTGCGTTCACTGCAGACACCGTTGTGCTGGTCCAAAGTCGTAGTTCGATTCCGACACTGGTTGCAGTCTCAGTGCTGCAACAGAAGAATTCTCTTTCCAAATAAAATCACAACTCCAGTTTAAGACAAGGGACAAACTTTTATTTTCTTTGAAGATTACAATGATATTCGTTTTCTTCTACTGAATGATTGACCTGCAAATAAGAATTCTTAGCATGACGAAATCAAAACACAACAGACTATATGTTTCCAAGGGCCACTGAAAAACAAACTGACCCCTCCCATCTGCTGGAATATATATAGACACTGATGTCACTCAGAGTAGACCACGCAGACACCCACTGTGACATATTGCCTTGGAGGTTCGATATCTTGCCGGCCATTATTTTTGGAAAAACTGAAGTGGGTCATAACCACAGCAGGGAACCTCGTATCTGAAGAACTATTACTTTTGAGGGGGGCTTCATCTCTCGGCATGAACACCCGTTTAAAGAGACACTAACTTTTCTGAAGGAGAAATCAAATTCTCGGTGGTCACAAATGCCAGATCAGACACATTTCCAATTTCTTCTCTCTTCTCTTGGTTAAATATTACTCACTTGCAGCAAGTCTGTTATTCGCATTCATTGCAATTATGCAACCCATTAAATGTGCCACCTAGTGCATCTTTACAGCATGCACACGACATGCCTCTGATGGGGGGGAAATATCTGGCTCCGGATTTGACTACCAAGAATTTGATTTCTCCACATGGAAAAGTAATTGCCACTTAAAGGGTAGGTTCCATGCTGAGATTTAGAGCCCCTTGAAATTTTACAGAAGTTATGACCACTCCAGATAAGACACCCTGGTCAGTCAGTTTTTATGTCCATAGATTAAATAACAGATAATTCTGTGTGGCTTACCTCAAATGACAGGATATCTATATATGTTCCAGCAAAATGGACAGAAGTTTGGTTGGACCTTAAACTGACAGGTTGTGTTTGGTTGGAAGAGATGTTTGTTGTGATTGCAAGTCTGTCATCTGGTAGAGAAACCAAATGTCATTTTTAATCTCGCAAAATAAAATATTGTAACTTGTTTTAAACATGAGTTGTGATTTTGTTAGGAAGGAAAATCCTGTTACAGCAGTGACAGGAACCACGTGATTGACACTTCAGCCAGTGTCAAAATAAAGTATCGAACACAAGTGGATGACCACAATCTTCGCAATGAATGCACACACAAACATGAGTTCACAAAGGGACCTAAATATACCAACAATATACATTGACAACTTGTCCGGATATGTGGCACTTTGGATATGAATTTAAATATAATATATATAATAGTTTTTACACTATATATAATTTTTTTACACTATATATAATTTTTTTACACTATATATAATTTTTTTACACTATATATAATTTTTTTTTTCACTATCTATAATTTTTTCTGTCACTATATATAATTTTTTCTTTCACTATATATAATTTTTTTTTCACTATATATATATATATAATTTTTTTTTCACTATATATATATAATTTTTTTTTTTCACTATATATATATATATAATTTTTTTTTTTCACTATATATATATATATAATTTTTTTTTTTCACTATATATATATATAATTTTTTTTTTTCACTATATATATATATATATAATTTTTTTTTTCACTATATATATATATATATACATAATTTTTTTTTTTCACTATATATATATATATATATAATTTTTTTTTCACTATATATATATATAATTTTTTTTTCACTATATATAATATTTTTTTACACTATAACTTTTTTATGCTACTTTGAGAGCTTTTGTCGTTTTTTCACGCTTCTATTTGAAATAGCAATATGGACACATCGTAAAAATATTAGTTGTCATTCAGCGGATTAATAAAATTTCAACAACTAAATATACTTCTACATGGGTCTTATTTCATTTTGTCTATGAGCTCATGTTAGATATATCTGCTTAGCATCGTTTCTGTTTGAACTGAACTCAATTCACCAAACTCCTCTTCCTCTTTGATGTCAGTTCCTATCTGGTTGTCTTTTCTAACTTCCGTTCCTACGTTTGGCTGTTTTTGACCTCTGAACACCCCCAGACAGCTTTCATCCTTGGTGTTGTCGGTTCAGACGAACTAAAAAAAAACTAGTTTAATTAGACACGTTGAACTATTACACAAAGTTGTATTATTGTTGGTGTTTGTTTTTATTTTATAATAAGCCTCCCCAGATTTCCAGTACTTTCTACTTCTTTCCATCACAAATGCAAATCATTTTGCCTTTTTGCAACAGCCGTTTACCATTGAGTTGTCACTAACGGGCGCTAGCTTTCTCTGGAATTTGAGTGACAATATGTACACTTTTTGTACACAATCTGGTCATCCTCTCTCAACCTACCAGTAATTCCACTGCACATCTTGTGTACCCAATGCTCCCAACTCCCTTTCCACAAACTGAGCAGAACTCTCATCACATTTGAACCAAATCCATTTCTGCCTTTCTTAACAGCCTGCCCCTATACACATAAGGGGATATACCAGGCACCCCATATCCACTTTTTGTCCAAGACCCTGTACGTCTGTGGTTATCTAATATTGAGTTGATTAACTATTTTGTTTAAATCGACATTTGCTATTTCGTACTCTTACTTGGTATTCTTATGCATACTGTAATCCAACTTTATAGTTACGACTGCCACTCTTATCCCTTATAATAAACCTTTATTATATCAATAAATATTACCAACATTTCAGTTCCTTTGGAGTATTTTAATGGGTATTTTAAGAGGAATAATGGTTAAGCATGAAAGTTTGGACATTTTCTAGAAATGTTGTAATAGATTTTGATCAAATTTGATATAAGGTTTAGAATTATATTTTGATTTTAATCTTCGTAAGGGAACATGAAAAGGGGTGAAAAAAATGTTCTGTTGGAAAGTTTTATTTTACCAGTCCCAGGGTGGGTATATAAAAAATGGTATTTACCAGAGATAATGGAATGTCTAATTTGTATGATTTTAATAAATAATTGCATAATTTTTACAGGCTGGTTTTAATAAATAATTGCATAATTTTAAAAGGCTGGTTTTAATAAATAATTGCATAATTTTAAAAGGCTGGTTTTCATAAATAATTGCATAATTTTAAAAGGCTGGTTTTAATAAATAATTGCATAATTTGAAAAGGCTGGTTTTAATAAATAATTGCATAATTTTAAAAGGCTGGTTTTAATAAATAATTGCATAATTTGAAAAGGCTGGTTTTAATAAATAATTGCATAATTTTAAAAGGCTGGTTTTAATAAATAATTGCATAATTTGAAAAGGCTGGTTTTAATAAATAATTGCATAATTTGAAAAGGCTGGTTTTAATAAATAATTGCATAATTTTAAAAGGCTGGTTTTAATAAATAATTGCATAATTTTAAAAGGCTGGTTTTAATAAATAATTGCATAATTTTAAAAGGCTGGTTTTAATAAATAATTGCATAATTTTAAAAGGCTGGTTTTAATAAATAATTGCATAATTTTAAAAGGCTGGTTTTCATAAATAATTGCATAATTTTAAAAGGCTGGTTTTAATAAATAATTGCATAATTTTAAAAGGCTGGTTTTAATAAATAATTGCATAATTTTAAAAGGCTGGTTTTAATAAATAATTGCATAATTTTAAAAGGCTGGTTTTAATAAATAATTGCATAATTTTAAAAGGCTGGTTTTAATAAATAATTGCATAATTTTAAAAGGCTGGTTTTAATAAATAATTGCATAATTTTAAAAGGCTGGTTTTAATAAATAATTGCATAATTTTAAAAGGCTGGTTTTAATAAATAATTGCATAATTTTAAAAGGCTGGTTTTCATAAATAATTGCATAATTTTAAAAGGCTGGTTTTAATAAATAATTGCATAATTTTAAAAGGCTGGTTTTAATAAATAATTGCATAATTTTAAAAGGCTGGTTTTAATAAATAATTGCATAATTTTAAAAGGCTGGTTTTAATAAATAATTGCATAATTTTAAAAGGCTGGTTTTAATAAATAATTGCATAATTTTAAAAGGCTGGTTTTAATAAATAATTGCATAATTTTAAAAGGCTGGTTTTAATAAATAATTGCATAATTTTAAAAGTCTGGTTTTAATAAATAATTGCATTATTTTAAGTCTAGTTTTAATAAATAATTGCATTATTTTAAAAGTCTAGTTTTAATAAAGAATTGCATTATTTTAAAAGTCTGGTTTTAATAAAGAATTGCATTATTTTAAAAGTCAGGTTTTAATAAAGAATTGCATTATTTTAAAAGTCTGGTTTTAATATAGAATTGCATAATTTAAAAAGGCTGGTTTTAATAAAGAATTGCATAATTTAAAAAGGCTGGTTTTAATAAAGAATTGCATAATTTTAAAAGTCTGGTTTTAATAAATAATTGCATTATTTTAAGTCTAGTTTTAATAAAGAATTGCATTATTTTAAAAGTCTGGTTTTAATAAAGAATTGCATAATTTTAAAAGGCTGGTTTTAATAAAGAATTGCATAATTTTAAAAGACTGGTTTTAATAAAGAATTGCATAATTTAAAAAGGCTGGTTTTAATAAAGAATAGCATAATTTAAAAAGGCTGGTTTTAATAAAGAATTGCATAATTTTAAAAGTCTGGTTTTAATAAAGAATTGCATAATTTAAAAAGTCTGGTTTTAATAAAGAATTGCATAATTTAAAAAGACTGGTTTTAATAAAGAATTGCATAATTTTAAAAGTCTGGTTTTAATAAAGAATTGCATAATTTAAAAAGTCTGGTTTTAATAAAGAATTGCATAATTTTAAAAGACTGGTTTTAATAAAGAATTGCATAATTTAAAAAGGCTGGTTTTAATAAAGAATTGCATAATTTTAAAAGACTGGTTTTAATAAAGAATTGCATAATTTCAAAAGTCTGGTTTTAATAAAGAATTGCATAATTTCAAAAGTCTGGTTTTAATAAAGAATTGCATAATTTAAAAAGGCTGGTTTTAATAAAGAATTGCATAATTTTAAAAGACTGGTTTTAATAAAGAATTTCATAATTTAAAAAGGCTGGTTTTAATAAAGAATTGCATAATTTTAAAAGACTGGTTTTAATAAAGAATTGCATAATTTTAAAAGGCTGGTTTTAATAAAGAATTGCATAATGCAGGGCAATGACAGATCAATAATTGGATGGATCTGCAATGTGAAATCTGACCAAACTCAACACATTAGGGCAGAGGATTGACTGAAAGCGCTACATCTGGTCAGCATAGAGCTTATCCTAAGGATAAATCTATTACACTGGTCATGTGAAACGTTCATCCTCCTAGATAAACCGTTGCATGAAGATTTGCCGGCCAAGAAAAACTTGTAAGCAAATGATTGGACAAGACTGCACAAAGTGGACCTTGGAGATAGTTGACCTGCTGAACTGTGAGAACTGGAGATTAGGACTTGCGTAATCTCAGAAAACATCTGACCCCTGAACGAGGGAAAACTTATGTTCAATGACCATAAAAGCCTGTTTTAATAAAGGAAGGGTGTTTTGGATACATTTGATAATTTTTTGAGGTCCTTTAATTTTAGAAAACTTTGGAGTATTTAATATCGTTAAAGCGCAATGGATAACTGTTTCTATGTACTATTGGTGGGGTTGAGTCGGAGAATATTGGAAGAGAATGACCTATGTCATTGTGATTTGCACCAGATTCAAAGATTTGGAAATCTTAGCCGCAACTCTGAGCTGGATAATACTAATGGAGATATGTAAACAGTGTCCTAGCAAGCAGGTGTGTTGACTGTCCTGACGATAAAATTTGAAGAAAACTACCTTACGAAAGCAAAGGAACTTCTCAACAAGATCAAAGAGCGAGTCAAGCGAACGATGCTTTGACCCTTCTCAGACAAGAAGTTCTGCCAGGACCAGTTGCACAATCCACCGAAAAATAAGTGATTGGCCTACAATCCGCATGAAGTCCCGCACATCAAGAAAGCAAGTTCCCTCAAATTGTGATGGTGTTTGAGTGCATGCCACCCCACATCTTCGAAAAGGAACTTAGACTCAATTCAGATTAGTTGCTGTCCACTGTTGTCAAGCGTTGAGTGAAAAGCGTGGCTGCGGCAAAGCCATATGTGTAGCAGCAGGAAAACTCAGAAGTGGCTGTCTGAGAACTTCCACGACTTCACCAGTACCAACATCTGCCCCCCCCCCTCCCAACTCGCCTGATTGCAACCTCATGAACTATTATGTGTGGGGCGCAGTTGAAAAAGAAACCAACCGTACCACCTGCAACACAAAGGACAAGCTGATTTCCAGGATCAAACTCGTGTTCATTTGTTACGCAATGACATTGTGAAAGCCGCATTCCCCAGGTTCAGATCCTGCCTGGAGGTTCAGTTTCTTTGAGCGAGCTGTATTCGGCAAAAGATGATCTAAGGTTTGCACTTTAAAT
Source organism: Sepiola atlantica (assembly GCA_963556195.1). Classification (NCBI taxonomy): domain Eukaryota; kingdom Metazoa; phylum Mollusca; class Cephalopoda; order Sepiida; family Sepiolidae; genus Sepiola; species Sepiola atlantica. The sequence continues at coordinate 79,769,533 of OY744537.1, read as the reverse complement.
TTTGAAATCGATTCTTGGTCAAGATATGACATTTTATTCCAAGCTCACTGTAATTGCATAGATTTTAAAAAGACAGTTTTAATTAAATAATCTCCGATGCAATGGATTTATAATTTTATTTAATATTAATATATACATTATATAAATATTATATAAATTACTTAAAATTCACATAAATTTGGGTAATAGCTCAATAGATATTACTAGAGCTTAAAATATAATAGTAAATGAACCAATTCGGAACATTTACTAAATTATATATATATATATATAAGTAATCCAACAAAAGATATAAGCGTTAACTAATATCTTATAATTAGTGAAAATAGTGTATATATTTTTATATATTTTCAAAGTGTAATTTATTACCTGTAGTGATGTCACTATGGTAATGGTCCTCTGAGAAGATTTATCTTTGAAAACTCATGAGCTAAGGACGTTAAGATACTTTGCTTGAACTTTGAATTTTAATAAAATTTGATTGGCACCTTATTTTATTATTTCATTTTATATTATAATATATATATATATATATATATGTAGAAGGATGAAAAGGAATTAGAAAAGCAAAAGGCAGATCTTTTTTCAATTCTGTTGCTCAGAGCAAGGTATATTCCGCAAAAAGGCAATTTATTCAAATTAATTTTTTCCTTAAGCCAGGCTTTTCAAAGATCAAGATCTTATCAGAGGAAATCGCTGGGATAGATAAGTTGGCAAAGGCCAAGATTTAAAATTTGAAAAAGTAAAATAAAGATTGGGGGGGGGGGGGGAAACAAAGCAAAACGCTGCACGAATGCAAGCAAATGTTCACCACTTATATATATATATATATATATAAAGTGCGAAAATGTTCTATCGTTTACCTTCCATTGTTTATGTATACCAATTAAAAGCTCGATGATTGTCAACTTGTAACAACAGAGCATACATAAATAAACAAGATTTTGCTACATTCCAAAGACCAAGATTTTATTTATCTTACAAAGCATTTTTTTTCAAAACAGACCCTTTTGGTACAATGTTTTGGTTCCGTTTTGTTCAGGGGTGGGGGGGGGGGGGGTGGCAACAAACATTTGTATGTCAATATCTGATCTTCCTCTCTGAATTCATCAGAAAGACGAAAAATGTTCTCAGTTCGAAAAATTATACATTGCAATGTGACAAAAAATAAAGGTCCGAAAACCAATCTATATATATATATATATATCTACCGATGAGTGCCTGAGATCCAATTCCTCAGTGTACGAAACCGCCGGTTCAACCGTCGTGGTAATTTCTGATTTAATAAATAAATATTAAGCTCTTAATTCTCTTTACTGATTTAATTGAGCACTCTGCTGGAAGTTTCCTACCTCCTTACAAGTAATCTATATATATATATATATATATATAATAATAAACACTAGTTTATTACTGAATACACCTTGCATTGAACAATTGAAATATGAAATAAATTTGGGCAATCGTCGCATATTTATCACTCTTTCTTCTATCTATATATATATATATATATATATATAGCATAATATAAAATGAAGTAATAAAATAAGGTGCGAATCAAATTTTATTAGAATTCAAAGTGCCTTAAAGTCCTTAATTCATGAGTTTTCAAAGAAAATTCTTCTCCTCAGAGGACCATTACCGCAATGGCATTACTGTAGATAATAAAATTAAACTTTGAAAATATTAAAAAATATATGATTAAACTTTGTATGTATATATATATATGATATTCATAATTTAAATTATTCAATTAATTTTACGAAAGAGCATTTCCTCAGTAGTAAGTGGAAATCCGTATTTCCTACACTAGAGTGCTCCATCTATAAGTGAGCCTATATATATATATATATATAACATAATTATCCGCAGACACATGTTTCGCCATCTCTTATCAGTGTGACCAAACCTATAGGTAGAGCATTCTCGCGAAAGAAATAATAATTTCCGCTTAGCATTAAAATTCATTGAATAATTTCAATTATGAGTATCGTAAATAAAAAAAATTAATAAATAACATTTATAATACGATACAATTTCTTCCACTGCCGCTAGGAGGTTCTTAGCTCAGTTGGTTGAGTATTGATTTACTCCTCTCCAGATCACTGGGAGGTCCCGGTTTTGAATTTCGTTAGGTCTAGCCACACTGATAAGTCATAGAGACGACAAAGCATAACTATATATATATATATATGTATATATCTTTCCTGATTATGTTTTTTAAATTGTATGACTTGGATGGATTGCATAGATTCAACAAAAAAGTATGTTTTTAGGTTGATATATTTGATGTTATATATCTTTATGTATTTTTGTATATATTTTTATATATTTTCAAAGTTTAATTTTATTACCGATAGTAACACCACTGCGGTAATGGTCCTCTGAGGAGAAGAATTATCCTTGAAAACTCATGAGCTAAGGACGTTAAGATACTTTGCTTGAACTTTGAATTATAATAAAATTTGATTGACACCTTATTTTATTATTTCATATCATATATATATATATATATTACAATACTCTATAACTATACATAATTAAAATATGAAAAAATTAATTTCTCGAACAGAATAGTTTTACACCATTATGAATATTAAAATAAAAATGTAATGCTTCTAAACCTTACGTCTAGAATCCTTATTCCAATTTTGGTCAAAATCCATTACATCATTTCGATTCTTGAAAATGTCTAAAATTTAAGGGGTCTTAGGTAGAAATTAAAATTTAGGGAATCTTGCTTAATTGGTGGATCAAATTTAATGCAAATCTGAAATATTTTAATTTTCAAATAGGAGGTTGCGGCCATATGCCTCCTAAAATATTTTAAGTCGAATTTGAAAAATATTTATTAATTAAAGTCTAATACCTATTGTTAAAATTTCATAAAATCAGAGGTATCTGAATTTCCATAAAAGGGCTTCCACCCCCTTTTTATCTCCTTTACATAAAGCTAAATACGGCCCACATTACCAAGCCTTACGTGTTCCAAAATTCATAATGATCAGTTAATTAGTTTATGTGTGAATCATAAACAACACTTATGCATATAAATTTTATAAGAAAGGGGTTCTAAAAAAAAAAGTTCTATCAACTACCATTACTAACCAGCAGAGCGTTACCACTGTCGACCAAGGGAAGAGTCTATCAGGAATGTGTACAGTGTGATGTGTAGCTGGCCAATGAGGGTTGATGACATGCGTTGCATGGAGAGAAATGATATGAGATTTAAAAAATCCAGTTTTAATAATTTCATAGTGATTTTAAAAATCCAGTTTTAATAATTTCATAGTGATTTTAAAAATCCAGTTTTAATAATTTCATAGTGATTTTAAAAATCCAGTTTTAATAATTTCATAGTGATTTTAAAAATCCAGTTTTAATAATTTCATAGTGATTTTAAAAATCCAGTTTTAATAATTTCCTAGTGATTTTAAAAATCCAGTTTTAATAATTTCCTAGTGATTTTAAAAATCCAGTTATAATAATTTCATAGTGATTTTAAAAATCCAGTTTTAATAATTTCCTAGTGATTTTAAAAATCCAGTTTTAATAATTTCCTAGTGATTTTAAAAATCCAGTTTTAATAATTTCCTAGTGATTTTAAAAATCCAGTTTTAATAATTTCCTAGTGATTTTAAAAATCCAGTTTTAATAATTTCATAGTGATTTTGAAAATCCAGTTTTAATAATTTCCTAGTGATTTTGAAAATCCAGTTTTAATAATTTCCTAGTGATTTTAAAAATCCAGTTTTAATAATTTCCTAGTGATTTTAAAAATCCAGTTTTAATAATTCCCCAATGGATTTCTAATTTCATTTAATATTTTCATATATAAGCAACAGTTCTGCATAATTTTTATGAAGTGTTCTAAAAAAAAAAATCTGATCATTTTATATGCATTCACAAAATATTTAATATTTGAATACAAGGTTTTAGTCATGTTTTAAATAAACAATTTCTCAGTATTTTTTTTTAATTTTCATTTATTTTTATTCATTTAAGCATTTTTTTTTTTTTTTTTAGCAATAGCTTTTTCATAAATTTTCCTCTTGTTTGTTTCAGATAACGCTTGCGAGAAGGTGAAATGCCCCAAATTCAAAGTCTGCATGATAAACATGCAGGGTCTTCCCCTGTGCAGTTGTCCGAGCATCTACATGTGTCGACGCAGACGCAGAGAGATATGCGGCAATGATTCTGTGACGTACAAGTCTCGATGCCACATGAGGGTCGCTGCTTGCAATTCTGATAAAAAGATCAGGGTTGCTGCCAAAGGTCCGTGCGAGATGCAGGATTTGTCGTCACAATCGTCTTTGGTGCAGAACACCCGGAACAATAACAAAAATAAAAATAAGAACAAAAAATTTAAAATAAAAAAGAAGAAAAAGCGGAACAAGAGACGGCAACGGAAGCGGTCTAAAAAAAAGCGTAAACGGATAGCACGCATCTCTCGAGAATATCTAAGATTTTAATGAGAATTTGAATTTTTTTTAGCAATACAAAATATATTGAACTTGTTCTTTTTTTTTTTTTTTTTTTTTTTTTTTTTTTTCCAAGGCTGTCATTATGATGTAAATAACAGATTTGATTTTAAAAAAAAAAATGTTAATCTTCAGATTCAATTCATAAAAAAATAAATTTGAACCAAGCAAAATTCAGTACCCCCAGTTATGCTGGTCTCTGAACCGAACAGATTTAGCATAACACCATATTTGATATCTCTCAGATGTACCCATTGGCGTGCAGAGGTCTGGTGATGCTCGGGGTCAACTACTTGATTGTATGCCCCCGAAGACTCAAGTATAAGTCCTAGTACTGAGAAATATTATGATAAAGGGAGATAATTTGAATATGATTGGATGCCCGAGACCACCGCCACTCCCCACCTTCATCACACCACTGAATGTGTCACACCTTTCCAAATCTAAATTAGAGAAGGGTGTGATGGACTTAAATAGAATACCATTGCTACCTATGGAGCAGGCTATGACGAGTTCAAATCCTAACGTATTCGTTGTGGTCATTTACAGATTAATACTGTTTGAGAAGGTATGAACCCACCCCCAGCTATGGGTAAAATAGCAAATTGTGTCCAATTGATTGTCTACAACAAATCATTTACAATTCGGCAATAAATGAAACCAACAAAATCCAGACATAAACAAACACGTATTTCAAAATGAACTTTATTTTTGAATAACATTTCTTTCCATTAAAAAATTTAACATTTAAGAATTATTTCTTACAAAATAAATTTCAATTTCAATCTGAAAAAATTAATTTAATCAAATGATAATCATTTGTACAGAAAATAATCCAAAATTAAATACAGAAAAATAAAAAGCAATTTCACGTTTGTTTTTTTTTTACTCCTGAAAGTTTAAAAGTAATTTTTTTAAACTAAAAAAAAATGTGAATCGTACTTTGAATTTAGTATGAAATTAGTATTTTGAAAACAGAAATGTATTTACATTTTATGTTAAAAAAATAAAACGGAAACTATAGATTTTGTCTACATTTTATTTCTTTTTTAATTAGGTAATTGTTTATTCAAACGGGCTTTTTTCAAACTAGGCAATTGTTTATTCAAACCGACTATTTTTTAAATTCTTTGTTTATTCAAAACGAATTTTTTAATTAGGCAAACAAGCTTTTAAAAAAAATAGGCAATTTATTCAAACGGGCTTTTTTTAAATTAGACAATTGATTATTCAACCTGGCTTTTTTTTAAATTAGACAATTGATTATTCAACTTGGCATTTTTAATTAGACAATTGTTTATTTAAACAATTTTTTTTCATTAGGCAATTATTTATTCGAAGCTAGTTTGTTTAAATTAGGCAATTGCTTATTTAAACTGTTTTTTTTTTTCGAATGGGCAATTGTTTATTCAAACCAGCTTTTTTTTAAATTAGGCAATTATTAATAAATTAATTCAGCGGGGTGAAAATCAGAGCTTAAATGAAAAATGTAATTTAGCAGAAATGTTTTACAGAAGAAACAAGTAATTTCTAAAGAAAAGAACAAAAAAAAAGTTATTTTTAGTTGATCTAAAGTCGCTAAAATGTTGGTAAATTTAATTTTCATATCAGCATGGGATGCTATACTAAACCCTTTTCATTTCAGAGACCAGAACTGGGGCGTTAAATTTACGTTTTGTTTTAAAAAAAAAAAAAATTGTTGCCCCCCCCCCCACCCCCACAAAAAAGACATGAGAAAGTGGGTATTCATTTAAATTGGCTATTATTAGCTTATATAGTTTTGTAATTTCGAGAGATTTATACTGTTCTTTTGTTCCTCCTTCCCCCCCCCCTTTTCTAACACTAGAAATAATTAAACTGGAAAAATAAATGAAATTTAAGATTTTATGGAAATGTTTTTTTTTTTAATGTTTCGCTCAATGCAAAAAATCTTCAGATATTGAACTATATATTTTGGACCTTGTATATGCTCCCAGCCCTGAACCCATATTACAATTTTTAATTCTAATCCACACATGTGATGACACAACAGAACAATCGTCCCGAGGTGGAAGTTCTGTTCTCAATCATCTGCCGCCGAAGCTTCATAGAGTATACAATTTTTTTTTTTTTGGTTTTTTTCCGGTTTTTTTTTTTTTTTTTTTTTTTTTTTTTTTCGTCGTTTTGTACCTGGCAAAATGCTGGCGTTAAAATCTTCAGTTAAGTTTCCAGTTTAAATGTTTCAACACTTTTTACTATTGTGTCACTGCTTATCAAGGTCAAGAGCAACTCGAGGATAAGGATTAATGAGGCTGAAATGATTGTCAGTTGAAAGATGAGGAACACTATGGAAGCACTGAACTTATTATTTATAGGGCGGTTTTTAACAAGTATCTGTTAACAATTGGACTTAAAGACGACCAAGTTGTAGTCAGCAGGGAAGCATTTCTGCAGCAATGTGGCCAAAATATTCAATATCGATAGAAGCTTGCATATAGCAAAACGCATACAAAACAGATTACCAAATAATTTCTTTTTCTGTCAAATATCTATGAAAATGTTACTTACCACCACAATCTATTGTACGACTCAAATTAACATTTATATTTTGTGTTAATATCTTCATTATTAAGAGGCAAATCAAAACAGACGACCATTAAATGGTTCAAAATAAATCCTCAAACTTGATTTATTGTTTGTCTAAATGGTAAAAAAAAAAAAAGAAATCATTGTAAGAAAATATAAGTGTTTTTAAAATTTGTCATCGAATTCATTGGAAAGTTGAGATATATACGCAAACATGAAAGAAGTAAATAGACACCTTTATTATCATTAATAATGAAGACTGCTGTCAGAGGGTCCTGATGGACATAGGCAAGGTAATATTGATTATTTTCCCTCACTGATGCATTGGATATTCGCTCTGTTAATGGTGGAAAGTGGAATTCAAGAGATTTGCGACGATCATATTAACTATGTCTCCTTTGAAAGTTGGCCCGTGTCATACTCAAATAGTATAATAAATATGAGATGTGAAACGCAACAAAAAACAATGTCAATTAGTGTAAAATGTCGAGATTTCAAAGTTTTACTGCCGCTTTGTACGGCTCCGGGTGCTGGCTGTCGGCAAAGAAAGCAGAAACTTTAAACATTATTGAATTATTTTTGTGGGGGTGTCTATTTACTTCTTTCATATCTGTATACAGGGTGAGTCAGAAGTAACCGGGCATGATATATAAAAAAATGATTATCTTTCAACTTGACATTGATTGACCGATTACTTTTGACTCACCATGTATGTATCTATGTATGTATATATATATATTTTTTTGTTTTTGCTTTTTTCCTCCTTATTTCTAAATATTAGAAGTTTGCTCGTTTTCAGATTGCTGGGCATATTTCAAATCAAAGTTTATTTTTTAAAAAAGGTTTTTTTTATCTTTTTAATCACGATCATTTTCAGCTAAAGAAGAAAAAAATGAATGCTAATCACAAAATGTGTAACTACAACTAAATTAACTGATTTCTTGCCAATTTTATGAATGTCAGAAATGTGAGTTTTCCGCTTATTTTTAATCCAGAAAAGGCATATTTCTGCTTAAATAGGTAGAGCATCCCATGGTCAAAATCAGCTTTTTTTTTTAAAGCCAAATTTCTAGGGCCTTACCTCCTTATTTTTTTTTTGTCGCTATTAGGCTGGATTTTATTTTAATTTTTCTCTCTTGCTTAATCTTTCTTTTTCTTTCATGGTTTTTCTCTCCTCTCCCTTTTGCTTTGCCGTGCTTCTACAGGAGGGGACTCGTATCGACCCAAATGTTTCAGATTGCAATTTACGGAACAAACCGGAAATGGCTGAAGCAGTTTATGATTTTGTTTGAAAGCCACGATAAAATGTAAAAAAAAGCATACAAATTCAAAACCAGGTTACGGTTACAAACACGACCACCAAAAAAATAAATAATAAATAAGGTTTAAAATACTTTGTTTGTAAAAAAAAAAAAAACGAAATAAAGTTGATTTACTTACTGATTAAAAGAAAATTATTGAACCTATTCTTAACATGGAATGGGGGATCAAGAATGAAAAAGTTGTTTCATTTAATGTCAGTACTAATTGACTGTTCGACGACGGCTCGGGCATTTCTGGTCTGTCCTGTAAATTGCAATCTGAAACATTCAATTTGATATGGGATACCTTCCTATAGAAGTACAACCCCCCCCCCCCCCCCCCCATGAAATCCGAACAGATATTTAAACATTCACGTAATGGCGGGTACACAAACTACCCCAACAAATTGTGCTGAAGATAGTTTGTGTCAAACAATCGGAAGACAAGTCGAAAAGTCTTGTTATTCTCAAATAATCTTTTTTCTGACTGAACTGTCATATTTCTAGTCCACAAGATTTATATTTTGTCATTTCTAGTCAGTTTTTATATCCTTTTTTTTTTTATATTTTTGTAAAATCTCTATTTAATTTTTCTTGTTCTTTCTTCAATTGGTTTACAAAATAATTGAGGCCATCATAAAAATAGGAAATGTTGGTGCTATTTCAAATATGATAACCATTTTTCACTCACTTCTACTTTTTGACGTCTAAATCTGGCATGAGCAACCTTTAAGGCAGACCATTCAAAAAAAACCCTGCCAGACGTATTTTGCCCCTCACTGACATAAACTTGAAAGATTAAAATATTTCGGTAATAAACAGAAAACTGTTTGAAACTAATTGAATTTCAAATTACCGCTTCGACAAGCTGATGACATGCTAAAATAGCGTGTTTTAATTTCTAAAACAAAATGTCTTGTTTTAATTTGTCCAGTATGTAAATCCATTTTAGATTGCTATTCATTTTTTTTTTTTTTTATTCTTACATTTTTTTATTTCTTTCTTACATGTCTCATTTAATTGGTCCTATAGGTGAATCGATTTTAGGTTGCACACATTTTTTTTTATTTAAATTTTTTTCTTTTCTACATTTTTTTTTTAACTGTTAGATGTTTCTACAATACCATTTGACACTTATAAACACTGACTGATTAATTGTGCAAATTTTCCTTTTTAATATTGTATTATATATAGAAAAAAATGAGATACATAAAGAATATATTAAAAAGGTGAAAACACCTTGAATTGAGCAAATCAAAATTTAATAAAATAAAAAAAATAAAAAACGAAGCCTATTCATATGATAGCCTCAGAGCAAAATTTGTTTGTAAACCTGTGTCATTGGTATAAAATAAAAATTTGTTTTTATTGTCATGTGAAAATTTTTAATTAACGAAAGTGAGTGATTGAATATCTGTAATATATATATATTTTTTTTTTCATTTCAGTGCAAATAATTTTTAAATTGTATGCCTTTCTTATTTAAAATATATATATATATATATAAATATATATATATATATATTTTTTTTTTTTTTTTTACTTCAATAAAAATTCTCTATGAACTCCCAATGAGTTTGTTTTTAATTTAACACCTTTACATATTGACAGTAAATATACGTTTTAAACTGTAGTGAAGGTGTTTCTCAGGTGTGGTTGTTTATCCGGGATGATTGAGGGGCTTAAATCATGTGATCTGAAACTCCACACATTAGGAAATACCAGCCTCAACACTTATAATTTATTTGGTACTACTCCAGGATTTGCGCCTAATTGCAAAAAAAAAGTTTTAAAAAACGGTTAAAAAATAACACAAAAAAACAGTTTATTTATTTCAGCTATGGGTTTGTTCATTTCTTTCATTTTTTTATTTTATAAAAATATATGCATTTCTTTTTCTTTCCGTATATTCATCGTCTTATATTGTTGTCGTCTGCCAACCTTCCATTTTTTTTTTTTTTTTTTTTTTTTTCGCGCATTTTGCGGTTTTGTTTATACAGCCTCGTTTTCGACTCGGTAGGTCTCGGACGTTTCCGCGAGCTGTCGGCTCGCTGCTGCCGAGCAGTCACGGAAATTAGGCGCAAATCCTGGAGTAGTACCATTTATTTCTATACAAGTTGGTTATCAATAAATGCATGGACGGATATCTTTTTACCTCCATGTGTATAGTAATAGTTTCGTATGGGTTTTATCTCGTGGAAACGGATTCAATCAACTGCTATTCAGAGGCATTTAATATCAGTGTTAGTATTTTGAAACAAAAATCCTTGTGGATTCAACCCGTTCGAAATGGTGACCCTTTCGAAATGGTGAGCTCCTTTTATTTTAGGGATATGTTGAGTGCTGAGCTGGTTGTGAGTTTAGCTCTAACATTAATCAAATTTATTGGCAAAAAATAACAAAGTGCAACAACCATGTGGAAGGACAGTTATAAATGTACGTCTCTGTACCGTCTGAATGTTTGTCCAATGCGACTTTAAACCTGGATATGATAGCCATCATCACTATCTCTTCTTTGTAGGCTGTTCCACGGAGAGAGAATGCCGCCTTTCTTCTGTGTCATGAACAGAGCAGAGTTGTTTACATTGTCGGCATTAATTGCTGAAAGCCGTAGGTGAACATGAGTGATTAATCCTCACCAGAAAAAGAATTTCCCCATAAAATTATAACGTTTGCAAAAAAAATAGCAAATAATTTGTTTTTACTAAAGATACGGGCCATGTGGTTTGTTAAGAGGAAAGGTAAGACCCCATACATCGCCGGGACTGGCATGGTTGTGTGGGGCGATGGGGAATTGAGTATCTGCTGAGACACACTTCTCTGTTGTTAGATGACAGTTATTAAAGAAAGCGTTATCATGAATGAAGATACATTTTTACTATGAAATAAGTTTTGAGAGAGGAGGAACCTCCCACCCCACCGAGGTAACAGTGGAAGATAGAAACAGATGAAGGAAAGAATATGGCAAGGTAGAATCCGTTGACCACTCAGGCAATTGAGAGGGTGGATCCTCGTGAGTGGAAATTACAAATATGGCAAGAAATAATAATGATAATACATTATTTTTATTACTGAATTGTATTGGGAAATGGGTGGAGTCACGCCCAGTCTCAATATAAGCGAGTGTAAATTTGAGATTCGGAAACTCACTTGGACTCACTTTCGCTCGCCACTGAAATCCAAGTTGTGGACAGTTGGGGCCCGGATTTTGGGTTGACATCGCCCAAAACTTAAGAGTTGCCGGACCGAAACACAGAAGTGGAAGATAGAAGTGTGGAATTACACTGCCTGTAACTGAACGACTTTTCTACTCAAATAATTATTCTTATGCAAAAATCAACCGACGGATTTGTTAATTACTTTTCTTTCATTGTTTTGCTTTTAAATGAACTTTTGCTCCTCAGTGGTAACAGTTGCCCTCTGATCTTTAAATCGCAGCATACCGGAGTGGTGATTGCCGAACAAGGACCCTTCAACATCTCTGGCCTTCATCAGTACAGCAACTTTTCCTGGGCAATGCCAAATGACTAACCGAACCCAGGAATGGCCAAATTGGTGACATCACTGTTTGAGGAACTGGGGTACATTACTAGGTATCCCAAACTGAATATTCTTTTCACTATACCAAAATACTTTGTAGGTATATAGTGCTGCAAGATTTAAAAGAAATACCAAATTTCTCTTGGTATCTCAATTAGTACCTGAGTTATGGCCATTCAAAGTTAGTATTACACAAAACACAATGTCCAACTAAGTGCAAGGCCAACTTAAGCAGTGTATAACTGAAGATAAAAGCTTCAAATAAGTGCAAACTCTTTATAAATATAATGCTATAGTTCATTAAAGAAAGATAAAGCAAGAGAGGAGCGAGAGCACTCTATCCCTTAATAGACTTCAAAAACGGCCTATGCTAGAAATCTCATTTCTTTGATCAATCATAACTCAAAAACCAATAAACCAAATTAGTAAAACTTTGCACAAAATTTTTTTTTTTTGATAGGTTCTATAAGTGTGTAGAATTTCAGCATCATTAGTCAAGGCAACCCAGAGATTCAGAAAGGTCAGGCATGATTTTGTGTTATCCGTATCATATGTACGTACGTATGTGCCACCCTGTATCTCATCAACTATTTGATGGATTCAGCTGATTTTTGGCAGAGATAGAGGTTCTAGGGTCTAATTGATGGCATTTTAATTTAAGTTTTCCAGAAAATTCCAAAAAACCTTAAAAATGACCATTGTATTGAGGCATAGCCTTTACAAAAGTAGTGACATTCCATGATAAATGCCAGTATACTGAAATCATATGCCCTTAATAGGGTTAAGATGAAAATTCATATATACTAAATGTACAAAAGCAAGGAGCCATAATAGTAATAATACAGTACTAGCGGGACCCGTGTAATATCAATACTATTATCTTGTTCCTAACCTATACATGTTTGAATAAAATATGATACGATTTGACTTGTATATTTATTTTTAAAAATGAACAATACATGAAACAATTTACAAAACTTCTTTATATACAATATTTCTAGTGAAAGTAATATTTCGACGACTAAACCTTACTTTGTAAATGCTTTAGATTAAATTAAATTTGGCTCCAATTCATGAGTAGCATACAAAGATTCGGAAGGTCGTGTATTTTGATATAAGCGTTACACACAAAATAACACACACGCTATCGTATTAATATGTGTCTTCTCGGTCGTCTCCTCCCTACCTACCTCCTCCCCTTCGATGTACAAACAAATCTTAAAGGTTGGTTGGGATCAGGCCGACGTTAAACACCGACATCTAAATTCTACGTCGCTAACCATTGTGCCAAAATCAAATACTTGAAAATATTACGAAAAATAGGTGACTTGAGAGCGTGACACACGAACACAGACGCTATCGTATTAATAATACAGTATTACAATTGGTAAGTGGTATATCTTATGGCAAAAGTGCTCAATACCCTAGATAGAGCAGGTGTTTACATGGTGCCCTGACCGTGAGAAAGAACTTCACTGTGATTTTTTAAACTGTTGAATAGAAAAAGGAGCCGGCGTTGCCCGGGAGTCATACTTGTAATAATTCAGTTTTCTATTTGGTAAGTGGTATAAGTTAATCCAAAGTGCTCAATATTTTAGATAGAGCAGGTGTGTTTAAACACCGTGTTGCACGTTGGCGCAAAAGATCAATTTGTTTTGTTATAGTGGTGTATACTAGACAAGAAAATCAGTGTTTCACGGGAGTCAAAAATAAATAATACGGTAGGATACATAAGTGAGATATGCTGAATCCAATAGTGCTCAATACCCTAGAAAGAGCATGTGTATGCAATTATACCGTAAGAGACTTGGAACGTGGTATACAGTATTTTATTTAGTAAGTTGTATATGATAAATCAAATAAAGCTTAATACCCTAAACAGAGCATGTGGATGTAATAATATATTATAGTAAGGGATATATACTGAATCGGAAAGTGCTCAATACGCCAGATAAAGCAGAATAAATTATTACACTTGTCCAGTGGTATATGCTGAATCCAAAGTGATCAATATGCTTTATAGACCGGTGTGTATAATAATAGTGTTACACTTATATATGCTGAATCGGTAGGTGCTCAATACCTTAGATAGAGTATTTATTTACTCCTCTCCAGGAGTTAGGCACAAGGCCAGTTTTATCTTACTCCCACAAGTAAGATGTGACCCAAGGTCGGGTCGGAAAAGTGGGGTTTGAAAAGCCAGCGCCCGAGAGGTGAGCACTCTGGGCATTAAAAATTGGCTGGGTAGCCCCATCGGCATTCCCCGGTAGGGGCACCTCAGGCAGTAAGCAATAAACTTACTCCTCCCCAAAGAGGGGAGGCAAAGCCTGGGAAGGTGGACCTCCTAGAACTGCACAGGACAGACCCATAGACCGGCGTAAATCAAGCCCCGAAGGCCAAGACAATACCAGTCTATGGAGTGCAGTATCCATCGGAACAGATACTACACTTTGATCTTAGCCAAAAGGTGCAATAATACAGTAGTACATTTCCTATGTGGTATATACTTGGCGAAGGGGAAGATAAGAAACTCAGCGTTGGCCGTGGATACATTAAAACAAATATAGATTTCATTATATTTTAAGGAGGGGAGGGGCGGCTCAGTGTTTCCCAGGAGCAATAACTTTAAAACTGAAAGCTCAGGTGAATAACCTTTTTCATGTACTTAACAAGTCACCACTTATAAAGGCTTAAAGGCCACTCGAGGACAAGAGTTAATCAGTGTCAGATGGACAGTGAGACAACATCTTGAGGATTGGTAACGATGGTTAAAACTGGGCAGAACCTGATTATAAAAGAGAACGGCTCAACAAGAACTTGTTAACATTGGACTTGAAAACGACCAGGTTGTAGTCAGCTAGGAAGCAACCTCATGGTAATGTGTTCCACAGACGAGTAGTTCTTGGAAATAAACTTTGCTCATGGAAGCTCCATTTAAGATACACAAAGGAAAATTATTTACAGTGGTTGTAGAAAGACGAATCTTTTTCTGCAAATGTTTTCCAAGGGAATGGAAAGACTTTCTTTGTAAGTACAGGAGCTAGTTCCGGTTGCATTTAAAAAAAATTTTTTTTTAAGTACTATGATTGGAATGTTGTCAGGACCAGTTGTCTTGCTGGCATCAAAGTTCTTTATCAGTTTGGCAACATCTCAGACAGATATATGGATATCGCTTAGACTGTTTTCAGTTATGAGGGGAATTCAGAAGGTAGACGGCCTTGATTGCAGAGGGTGGAGTTAGCTGTAAAGTTCTTTGCAAAAAGTTTGGCTTTATCGGATGCTGAGGAAATCACCTCATGGCCATTGATGAGAGTTGGAATAAAGGACTCACATCTGTTCAGGACCCTGTTAGTTATTCGCCAAAACTTGTGGGAACCAAGCCTCTGCTCCACCACTCTAGACTTCACGAATTGGGCATACGACTCTCGCGTTTCTTATGACCCCTTTTGCAGTTGTTGCTGGCAGTCCTAAAGGCGAATTTGGTTTCAGAACATCTATTTCGTTGAAATCAATTGAAAGTGATTTCTGTGAGCAATGGCGGAGGCACATTCTGGGGTGCACCACGGCTGACAGTTTAGTTTCTGTTGGAATTTTTGGGAGGGTATGAAACTCTCGATACCAACGATTAACGAATCAGTTAAATCGGATGCGATACAGGACACATTCTATTCAAACATGGAAGGTTGGAAAACAGGGCCCTAATGTTGGAAAAGAAGACCTAATGGTAGGGATCTATGTTAGAAGTTGGGGAACTGGGTTTAAGCTAATCTTTTGTTTTAGAAGATTTTTGTTCGGATTAGAATTATAGAAGTGATCGGTAGATGGGTTGAGAGATGAAACAACAGAGAACAAGCCGCGCATGCGTGGTCCCCCTCTGTATGTGACTTGATGTGGCGAGTGTAAAATGCAATAAATTTGGGCAATTTGGGTCATTTTTGACCCCCCTTTGACCCCCTGGGGGCGCGAACCAAAATTTTTCTGAGGTCAAGGATGCTCATTTTATATTCAGAACAATTGCCTCTACATTTTGGCCAAGTTTCAGAAAAATTGAATGGATGGATCAAACGTTATGGGAGAAAAGGGTCATTTTTTGCCATTTTCGGGGCTTTTGACCCCCTGGGGGCACGAACCAGATTTTTTCCAAGGTCAGCGATACTTATTTTCTATTAGGAACGATTACCTCCACATTTTGGCCAAGTTTCAGAGAAATTGAATGAATGGATGAAAAGTTATGGGGCAAAAAATGTTATTTTTTGCCATTTTGGGGCCCTTCGACCCCCTGGGGGGCTAACCAGATTTTTTTTTTTTTAAATCAGAGAATGTGACTTTCTAACCTGACCCAAGTTACAACTTCATGCACAATTTCAGAGAAATTCAATGGATGGTTGCGGAGAAAAATCCGGACGGACGGACATGCCTCAAAACATAAGTCCCCCAATTTTATAAATAGGGGGACCAATGAGTAAGCAGATTATCTTTGTAATGCACTGAAGGAAGAACCGTAGCAGTTCCCACCAATATGGCAGAGAGGCCTCACCAGAAACTACTGCACGGCTCAGATTCCATTCACCAAATGGCAATACAGCAGCGCCGGTATTATGCACCTACCGATAGAACAGCCTTCTTGGAAGTTAGTCCAAGGACCCGAACCTTGGAGTATTATTTACTCCTCTCCAGATACTACACTTTGATCTCGACCAAAAGACCCGAACCATGGAGTATCAGGCAGATAACGTCAGCCCAGATAAAACGTTTACCTCCAGCACTCTTATTAGTGACATGGTTACAAAGATAGGAAAGAAGATTTACCCATGTCAACCACACGTACCGCTAACACTGACCTAAGGAACAGCAGTTTCTTCCCCCTTTATCAGAAACATTGCTCTTAGGAGGTGAGGACTAAGAGACAGTAAAAGGCAGCAAGAGTTACGAGGCTCTCAAAAAGTACATCCACGCTGCATTTTCTAAAAAGGGAGAAATGGGCTGCTGTGCAGAGGTGAAAGAGGAGTGGGAGAGAGGGATGTAGAAAAACAGAGGTGGGGAAAGACGGATTGAACGAGGTAGAGAGATAGGATTTTTAATATAAAAGATGTTACACACACTTTAACCCTTTCTATTTTGTTTTTCTTGGCTCAATGTATGTGTGTGATAGTTGTGTGTTCCATTTTGGAAGAAAGTTTAGAGAATCTCCGTTAAATCTAAAAGTGTATTCTGATGTAAAATTTACCAGGGAAAACAATGGAAGTGTTGCCAAATCTATAAATGAACCGTAAGGGGGCTATGAGGGCATAACCCCATTAAAATTTAAAATATATCCTTTTTATATGAAACTTAAATCATGTGTAAAATTTTCTCTGGAAGACAATGGAAGTGGTCCCAAATCTCTATGTTCCCACCTCTAAGTAACCCATGGGGACAGAACCCTCTTAAAACTTCAAATATATATATCAGATTTTAATGAAACTTAAAACATATGTATAAGACACTAATTCAGAGAGTTTTCCAACATCACAACTTCTTCAGACTATTAGGGAACGAAATGGAAGGAGGGGGCAGTAAAAAAAAAAAAAAAAAAAAAAAAGAAAGAGATATGGTGTTATGAGCAAAGTGATCCTCATTTCAACGTTGGATCTTCCTGCTAATAATAATAATAATAATAATAATATATATATATATATATATATATATATATATGTAAACATCCACAGGATAAAAACCCAAAGAATTTCAAATAGTGCTCAATAGTAAATAGAGCTATTTATATTAATATTTTTATTTATACAGACATGTACAAAAGCCACTACACTGGCATGTCGATGTTATCCATCTTTAGTTATTAGAAACTAAGATCTCAAGCGGTAAAATCTGATTTTCACTTAGGTGTTCATATTGAAAAAGGAAAAATCCAAATTCAAAACTGGAATGTCACATGGTCAAATTTAAAATAATTAAAAAACATTTGTAAATTTTAGTTAAAGGGTTAAAAAGATGATCTATTTATATCAATGATCTCATATTTTTTGAGGTGTCCAAATTTTAAGTTAAAGGGGTTGGGGGGTGCAAGGCCGGATGTTACAGTTCGTATCAAGGGTGGGGAGCAGTAGGTTGACATATCATGAAGAATGGGGGGGGGATTCTTCATTGTAATATCTAGGTCTGTTTGGCTACAGAATTTGGCTTAACTAATTTACAAGATTTGTTTTTTCTTATAAAGTCTGTATCGAAGTAAAATTAGTTAAAATTAAATTTGATAGTAAATAAATAAATACTGATAAGATATTGTTAATAATAATAACTAGAAGCTTTTGTATAATAAAATAAATAATGCTAATAATCCCAGTGATAACTAGCATTTTGAAATATTAACAAAAATTCCTTTATATATAATATATATTTTTTATTAATTTAGTAAGCAAAAAGCGCTGCAATCACCAATAAAAATACATTAAATATTTAGGTGATAAAAATCATACAAGGTGTCTTGGTCCAACAGTAAGACGCTGGACTATAGATATCAATATCAAAGGTTCGATCCTTTTCTAAGTTATCCATGCTGATGATGCTGTGAGCCAGAAACATGTGTCCTTGGATTACTTTTATGTACGTATAAAAATTAATAAAATATATATATATATATATATAATAATATATATATATATAATATATATATATAATATATATATATATTAATGAAAAATACGTCCTATAAAGTTACAGGCGACTAATGCAATTTTCTGCATCTTAATCACTTAGGAAGTGAGACAAGCAAAACAGTAGTAAGCAAATAAAACAACGAACGCTGCAATCACCAATAAAAATAATTACATAAAAATACATAATATATATATAGAGAGGATTTTTTTTATTATTACTTAAGAGTTAAAACAAAAAACAAAAAAGTTTGTTTCCAAATTTTTATTTCATTTTACAGTTACACACAAAAATAAAATCAGTTTCACACACAATTTCTTTAATTAACTTGTGTACACACGTCCACAATTTAATTAGTTTAGAAATATGATTTACATCACAAGATATATATTTACATGAGATTTATGCAAAATTTGCTGTCAGTAAACTAGTACGAAATGATGAATAAAAGTAGAAACAAAAAGTATAGTTTCATTTTTTTTTTGTACGCCTCGGGTTATACAAAAAATGAGACTTTATATTTACGTTGAATTGTTGCTTTTTTGATTTTTTTTTTTTTTTTTTTTTTTTTAAATTTATTTATTGTAGATTAACACCCTCCTCTGAAACAATCCCGTAAAAAAAATTTTATGAACTGCCCTAAAAAGCTAGAATGGCTCAGAAATGGGGTATCATTTGATGCTAAATTTATATGAAAAACCGATACCCCACTTTAAAGTAATTGTTTTTGTCGTTTTTCTTTTCTGCTAAGTTTTTCAGGGTGTTCACACATAATCGCTTAAAAAGTAGAATCTCATTCTTAGAGGAGGTTATTTAGTGGAGGATGTTATCTACAAAATTACTGTTTTTTTTGTTTTTTTTAAACTTAAATTATTTCCAAATTCAAGTTGTACACAAATTTTAATATTTTATAATAAAAATGTGATTTGGCAATTTTGATTCAGTTTATGAATTATTTGAATAAAAAGAAAAAAGTGAATTCAAAAAAGTAAAGTGTTGAATTTAAATATTACCATTAAAAGTGGTAATGTGCACACAAACAAGTCTTCTCTTGTAGATGAGAAAGTGTTGCAGAATTTGATTATGGCTACAATGTCTATAAACTACAATAAATGAGTTGGGTTTTTTTTTTTTCGTCGTAAACCCCCCCCCCCCCCCGAACTGGGTAAATGTTTCATCGGCGGGAAGAAATGTATATCTAATGGGTAGTAAATATACAGGCAGAGGCATAGCCAGGTTCTAATTTTAGGGGGAAGTGAGCAATAAATAAAAAAAAAAAAAAAAAAAAAAAAGAAAAAGAAAATTAAAGTTATAGCTCACGAAGGAGTTGACGTGGAAGACAATGAGTTCCGTCCACCCGAAGTTGAAAGTGACAAATACCACCCAAAAGTTATTTGTGGGAAATTTTGTGAAAGAAATAACACGAGAAACTGTTTTAAGTCCTTTGCGGGAATTAAAGATATTAATTTCAATAGTGGGAGGGGGGGGGGGGGTCTCCACATATGCAGACACAAGTGTTGTAAAGTCACTCTGATAATAATAATAATAAAAAAAAAGTGGTTTAACACATGGAAGCCAACTAAATAAACCAAGGGTAAGTCCGACGAAGTGTGTAATAGCTCGGTAATCCGTCTGAATCCGTAACAAAGTTTCTACGGCAGAAATTTGACCGCTATGGTAAGGTTTTCACTACCATTTTTCTTGGGAACCTAATAGTCAAGTTCAACTCTTAGATTCCCAAGTTCGAAAAGACAGGAAGAGATGGAAATTAAATGTCTGTATATTTAATACAGACAGAGCCATACCAGGTTCTAATTTTGGAGGAATAGAGAAAAAAATGGCATTGCGACACACCAGAGCCCATCCCTTTTTTCTTCTCTTCATAAACGCCTTGACTGATAGTACATAATTGTAATTTTGTATTTAAAATTCAAACCATAATGTGCCAGCCAGTGATCCCTACGGTTTAAAAAGACTATTAGCATGGAGACTTCACATTGCAAAATAAACGTTTTCAGATTACCTCCCCTATTGACCTGTATGCCCATGAACTTGTTAAAGATCATGTGATTAAAAAGGAAAAGATAAAAAAAAAATTTAAAAAAAGAACACTCGCTCAGAGAGCGATGGTTCCTCTATGGCCACGCTACATTTATGCAAAAATAACTCCTGTTAATACAGGGTGTTTAAAGAGGAAGACTTTCAGCTTTGTTTAGAATGAATATTAGTCATAAATATTGAAAGTTTTCTCGCTCTAACATTATAGAAAAGCGAGAAAAAAAAAATGATATAACATTTTAGATGTGGTTATCGAAAACTGAATATATACGCAGCAGTTTTACCAATTGAATTTTTAATGTTATGCAAAAAGCTTTTCACTTGAAATATGTAATATCTACACATTAGAAAGCAACAATTTATAAAGCTTGTGGTGGCATGAAATTTGGGTTGGGTACTTTTTATTTTGTTTCTTTGGCGAATACATTGGGAAGACAATTGGTGAAATATTAAAATCAAACTATTGTCTCTTGGTGATAATAATAATTTTAAAAAATCTGTTAAGAAAATAAAAAAGGTTACCAATCAAACTGTATAAAAAGATAAACTATTTAAAAATGATATTTTATTTAATCGCTTCTCAAAATAGAGGGTTTTTTTCAACATAAGACAAGATATGGCAATGTATATAATTTATAAGATTTTCTATAAGTCTAATGAATTCAGTCCTTTATACGGAGGGGTTCATACATATATATATATATATATATATATATTTGGGCAGCATTTAGACATGTTTGGTTATAGATAGACAAATATTGTGAACTAATTTCCTTTGTGATCTTTTTCAAATTCCTGATAAGAGTCATAATTTCAGGCTTGAACTTGTTAATTAAGTGGCTATCTCTCATATATATAATATATATATATATATATATATATATATATGTCTGGGAAGTTTTTAAACCATTAAAACTATATGAAAAAAAAAAAAAAATTTTTTTTCTCTCTTTTCAGTACCAAGTTGTTCGGTGGAAAATTACTTTTCTTGTAAGTCAATTTACTTTTTACAGTCACTATATTAGTTTGCTTCCAAGAATTTATGCTAGTCTTAACATTATTTAAGGAATCATCAGTTGTTTACCATGAAAAACTGTTTCGGGAATTTTATATATATATATAGCATTCTCTCTCCCTGGGGAGCTTCGACTGAAGTATGTGCTAAAGGCATTTTCAGGGCTGTATTTTTTTATTTTTTTTTTGCAGGAAGGTTTTCAGGTACAACATTTGGTATTTCCAAGTGGCCACCCATCTGATACTGACCAAGCTGAACATTGCTTAATGTCAGTAATCTAACTAGTGTATCAATGTGATTAATCACTGCATATAATTAAGTAGCTTGTAGGGAAAGGTGTAGCTTTATAACCCCCCCCCCCCCTCAATAAAAAAAATAACAGTTTGGAAAGCGAAAATTGATTAACGTCGAAATTAAAGAAATAATTTCGAAACCTCAAATTAAACCAAGTGTTCGTAAACTTAACAAAGTACTGAGAGGTTGTGTGCTAACAAAACTGTAAATGATGGTTTGGTTTGTTTCATGCTACTTTTGTACGATAGAAAATCCTTCAAGAGATAAATGCGCTGAAAAATAATCTTCTGAATGTGAAGACAGAAATCTTTAAAGACTGCCATCATAAAAAATATTTATTGGCGATAAATACACAGCCACCATAAACTTAAACTGACAACTCTCAGGCCCGCGACACATACTACATTCGATAAGATGGATTGCGATTACAGTTTGAGATTTAGCACTGAACTACAGCTATCTTTATTTTTTTTCAGTCTCACCAAATAACTGCCACAAAATGAACCCCAAAACATATATATAGAATTCCACGGTATATAATTTTATACAACTGAAAAATACTTATTTTTAATGTTACTTAAAAAAATAAAACATTTGTTTGTTTTTTTTTAAATCCTCATCAAATGCAGGACATCTGTGATAAAAAAAATATTACAAATCCATTTGTATTGTGTTTAAACTAATTAAAAACAAAAAAATTAAGAACTTTATTTGAAAATAATGCGGATATGAAAAAATATGGAAAAAAAAAATGGAATGAATTGAATTTTTTGATCATGAAAAAAAGAAAAAAAAGAAACTAAAATAATTTTAGATGATTAGTCCTGCGTTACTTTCTTGAGAAAAGATGAAAGCTGAGACGAATCGGAAGGAATCTGAGTCAGTTGAACCTCCTCTTCTAGACTGTTGTCAGTCATATCTGAAAGGGGAAAAAAAAAAAAAAAAAAAAAAAAAGATGATTTGAAAATCCAATCAAAATTAGATAAGCCCCCACCCCAACAATTAAAAAGTTTTGTTTTTTTTATTATTTATGTTGATGAAAAGCACCACATATTTTAAAGTGTTCAATTTTTGGCATTGGTGTACTCCTAGCCATATTATTTACCTCCTTGCCAGGAGGTTGGACACAAGGTCAGGTGTGGTTTTGAAAAGCCAGAAAACTAGGATAAGCACACTTTAGCCTACAAAAAATGCCTGAGCAGTCCCATCGATATTTCCCGGTAGGGACACTTCAAGCATTTAGCAATAAACTAACCCTTTCTCAAAGAGAAGGTAAAACTTTCGAGGGTTGTACCTCCTAGGCTTGAACAGAACCATAGTTTAGCCAGACAGAAACAAAGCCACTGTCGGACCGACTGTTGATCAATTCTAAACTTGTTCTGCAAGTATTTTGATAAATAGGTTTTTTTTGTTCGTTTGTTTTAACTTTCTATAATTTAAAAAAAAAAAAAAATTCAATGGTAACAAAGCAATAAAAACATTTTCCATTAGATTCGAAATCAATGGACACTTTGAGTTTATAAATATGCAAGATAAAAGTTAGGGACTACATATATTAAAATCATGGAATATTTGGCAATTTTTTTACTATATCCAACAGAACAAAAAAGGATGATGAAAAACAACAAATAGGTAATAAATAAACGTTACCAAAGGCGAGATAAGTTACTCTTCTATCTACCTGGATAATTTTTCTTTGTGTTTTTAACTTATTTAAAAGCGTTTTTTTTAGTTTAAAAAAAAAAAAAAAAAAAAAGTATGTTCAAGTCTTAAGTTAGAACTAAAAAAATAAATATACTGGTAATAAAAATATAGTGCGGTTGAACATTGCATTTTCGCACGATTGCTGACATTTATCAGCTGTGTTTGTTTATTTTGGGGGCAATTATCGAGACTCCACAGGCAACGTAAATGGCGGCCATTATTTTTTCTTCTTCGTTTTAGCTTAACAGACTTGAACATTTTTTTTTAAATTTTTTTTTTTAACTAAAAAACGCTTTGAAATTAATTTAAAAAAAAAACTCATCCTAAGATTAACTTATCTTGCTTTTAGTAGCATTTATTTATTTTCACATAGTTCACCCCAAACAAGGCAGACCGCCACTGTAGACGTAAGGGGCTACTGAGAAAAAGGGTGTGAGTTTTTTTTTAAGGATGGGGGGGGGGGGGGGTCAACTTAAATCGGAACCTGTGCAGCGAGATGTGTTTACATTAGTTTTAAATTTCTGCATGTCAGTACCGTGAGGTAAACAGGAAGCAGGGCGGGAGTTCCAGAGTCCAGCAGCACAAGGAAAGAAGCTTTTGGAGTAGAAAGCTATTCGGCATCTGGGGACTTCCAGTGAATGGATGGGATTTGGCAGATTGTCGGGTTGGTCTAGTGAATTTGCGTCGTGGGGGCACCAGAGCAGCAAATTCATCAGAGCACAATCTATTGAAGTATTTGTAAAACAGGCACAAGGAAGCAACATTGCGTCGGTGGGATAGGGGTTGGAGCTTGGTGGATAGTGAGGGACCTATTAAGTTGACGACTCTTTTTTGGACCTTGTCTAAGAGAGAGAGACTAGTGGATGATGCACCAGCCCATATGTGGCAACAATACTCCATGCATGGGCGGATGGTGGCTTTGTAGAGATATAGGATAATGTCAGGTGTGAGAAGTTTATTAGCATAGTAGAGGGAGCCCACTTTCTTTTGCAGCAGCCCTGACAATGTCTTCAATGTATTTGTTCCAATTCATGTTATCTGTGAAAGTTAGGCCAAGAAGTTTGAATGATGAACTCTCAGGTAGGGTGTTATTTGCCATGACAATCGGTGGTTGAAGAGGTTTCTTGTAGTTATTGAAGGAAAGTAGCTTTGTTTTTGCGGCATTAAAAGTTACCATCCATTTTTTACCCCAATCCACTACAGACTGGAGGTCATTTTCTAAGGATTCAGCCATTGCCTCAGATATGTACATGTCGGTTTTGCCCACATGAGAGTAGAGCGTGGTGTCGTCAGAAAATATTCCTATCTCAGTCTCAATTACATTAGAGAGGTAATTTATGAAAATCAGGAACAGTAGAGGTCCTAGGATGGATCCTTGGGGTACACCAGCATTTATGTCATGTTGCTTAGATGAACGGCCATCGAGGACAATCTGGATCTTTTTTTGTTAGGAAGGATTTAATTATGTTAAATATTTGTCCAGTAATACCATGAGTGCAGTTTTAGGAGAAGCCCTTCATGCCAGACCTTGTCAAAGGCCTTGGATATATCAAGCGCTACCGTCCTAGCTTCACCTGCCTTGTCCAGTGTGCTTTCAGTGATGACCGTTAGGATATCTGCGGTAGATCGTGCTTGTCTAAATCCGTATTGATTTTCAGAAAGAAGTTTAGCATTAGCAAGGTGCCGGACTATAGCAAGATTGATTAATGATTCAAAGATTTTAGCAAAGATCGGGAGTAGACCGATTGGACGGTAGTTTAGAGCAGTGGTCCACAACCTTTTTGTTGCCGCGGACCGGTAAGCGTTAGACAATTTTACCGCGGCCCGGGGGTAGATTGTTTACTTGCAACTTACATGTAGCATCGTACCAACAACATAACATGAAAATAAAAGCCTCGAAATAATAAATATATCATTAAAAAGTTTACATTAAAAATTTACTTTAAACATTCCTTTCAAAATAAAATACAGGTACACCAGAAAAACGAATATAAAGTGCATGAACATTTTAACATTACTAGAACACCAAGTCAATGAGAACACTAGTGACTAAGCTTACAAAGCGTATGACTAATCTTATGACAAAGCGTACAAACTGAGATAAAGAGCTTTAAAAACTGCGCACATGTATGCAAACTATATTTCTAAACTGTATTTCTTGCGCGGCCCGGTACCAATTGGTCTACGGACCGGCACCGGTCCGCGGCCCACCGGTTGGGGACCACTGGTTTAGAGGATCAGTTCTATTTGTTGTCTACTTGTCTTTTTTCACCCCTTTTTTTTGTTCTGTTAGATATAGTAAGAGAAACTGCGGGATATTTTAATAAAACAAGATAAGATACTCACCATCAATGATTTGTTTAGTTTTATGAGACGGTGCATATAGGGAGAGCAAACCAAATACATATACATTCCACATTCCATAAACTCCTTTTGAGAGAAAGAGGGACAAAAAAAAAAAAAAGTACATTAAGATAGCAATTAACAACACTTAAAAAAGATATTTTGGTGCTTGTGCATATCAACCCTGACATGTTAGACCGCTCTTAAAAATAAAATGGCTACAGAAATGTATAAACTTTGTTATGTATTTACGTGGTAGATGAAAAAAAGACTGTACACCAAAAATTATGCAAATTCATTTAGTATTTATTTAATTATAAATAAAAAAACGATTTTATCACTCGGTAGATATTTCCACCATTTTCCAGTGGTCAAGGACGATAACTCATATTTTCACGATTTCGGGGGGTTTGGAGTCTCCATTGTTTACAAAAATTTCAAAATGTACGTAAAATCATTATTTTTCTTTTTCTTATAATTTAATAAATACTGGATGAATTTGCGTAATTTTTTCTGCACAATCTTATTTTCAGCTAACAGTAAGTACATAATAAAGTTTATACATTCTTTAAATATTTCAATGTCAGGGTTGATATGCACAAGCACCGATATTTTTTTTTTTTTTTTGTAATTTCAGAATCGAGCAGATTTACAAAAATGTGGGGCAGGTGCCCATGACAAACATAACATTTAATAAGCATTATCGAAGAAAATTTATTTATTCACTATAGAAACACTAAGTTTAAAATTTCTTTAAACTTCAACAAAAAAATAAATAACTAAGAAAGTAAACTTTTCTGGACAATACTGAGTTCTTTTTGCTCGTTTCAATTAATATTTGAAGATTAACTTCCGAACCAGAATATTTTTAGAGATGAGGATTGTTAATTTGTATTATTCGGACTACTATTTGCATCTTGTTTGTTTTCAGAACATTTTGACCAATGAAATATCCGACATTCTTCAGGTGCATCTTTTTGAAATCGGGAATCTTTATGTCGAACTCTGGAACTTATACGGAATTTTGAACTGAAACCTTTAATTTCATCCACGGGATGGACTGTCCTCGTTCAGTCAGCCAGCGTTAATTATTAAATTATTCTTAGTTATTGACTGGGATGAGGATTGAACCATCAACCTCCAGCATACTTCAAAATGATTGCTAATCAATACCTTTATCTATTAAGTCACATGTCCATAGCACTACTCTCGTCGATTAAATAGGGTTCCTGATTTTTAAATAAAAATTTCCAAGTTTGAAAAAAAAAAAAAAAAAAAAAAAAAAAAAAAAATATGAAAAAAGTTGAAGGTTACATTGGCAGAAACATGAAAACAAAAATTAATATTTTTTTGGTACTTTTTAGGAATAGGTATCCAAGAAAATTTCAATACTTAATCATCAATTCAGAGTTTCCCCACAAACACTTCCAAGACTGGCGAACATTAACGAACTTCACTGAACAATTTACACAATATGAACCAAACTTTTTATTTTTTTTATTTTTTTATTTTTTTTATTTTATTTTTTTTTAATTTTTACCGTAACCTAAGTTTTAGTTTGCAAAGTGGATTTGGTTCGGTTTGTATTGCGTAGAAGTCTCCAGATTTGAGTTGGCTTTCTTCGTTCATACTCGGAAATGCTTACGGCACAAATGCAAATTTCCGGATACCTATTCCTAAAATGCACCCTTTTTTTCTTTGCTATATTTATACATACTTGGATAATTTTTCTAAATGGAGATTTTCTTTTCTTTTTTATATACAAAATTGGAAATCAGTAAAAAGATGGTAAAGTTTAGAGAACAGAAAAAATTTTTTAATCCTGATCACGTTAGCATCAAAATCTCAAGCAATCGTTTTTTTTTTAAAAATGACTCGAGAAGAAAATTAATAGCTTTAAAACCATAAATAAGGATAACGTTCTCACTAAATGTAGATAAAAGTATACTTCATTTAATTTATAATGAACTAGCAGGACCCGTGGAAATTCCACAAAGATTTCTACATCAATCTATAATTTACTGCTAAAATAATATTCCTTTTAAAATAATAAATGTCTGTCAGAAATGAGTCTTCTATAAAAATAATTGTCATTGTGAGCTAAGCATTATTCAAACAAAACAGATGTCTATTGAATTATTTAAAATGGTAGAAATTTAATTTTTAAACAATAAATATTCTGTCTTATAATAAAATGGTCAGCTAAATATTCAAATAAAAACAAATGTCACTTCCTGAAAATTTGACAATTTGATTGTGGAACCATTCATTTTAAAAATGGGTAAAGTCAGAATCTTTTTTACCTTAGCGATATCAGATTGATCACCATCATTGCTGATCGGACCATTTTTTTTTGCTTGTTTTAAATGTGCATGAAAGGTTATAACGTATGTATGAACATGAAATGTCTTAGCGTATTATTATATAGATACTCAAGTTGTACAGCAGCTGTGTCAGGAGCGTCATGATATATGGCAGTGAATGCTGGGCCCTCGATCAATTCTCTCTTGCTCGTCTGCAGTGCAATGATAGATCCATGATCAGATGGATCTGCAATGTGAAATCTGACCAAACCCAACACATCAGATCAGGGGATTTGTTTGCTGAAAGCACTACACTTGCCAAGCATGGAGGTAATCCTAAGGATGAATGAATTACGCTGATGGAAAATATTTGATTGATTGATTGGGTTTTACGGCATATCAACTTCTTGGTTATTTAATGCTGGAAAATGTTTGTTTATTTTTTTTTGGGGGGGGGGGGGTTGTTATTGGGGGAGAATTGTCCACAAGGATATGTTGGTTGTTATTGGGAGAGAATTGTCCACAAGGATATGTTGGTTGTTATGCTGAGAGTTGTTTTATAGTATAAGAGTGTTTAGTTTGTTTTCATTTTAGAGTTTGTGTGTGTTTATGTTTGAGAAAATTTTTTGGATGAGAGGCATGAGTAGGGAGAAAGTGGTTAAATTTTGTTGTAGATATTGACTTCTTTTAGGTATTCAAAGATTTTATTTAGGTTTGTTGGGAGAAAAATGTTTAGTTTGTTTTCCTTTGTAATACTTTTGTCGGATCCTGGAAGATATTTATCTTCCTGGATAAACCATTGCAGAAGCATGAATGTCCTAAATCGCAGGAAGGTTGACCGGCCAAGGAAAACTTGGAAGCAAGTGATTTGACAAGACCGCACAGAGTGGAATTTGGAGACTGCTGACCTGCTGACCCGTGAGAAGTGGAGAGTGAGCTTGCGTAATATCAGAAACCGTCGGACCCCCTGAACAGGGGAAAAGCAACGTTAAATGAATAAAAGAAATACTCAATACAAAAAGAGGACCCCCTCCCCCCTGAATCTAAATGACAAAAAATAAAACTTACCAGTGAAGAAGGCACTAGTGTATTCCAAAGCGGGAGATTCTTCTCCCCATTTCCATTGACCTTCGCTTACTTGACTGATGATAAAAAAGATTACTGTCAAGGCAGCACACACCAGAGTAGCCAACATTAAAAATTTGAATCGGTAAATCAAGCCCTGAAATAAAAATTTTAAAAAAATATATCTTCATTTAAACCATTTCCACAAGAACAAACTTAACAAACATCTATCCATTATGCCTCTTATTTTAATCAATAATTCTATTACAACTTTCAATAATATATTACATCTATTCTAAATGCAAAAGTGGTTTCCATTTATCACACCTATATTACCATCAAAACTGGTTACTGTTATTTAAATCAATACAAGTCTGTTGAAATACTGTATATATAGTAGAGACCAAAGACCCAAACAGCTATTTGTATAGCTATTTTTTAGAGTCTATAATAAATTAATATCTGGTGTTATTCATTTGTAATTTTATTGTCCTATATATATATATGCAATAGTTTAGTCGATATTAACAGTAATTAAGTGATTTAATAAAAAAAATTTAGAAAAGGATAAATCACAAAAACTTTTCTTGAAATATCATACTCATCTAATATATCTTAGCTAGCTAGACTGACGAGGCATGATTGCTAACTTGCTCTTTCGGAGTTTTTTAATGTTAAAAAAGTTTTAATCAGCTATAAGTTATATTTCTCTTGTCTGCTCTCAGTATGTTTATTCAACGACTGTCTCTGAAAAATGAAAGAGGGACTTTTCTTCAGCATAGTCATCTAATTTAAATACGTGTTCGTAGTGTGTACAGACATTTCTATGTAAATTAGTTGACAAAAAAATAAGTCACTTTACTTCTGTAAGAATAATACTTCTCTATATAATAAAGACAAACAAGCCGCGTGTGCGTGGTCCCCCTCTGTATGTGAATCGATGTGGCGAGTAGAAAAAGCAATAAATTTGGGTAATTTGGGGCATTTTTGATCCCCCTGGGGGCGCCAACCAGAATTTTTCTGAGGTCAAGAATGCTCATTTTATATCCAGAACAATTGCCTCTACATTTTGGCCAAGTTTCAGAAAAATTGAATGGATGGATCAAACGTTATGAGAGAAAAGGGTCATTTTTTGCCATTTTGGGGACTTTTGACCCCCTGGGGGCACGAACCAGATTTTTTCCAAGGTCAGCAATACTTAGTTTCTATTAGAAACAATTGCCTCCACATTTTGGCCAAGTTTCAGAGAAATTGAATGGATGGATGAAAAGTTATGGGGGCAAAAAATGTCATTTTTTGTAATTTCGGGGCCTTTTGACCCCCTGCGGTGCTAACCAGATTTTTTTTCAAAAATCGGAGAATGTCACTTTCTAACCTGACCAAAGTTACAACTTCATGCAAAATTTCAGAGAAATTCAATGGATGGTTGCGGAGAAAAATCCGAACGGACGGACATACCTCAAAACATAAGTCCCGATTTTATAAATCGGGGGGACCAATTAGTTGACAAAAAAAAAAATAAGTCACTTTACTTCTGTAAGAATAATACTTCTCTATATAATAAAGATAAATAAAGATTTATTTTTAGTTATTCAAAAGGAATGCCTTAACAGATATATCAGTTTTTGAAGTTTTGATAAAAATCAAAGTAGAATATAAAATAATTCTGACCCAAGGGTCTGGTCCGTGAGCAAGTCAGACCCTAGTGCAAAGATTTATGGCCTTTGCACCCTAACACGTTTTTTGTTGAGTAGTTTAGTTAAGATGCTGCAAATGAACGAACATCAATGAAAACATCGGAGGTAAATACAATAATGGTTGAAAGGTAAGACTACTAATAAAAAATTTTTTTTAAAAAATCGTTTTTAAATTAATTGTCTTCAATTTCTTTCTGATATTTGTAGCTATATCGATATTGTCTTGGCAAATTTTAACGCAATGGAAACAATTGTAGAATTCTATTTTGAAAATCTAAAGTCCATTTTCTTCACTTTGAAAACTCGTATGCATTAGTATGGAAGGAAGAATCCGCAGTCGATTTTACACGAGTTGGGAAACGGCATTTCATAGAATCTTTAGAAAATAAAGTCTGCATTTAGAAAAACATCAAACTTTTGTCTCAAGAGAATCTCTGCAGGACCTCCAAAAGAAACATCACTTAATCTACGCAAACAGCGTTGGATTAGTACCCTTGCTGATTTTGTAGTCACCACAGTCCTCACACATTCAGTAGCCGATAATTTCCTAATGTATGGTAGCCGACTTACAGTGGGCGTTAATTCAAAAAAATAAAAAAGAATAAGGTGGTTATCTCCCTTGGTTCAATATGATTTTGTATTCATGTAAACATGCACTAGGCTGCATGTTTTAGTCGTGCATGCGAATAGCAGACGTTGCAAGTGATGGATGCTCGGCCAAAGGAAAAGGCGGGAGGGGGGATTGAAAATATCTGATTGTGAGTTAGTCTTTTGTTTGAAATAAAATAAGTGCCTCGTTAAACAGAGAATCATGCTGAGACCAACCTACTTGAAAAAAGTAATGTCCTTAGATGGACTCCAGATAAACCCCTTTGAGTGGACACTCTAAGCCATCATCGCTAGTGGATATCTCCAGTAGTCGCCCCATGGGTGGTCGAATGATGACCACTGAGAAAAACCAGAATCTAAGATTTCTGTTGAAAAGTATATATATATATATATATATATATATATATTATATATATTCACACCCATGGGCAGGCAGGAGGCAGTCGTCACAGCCGGCTTTCGGGTGTGGGGGGGTATGGTAAGCAGTTAGAGTTGGACGTTTGAGAGTCAGTTGGTTTTCGGTGGTCCTCAGGAGCAGAGTCTGTTGTGTTTGGTTTTTATTTGACGAGGATAAAAGATCATTTTTGCAAGTCTGCTATTCAACATAAGAAAACAAGTACCATTTGTAATAAAAAATTTTAAAAAAAATAAAAAATGAACATCTGTTAATTGTTTATAAACTGGACTCATGGTTTTACTTAGAATGATAACGAGCGGGACGATCACGGCGAGTACAGCGAATGCACTCATGCATGTTCATACTTATCTGCCTTGCAATCTGAAATTTCAGAACTGCATATTGGATTTTTCAACTAGGATCAGTTTCATTTTGCCTTGTTTTATTTTAAAAAATTTTTAGTAAAAGTAGAAACTTGCTGCTCGGAAGCAATACTAAAACTCATTTCACTTTAAGTGATCAGGAAACTACTAAGTGGCCTTGGATTTTAATAAAGAAAAAGAAATCTTGTTTCATTACATCCTGTTTCAAACAGCGTCTCAATTTGGATTTGATTCACATCTTGGCATTACTGAGATTGCACCAGTTCATAGATCCCAAGAAGATTGAAAAAGAAAATTAGTTTGTTATCTGTTAAATTATAGTTTGCAATCAATATTTCCAAATGTAATGGGGGGGGGGGGGAGAGAAGGGAGGAAAAGAGAGAGAAGGGAGGAAAAGAGAGAGAAGGGAGGAAAAGAGAGAGAAGGGAGGAAAAGAGAGAGAAGGGAGGAAAAGAGAGAGAAGGGGGGAGAAGAGAGAGAAGGGGGGAGAAGAGAGAGAAGGGGGGAGAAGAGAGAGAAGGGGGGAGAAGAGAGAGAAGGGGGGAGAAGAGAGAGAAGGGGGGAGAAGAGAGAGAAGGGGGGAGAAGAGAGAGAAGGGGGGGAGAAGAGAGAGAAGGGGGGGAGAAGAGAGAGAAGGGGGGGAGAAGAGAGAGAAGGGGGGGAGAAGAGAAAGAAGTGGGGAGAAGAGAGAGAAAGGGGGAGGAGAGAGAGGAGGGGAGAAGAGAGAGAAGGAGGGGGAGAAGAGAGAGAAGGAGGGGAGAAGAGAGAAGGAGGGGAGAAGAGAGGGGGGAGAAGAGAGAGAAGGGGGAGAAGAGAGAGAAGGGGAGAAGAGAGAGAAGGGGGGAGAAGAGAGAGAAGGGGGGGGGGGAGAGAAGGGGGGGGAGAGGAGAAAAATGTTAAGACTTACCTGATAATATTTCCTTCGAGAAGTACTCATGTGAGGTAATACCGTCCTTCTTGACACTTATTGTCCTGAAGACTTTAAAGATCATGTAACACAAGAAAATGAAGTAGAGACAAGCTGCAATGCCAGCAAGGATGACCGAACCAAGCTGAAGACATTAAGGAAATTCACACAAAACATGGAACAAGATTACAAGTTTTGAAAATGTTAAATTACAATCTCTAATCTATTGGAAAAAAGATAAAAATCTGTAGTCTCATTAAGATGGACATTAGTGAAAAGGGAGCATAAAAAACAGCAATGTCGTTATATTCGGTTTAACATCAGTTTTACATGCTGGCATGTGTTGACTTCCAAACTAACCTATCTCTGCCCAGGTCTTTATGACTAATTTTCTCAAATCCATCCTCATCACTTATGTTTTCCTTGGCCTCCTTCAACTGACCCTGTTACCTCAACTGTTTTACATCTACTTACCCAAGAAGTCTCATCCATTCTTTAACTGTCACCATATCAAGGAGGTCACCTGTTCTGCACACATCTCCCTAGACTGTCTAGAATTCACCTTTCTCTGTGGTCAGATTTTTCTAAGACTCACATTAATCTCAAACATTCAAATAAATTTTGAAAAAAAAAAAAAAAAAAAAATGCAATTCTCAGAATTGCATTTGAAGGACTTGTCTCATACAATTTTAGCTTTAAAAAACTAAAAGCGAACATAATCAACAGCAGCTGAGTGAAGTATAAGTATTGCTATTGTTTGTAAAGTAAACAATGTTTTATCCCCACCCCAAGCGACTTTAATTATAAACGTTTTAAGTTGGGAACCAAAATTTGTATCGTAAATAGAAGATTCATTTTGTGCCGCTATGTTTACAAAATAAACGTTATTTTGTGTAAGCAGAGTAAATTCTCTATTTCTATTAGGAAAATGTTTATTTCATGTGTATCCGTTTATCAAACGACATTACACCAAGCAACAAACTTGTATTAGTATTGTCTATAAACAAGTTTGTTTTTTTTTTTTTATTTTAAAATGATTTTAATTAGAAAAAAAAAAATGGCGCGCTAGAAATCAATAAAGTACGCCACCATTTTGAAAGAAGTCCTAGACTGAGACAATTTTTATTTTTAGGATAACAGCACAAAACGCATGAAAAAATTCAAAATTCAAAATGAATGTGATGAGACACGCCCTTTTTTTTTTTTTTTTACAAGTTTACTTCAAGGCAGAATTATACGGCTTTTTTTTTGCTTTTTTTTTTTAAATCAGTTTATTCTTCATGCACAGAAATTGAAAATAAAAATCTTGTAAATTTAGTCGAAAAATTCAAAATGAAGTTGACAAATAAATTGTAAAGGATACGGCCAAGTTTGTCCCAATTTTGGTTGCCCAAATGCTGAAAAATGGATTTTTCAATTGCACACCTCTGAAAGATAATGAAATTAAACGTTTGAAAACAATATATTTACTAACCTCTAAGCATAAAGAAACATAAATAAAAGTGTTAATATAAAGACACATAAATACAAATAATCTTGATGCCCCCCCCCCCGTGTGTGTGTGTGTGGAGGGCAGAAATTTTTTTTTCCTAAACTCCAGTTTCACTGAAGTAAAAAATTACGAAAAACACAAGAATGCATAAATTTTTTGTTTGTTTGGGTGGGAGGGTGGGGTCATTCTTTGACGTTTTAGCTTTCACAGCAAAATTAACACTTTCAGAAGGAATTGTTAGAAGGGAAAATGGAGAACGAGGGTAAAAAAAGAGAAAGATAAAGAGAGAGAGAGGAAAAAATAAAACTAACATCCAGCCAAATAGCAGCGAAAAAATATGGTAAAGCTTTATTGATTTAGCAGATATCAGCTTTTTCTCACATATATATATATATATATATATATATATATATATAGTATTTCATGTATCCATATAAAATTTTATAAAGAGATATAATTTTTTATGTATCAATTTTTAGTATTTACTTCAACAGTGCTCGATACGTAAGTAGAGCTAGGTAGTAAGCTATGAAAATATATTTATGGCAATTCAGCTACACAGAGGCTCCCGCGTTTCATCCCCCGGGGGGAATCTTCAGGCTAAAATGCCTGAAGATTCCCCCCGGGGTTAAACGCAGGAGCCTCTGTGTAGCTGAATTGCCATAAATATATTTTCATAGCTTGCTATATATAACAAAAAAGGTGGAGAACTCACATTCATTGGGGGGGGGGGGCACTAGGGATTTAAGCGGAAATCCGCTTTTTCTGGATTTTGAAAAAAGTGGAATTCCTCTAAGAAGCAGAGAACTGGCATCCATGGTACTAATAACTGTACATTTAAAAAATAATCAACATTGCGAGAAGAAATTTTAGGAGCGATGACCAATGTTTTATGGTAATTACACCATTTTTGGGGTTATTTTGGTGCTGAAACAATACTGATTGAAAACAATTCATCGAACAAGTTGCTAGTTTACTCATAGCTGGAGAGAAAATGTGGGTTCAGACATTTCTCAACAGTATCCACAATAGATCCGGTAGGACTTGAACTCGGCACAGCAGATTTCCATAGGCCAATCAGAAATCCAGAGCAACAGCAAAAAGGATTAATAACATCCAAGTTTTGTTTGTTCAGAGTTCCGTCGTATCTTTTTCGGTAGTCGTCAACAATCACAAAAAAGCATTCAAATTCAAAACAAGAAAGTGTATTTTATAGATTTATAAAAAGTTGAAGCCATGAAAATAAAATTTTATTAAATTACCTTTCACACATTTCAAATACAAACAGCATGATGCAACCAAATCCAACTGCAGCAAGATGTTTCCAATAAGTAGACACCCTATTTCTGTCCCCTTGGTCCTTTATAAACGAAATTTAAAAAAAAAAAAAAAATTTTTTAATAGAAATACAAAATTAATATGCCCTTAATAGGGTTAAGATGAAAATTCATATACACTAAATGTACAAAAGCAAGGAAATTCCCAAATTTTTACACTTTTATTGTCATTAATTAAGGGTATGACTACATAACAACCAAACCATTTCATTATCACATCACTACAGTATAAATCTCTATGCATGAGTGGATGAAGTGTGTGAGGTGCGCTGAAGAAAAATTCCTACCAGTAAAATACATAGCCCTGTTGTGCTCGCATACCTTAATGACAATAAAAGTGTAAAAATTTGGGAATTTCCTTGCTTTTGTAAATTTAGTGTATATGAATTTTCATCTTAACCCTATTAAGGGCATATGATTTCAGTATACTGGCATTTATCATGGAATGTCACTACTTTTGTAAAGGCTATGCCTCAATACAATGGTCATTTTTAAGGTTTTTGGAATTTTATGGAAAACTAAGGTATATGGTAAACTGAAATTAAAATGCCATCAACTAAACCCTAGAACCTCTATCTCTGCCAAAAATCAGCTGAATCCATCAAATAGTTGATGAGATACAGGGTGGCACATACGTACGTACATACACACG
The DNA here is from genome assembly GCA_963556195.1 of Sepiola atlantica. Taxonomy (NCBI): domain Eukaryota; kingdom Metazoa; phylum Mollusca; class Cephalopoda; order Sepiida; family Sepiolidae; genus Sepiola; species Sepiola atlantica. Next base: position 79,732,739 of record OY744537.1, on the reverse strand, counting down.
GATAACATGATTTCATGATTGAACTTTCTGGATCTCTGGGTTGCCTTGACTAATGATGCTGAAATTCTACACACTTATAGAACCTATCAAATAAAAATTTTGTGCAAAGTTTTAACTAATTTGGTTTATTGATTTTTGAGTTATGATTGATCAAAGAAATGAGATTTCCAGCATAGGCCATTCTTGAGTCTATTAAGGGATAGAGCGCTCTCGCGCCTTCCTTGATTTAAATACGAATTAGAATTTAAATATGAATTAAAATTTAAATACGAATTAAAATAAAATTCATTACTTACGATGGTGAGTGAAACTGAGTAAAACTAGGAATTAAAGTAAAGAAAATTACAACAAAAATGTAACATTAAATGAATGCATATTTTCTGAAAACATGCATAAAGAATTAGCTTAAATGGCTGCCAAAGCAGATTCATATATGCAGGTTTTGGTTAGAAAGCTATAATGGTCAATGAAATTGGGGACAAATTCGCTTTTCTTTCTAAGATAGAGCATATAGTTTAATTTTAATAAGATTAATCTGTCACAGAAATACTTAAATTTGAATTAGAAATGTTAGTTTAAATTAAACAAAAGTAAATTGTAACTCAAGATTTTTTTTTCTTTTAAATTCGATTTTTCTTTAAAAAGTAAGTAGTACTGGCATTTGCTGCTAAGATACTAGGAAATACAGGGTCTGTCATAAGTAACTATATATTTTCTTTTGTCTGTAACTTCGTTGATACTTGAGCATTTCTTCTATTTGCTGTGTCATTCAAAAGCAGAAATCTTATTTTTATAACTAGGGGTGGGACGTAATGGGTGAAAATTTCAGATTCATGCGAAAGAGTATTTTTTTTGTGTTCATTCATACATAAATAACACTAAACAATCAAACATTTTGAAAATTTTGCAAAATTCAGAAGGTGCAGCCGTTAGGGCCCACAGGACTCAAAATCCATCATTTTTCGGTGAAAAAGTGGTTTCATGCGATATTGCAGGTCTTAAAACACCCTCAAAAGCTATGAATGGATATAGATGGTTAAATCTGATATAGTACTTTAATTTAGGACCATTTTCAGGCTGTGAAAGGGTTTTCATGAATGTAAAATAGTCAAAAACTAGTGGCCTGCACCTTCTGAATTTTGCAAAATTTTCAAAATGTTTGATTGTTTAGTGTTATTTATGTATAAATGAACACAAAAAATACTACTCGCATGAATCTGAAATTTTCACCCATTACGTCCCACCCCTATTATAACATTGTTAAATTTAAGGAACAAATTCAAGCTGTCATTACTCAAGTACCATTGAAGCTGTGCGGCAACGCATGTCGCTCAGTCCCTGAAAGATTAGCAAAGTGCATTGAGAACAGTTTTAATTTTTTTTTAAACATGTTTTATGTTGCAAAACTTTTAAGTGTTTACCCTTTGTTTCTTTCATGTCACATTTATGTTGAAAGAAAATTATAGTTACTTATAATGGACCCTGTAGTTGTATACTATTTTTCCTCGTTGTGAACACTCAACCGTGTAAAAGACTGCAATATATTTAATTAATGCTCGTAAAATATACAATGTTGTAAATTGTCAAAATTTCAAAGTTGTCAGTAAAAAATTGCAGTGATTGTTTATGTGGATGGGCAGATGTTGACGGACAGATTTTGCTCGTAAAATTTAAAAAAATGAAAATCAACAGTGATTAATTGGTCAGGCTGACTTGCCGAGAAGGCCCAATAAAAAAATAAAATAAATTTGAACTGTTTATGTCCTAAGATCTGGGGCGGGGATCTTGCTTGGTTCTACCATTTATGCCCATCGACATGAAATATCAGCAGCAGCCATTCATCAGGCCGACGAGCTGTCATGCATAAACTCTGTAAATATGCTATTAACATAAAATTTAAGTTTATTTGATTAAAAATAAAGAAATACTTACAATCATGTGTTCACCAACAAAGATCAGCCAGAAGGAGAGCAAGACGGCATAAAACACTCCTTGGCGTATATCACTTAATAGCAGCATGAACGGCATATTAAACCATAATGTCAGCCACTCTAAAGGCACTAGAATTTTTTGAGGGAAAAATAAATTTTCAATATGTTGCATCCTACAACGTCATTAGGAATTTTTTTTTTGTAAAAGACAAGGAAAAAAGGCAAAGACAAGGAAAAAAGGCAAAGATAAGAAAAAAAGGCAAAGATAAGGAAAAAAGGCAAAGATAAGGAAAAAAGGCAAAGATAAGGAAAAAAGGCAAAGATGAGGAAAAAAGACAAAGACGAGGAAAAAAGACAAAGACGAGGAAAAAAGACAAAGACGAGGAAAAAAGACAAAGACAAGGAAATAAGACAAAGACAAGGAAAAAAGACAAAGACAAGGAAATAAGGCAAAGACAAGGAAATAAGACAAAGACAAGGAAAAAAGACAAAGACAAGGAAAAAAGACAAAGACAAGGAAAAAAGACAAAGACAAGGAAAAAAGACAAAGACAAGGAAAAAAGGCAAAGACAAGGAAAAAAGGCAAAGACAAGGAAATAAGGCAAAGACAAGGAAATAAGACAAAGACAAGGAAAATAGACAAAGACAAGGAAAAAAGACAAAGACAAGGAAAAAAGACAAAGACAAGGAAATAAGACAAAGACAAGGAAATAAGACAAAGACAAGGAAATAAGACAAAGACAAGGAAATAAGACAAAGACAAGGAAAAAAGACAAAGACAAGGAAAAAAGGCAAAGACAAGGAAAAAAGACAAAGACAAGGAAAAAAGGCAAAGACAAGGAAAAAAGGCAAAGACAAGGAAAAAAGACAAAGACAAGGAAATAAGACAAAGACAAGGAAATAAGACAAAGACAAGGAAATAAGACAAAGACAAGGAAAAAAGACAAAGACAAGGAAAAAAGGCAAGGGCAAGGGCCCAAAAGACAGGGGGCCCAAAAGACAGGGGGCCCAAAAGACAGGGGGCCCAAAAGACAGGGGGCACAAAAGACAGGGGGCACAAAAGACAGGGGGCACAAAAGACAGGGGGCACAAAAGACAGGGGGCACAAAAGACAGGGGGCACAAAAGACAGGGGGCACAAAAGACAAGGGGCACAAAAGACAGGGGGCACAAAAGACAAGGGGCACAAAAGACAAGGGGCACAAAAGACAAGGGGCACAAAAGACAGGGGGCACAAAAGACAGGGGGCACAAAAGACAGGGGGCACAAAAGACAGGGGGCACAAAAGACAGGGGGCACAAAAGACAGGGGGCACAAAAGACAGGGGGCACAAAAGACAAGGGGCACAAAAGACAAGGGGCACAAAAGACAAGGGGCACAAAAGACAAGGGGCACAAAAGACAAGGGGCACAAAAGACAAGGGGCACAAAAGACAGGGGGCACAAAAGACAGGGGGCACAAAAGACAGGGGGCACAAAAGACAAGGGGCACAAAAGACAAGGGGCACAAAAGACAAGGGGCACAAAAGACAAGGGGCACAAAAGACAAGGGGCACAAAAGACAAGGGGCACAAAAGACAAGGGGCACAAAAGACAAGGGGCACAAAAGACAAGGGGCACAAAAGACAGGGGGCACAAAAGACAAGGGGCACAAAAGACAGGGGGCACAAAAGACAAGGGGCACAAAAGACAAGGGGCACAAAAGACAGGGGGCACAAAAGACAAGGGGCACAAAAGACAGGGGGCACAAAAGACAGGGGGCACAAAAGACAGGGGGCACAAAAGACAGGGGGCACAAAAGACAAGGGGCACAAAAGACAGGGGGCACAAAAGACAAGGGGCACAAAAGACAAGGGGCACAAAAGACAAATAAACCAAAAAAAGGAAAAGGCAAGGGCACAAAAGAAAAGAAAATGGAAAGAAAAAATTATTTGAAATTTATATTTCTCAAAGTAGTGTTACTATGAGTAAAACAATTACTGCATTGTCAATGTTTCAATAAGAGTAAAACACTTGAAATACTCAAATTTCATCTGCCATTTAAACCCGTTGCACACTACCTGCACTTGTATTTACTGAAATATAAAATTGAGATTCATGTTGAATCCCTCAATTCATCTATTTCTACAGATGATCAGACTGATATTTTAAAGCCATCTGATGCAGATCGGGATAAATTTCTGTTTAGTCAGACTGAATCGAATGATCAGGTCAGCGATTTGTATTTGCCAAAAAAGGAGTCCGCTGAATTGTTGTCTTCTAGGTTACAATAGGAAAAAACTGCTAAAGCCTGCTAGGTCCAAAGTGTAATATCTGTTCTGATACTACACTCCATTTCTGTCCTTGGTCAGCAAGGGAGAAATCCTTTTAGACCGAGGCAATTTTTAGTTTTGTCCCAATTCAGAATGCCCATTTTGGGAGAGTTGAATTTTCGCCACATTAAAAACGGACCTCGTAGGGAGGCAAATAAATAAGAACTGCTGAAACCTGGGTACAGTTGCCCATCATAACTCATCCAGAACTGGAAATACTCATTACAGTTTGGTTTACGGCATATCAACCATCTATGTCTTTTTTAATGCTGAATAAAGTTGTCAAATATAATTCTATAGGTAGGATAACTTTATATTCCTAGAATACATTGCTCTTAGACTACATCATTCTCGGAATACATTGCACCACTCTTGGAAGGAAATTTCAGAGGGTACCATCATTACTCAAGAACAGGAAAACAAACATTACTCTTAGAAAACATTACTCGTTGGCATTGGTAATCTTTGTTCAACATAATTGACCCTCAGCCACCGCCTTCTAGTATCGATTTGGGGAGAAGATAAAAAGGAGAAATAAGGTTTTGATTTCTTGAAGAATCAGATTGAATAATACGGTTGGGGATGAACGTGACCAGCCGATTGATCGGATCGGGCCTCTACAGGTGGTCCCCGCCTTTTTTTTTTGGGGGGGGGGGGGGGGGGTAATTCTTCTGCATCAGGTTGCAGTTGGCAAATTCGCGGCCCCGCCAATAGGACGGCTTATATTCAGAGAGAGTACAAAAATAGTCTCTAAACGAGTCGGTCCCGCACTGTCTACCAAGCCCCAGCCTCTGTCTCATCACTGCAATGTTCCATCCCTGTGCTTGTTTTACAAATACTTCCACGTAACATAGTTCCAGTGGTGAGCACTTTGTTTCAGAGATCAGTATTGAAAACGGTGTTGGAGAAAATTCTATGCGATAAAGATCTTGCACGTTGGAGAAAACTATACTACGTAAGAAAGTTCCAGTGGCAAGCACGTTGCGTCCATCAACAGAGATCACCTTTCTATTTTTTTTATTTTCTAATTATTCTTTCAAAATATAAATTACTGACAAAGCCATTTTTTGTTTTATTGCAGCATTATAAATTTGTTTGGCCAACAAGTTGTCTTGTGAATCTATCAAATCTATTATTAACAATGGATATCTGGAAGAACTTTCGTCAGCTTCTTTCAAAAAGTGATAAACGTGCCAAGCCAAAAAGACGTTGTGTCCACCTCCAAATTGCCTTGAAGTGGTAATTTGGCGCAATGAGTCATACAGTGAAAGAGAAACAGCAATCCTGTGTTGTAGGTACTCGAAAGAGTTCCAATCTCTGGTTACCCCCCCCCCCCCCACGTAAAACATTCACAGCAAAAACTCATCTAGCTACAACCACTGTAAATAAAAAAAATTCTTCCTGTGTACCTGGAGCTAAACAGAACTTCCATAAGCAGAGTTTCCTTCCAAGAACTACACGTCTGTGGAACACAATTACACAAGGCTGCTTCCCCGCTAACTAGTCGTTTTCAAGTCCAATGTTAAATTATTGTTGAGCTGTTCTCTTAAATAATCAAATTCTGACTGAAATCTAGACGAAGCAGAGAAGTATCGCTTACCCCGTTTGGACCAGCAGCCTCAATATCATGGTTTTAGGAATCTATATTCACAACGTGGGCGCAGAACTATTGACAGAGCAACTGGTCAGAATAAATGCGATACTCGTGGTCCTGGAATTCCCACGCGACAACGTCTTGTCACAACGGCCCTATGACTACAACGTATATTGTTACAGGGATATTAGATTTTCTAAAGTAACAAGGCTGCGACGCAAAGTTCTGTCGTGAATTTACCTTTAGTATTTAACACTAAAAAATTACCATCTTTTCATAAAGATGGCGTTCATGTCCTTTAAAAAAAAAAAAAACGTCATGGATTATTGCTTCATATGTCCATGTTAATCTTACTATACGTCTCAAATAATCAAGCAAATTAAACAGCATTTCGTCACATATACATGAATGCAGGCATCATAATTTACTTTTAAAAAAAAATTAAAAAAAAAAAAAAAATGTTTTTTATTTATTAATTTATATGCAACCAATTTAGAATACAGAGGTTTTTGTATTTTGTTCTAAATCAGAAAAGTCCAAAAACAAAAAAAAAAAGTTATTTTGCAAAAAAGAAACTGAAGACTTACAATTCAATGTTGACAAAGCAATGCCGAGGGAGAAGAGAGTCCTAAATAAAATTGAAAAACAAATCTTAGAGAGAGAAAAAAAAAAAAAAAAGCATAAAATTTGCAAATATATTTAATTTACATGTTTTGGACTTGGGATTTTTTTTTTCCAGAACATCAACACTCTGGGTCATTGTGTCATGCAATCTATCTAAATGAATAAATGCAAAAGTTTTTTTTTTTTATTTGTCATAGCTATATTACCATCAAAACGGCTCACTGTATATATAGTAGAGAGCAAAGACCCAGACAACTATTTATATGCCTAATTTGCATAACTATTTTTGAAACAGTTTATAATAAATTCTTGGCGTTATTCATTTACAATTTTATAGTCCTATATATATATATATATATACACATACATACATACATACATATATATATATATATATAAAACAGTTTTATCAATATTAACAGTATCGAAAGTGATTTAATTAATAAAAATGATCAATTACTAAAACCTTTTTTAAAAATGTTAAATAATTTTCAAGGGAGGTAATTGAAACGAAAACTTAGTTTTTAAAATTACTATAGATAGATATATGTAATGTTAGTTATACAGTTAAAAAGAATACTTAAGATTAGATTAATAGCTGCCGGATGGCAGATAGTTTTTGTTTTTTTTTTGCTTGTGTATTTATAATCATTTGATGAGTTATTTAATTGTATCTTTCGTTTCTCCTATCAGAGTTGGAAGTGATTTTTTTTCAGGTAGTTTATTATTCAGGAGATCAAATGGCATAGTGAGGTTTGGTACGCTATAGTAGTTATTGCAGGTATTCCTATATTTTTCCTGTCTATTAGAGTATGTTTGACTAAGTAGTTCATCGCACAAAGTGCAGCTTCCGTTCTCAGTAAGCATGTTCTATTCTGACGGCTTAATACTATGTCGTCTTGTCTTCGGTCAAGTTCCAGGTTCTTAGGCGATTCATTTTCACAACCATCCTTAATCATATTTTACATGCTGGCATCTGTTGGACAGCTTTTAGAAATTGACTTCCAAACTAACCTATCTCTGGACAGGTATTTATTTATCCCTCTTTCTATCTAATCTATCCTTATCACTTTCTCCCAACCTAAGATAGACCTAGCTCCGATCACCCCAGAGGAAGATTAAATCTTGACACTAAAGAGAGATGTGTGCAGAACAAGAGAATTCATTGGTTTGGTCACATTGAAAGAATGGTTCTTCGGTTAGATGTAGAACAGTGGAGGTAGCATGGTCAGTTTACAGAGTAAAGCCACAGAAAACATCGGAAGATGTGATAAGGATAGATTTGAGAGAAGGAGGGATAAATAAAGACCTGGCCAGAGATAGGTTAGTTTGGAAGTCAATTTCTGAAAGTAGTCTAACACATGCCGGCATGTGAAATAGATGTTAAACCAAATACGATGATTAAAGAATGGGTGAGTGCTTGGGTTAGTAGAACAGTTGAGGTAGCATGGTCAGTTCACAGGGGAAGGCTAAGGAAAACATGGGAGGAAGTGATAAGGATGGAAATAGGGATAAATAAAGACCTGATAGTTTAATTCTAAAAGTCGTTCAACATATGCCAGCATGTAAAATGGACGTTAAACCAAATACGATGGGATTGTGAAGAACGTAGATATTCCGATCAAAGGTGACATATCTTAAATTTAGAACAAATAAAATCTGAATTACAGGGAAGGTAGTGGGGAGGGGGGAGAAAAAAGATTTTTACCTTTCAAGCAAATTGGGTCCGCGTTGAAGTAAGAGGATTCTGCGCCAGAACCAGATTAAGCAAGGAAGAAGAAGCAAGAACATGACTGTTTTCAATGATAACCAAACTTCTGTAAAGCCTCCAGTTTGGCTAATTGCCTACAAGGAAGAAACAATTACAACATGACAGCTACTAAAACACAAAACAAATTCTTAAAATGGAAAATATATTAGTTTTATTCTGTAAGACCTGTTCTAACAACAATTACTGCAAAGAAGCGATGTCTAAATCATTCGATATTTGCTCGGTACTGATTGGATCAGAATGCACTATCTAGATTGGCTGCCTATATCATACTTTAGTCAATCTCTCTGGGAGCCGATCATCTGTTTATAAAATCTATATAAAGAACTGCATAGGCATTTTCCACACAGAGCCAATGAGAATGTCAAGTTGCCTAACGAATCTTCGTCACTGAACGCTACCAAAGCCGCCTTTAACTACTGAAATCAGCAAATGGACATAACTTCTAAAGATGGTGGCACTTCAGCACATTGAATTACTTCCTAATAATTATAATACATTGCCTGTCAGTTTCACGAACTCTCCACTCCAACCTGCGTACGTACGGTCATACCATTTTCCTAATCTTAACTTTTGGACTTAAGAATTTTTATGGAGTAAAACTAGTGCTTATAAGATGGTGCTCAATAACAAGTAGAGCTTTATTTATACAAACATTAGCTACATATGTGCATACATGTTTCAGCTGCGACTATTCAAGTCCAGCATCTTCAGGCCGTATTAAATATACTGAAAAAAAACAAAAAAAAAAACAAAACAAATTAATTAAATTCTCTCAAAGACTTTTGGTTGGAGGGGGGGGGGGCTTAATGAAGGGAGCAAGGCATATATACTCACAAACACATTAACGTATCTATATATACATGCACAACTGAATATCTACATCCATATACATTCTCACACATGTTTATACACAATACATATTCATATACTTGTTGGATAATGACCCTATGGGAATGGACGTATCTGTTGGGAATCGTTGATTTAACTTGCGCGAATTAATGCGGGGCAGTCGAGTGCAGAACAGGGCTTGTTCTTACAGTCAGAGCTGGCAGACGTGACAAGGTGACGAGACCCCAGATCAAGGGTCAGTCTGCACCTGGAGAGGCTGTGGCGTCACAGGTCCTTGCGTGGGAAATAGAGGCTCTGTGACGTCACTCGTTCTCGTGAGAAGCGAGTTTTAGTCAGTCTGATTCGGAAAGCGAACCGAGAGGACGTGCGATTCACAATGTAAAGATAAGGGATATTTCCCCTAGGGGAATGCAGGCGCGAGAAATCCTTCACCCCCCCCTCTCTATGAATAGTTAAGAAAACAATAACTAACTACGATAAAGTAGTGATTGCTCTCTCTCGACGTAGCCCCAGTTGAAATAACAACGCTTGTAATAAATGAATTAAATTCAAAAGAAGAGTTTGTCTTCGGAGTGCACCACACGGCTTTTATTGCAGACAACAGACGGCGTGGTTCTGGAAGAAAGAATTCATCCACTGGATGACACGACCAACCCTCTACACGACGAGTATACGAAACGCACGTACTGCCATGGTCCAAGCAGGAGAGGGACTATGCAATATACTCACACATGTTTTTACACAATACATATTCATATACAATACATTCATATACTCACACATGTTTATACACAATACATATTCATATACAATACATTCATATACTCACACATGTTTATACACAATACATATTCATATACAATACATTCATATACTCACACATGTTTATACACAATACATATTCATATACAATACATTCATATACTCACACATGTTTATACACAATACATATTCATATACTCACACATGTTTATACACAATACATATTCATATACTCACACATGTTTATACACAATACATATTCATATACTCACACATGTTTATACACAATACATATTCATATACTCACACATGTGTATACACAATACATATTCATATACTCACACATGTTTATACACAATACATATTCATATACTCACACATGTTTATACACAATACATATTCATATACTCCCACATGTTTATACACAATACATATTCATATACTCCCACATGTTTATACACAATACATATTCATATACTCCCACATGTTTATACACAATACATATTCATATACTCCCACATGTTTATACACAATACATATTCATATACTCCCACATGTTTATACACAATACATATTCATATACTCACACATGTTTATACACAATACATATTCATATACTCCCACATGTTTATACACAATACATATTCATATACTCCCACATGTTTATACACAATACATATTCATATACTCCCACATGTTTATACACAATACATATTCATATACTCACACATGTTTATACACAATACATATTCATATACTCACACATGTTTATACACAATACATATTCATATACTCACACATGTTTATACACAATACATATTCATATACTCACACATGTTTATACACAATACATATTCATATACTCACAAGAACACACATACATTTCCGTGATAGAATTTTATCATTTTATTAGATCTCCAAGACACTTTGTCCTCTTCATCAAGATGGATTTTTTTTAGACACTTTGTCTGGTCGAATGCATCTAGTTACTTTCGAGATCCCAGACACCTGTTCCGATAAAATAGAAGTGATACACACATGCATACACAAATATACATACCACCAAGTACTAACAACAGCTGTACATATACAGACAAACACACACACACACACATATATATATATATATATTTATTAAAAATATATTTTAAGACATTTTGTATTCTTATACGTCAAATAAATAGATAAACATTTATATACTTTTCATTAATTGTACACACACACACATACGTACATAAATACAGTTCTCCCAGATACATCGGTGGTGGTTATTGTCAATACCAGCGATGAAGATGATTTAAAAGGGCCTTGGCAGACATCGAAAGTTAACCGAGTTAAAATTAGATAGGGGTTCAAATATAAAATAAGACAAATGGGCCCGTTATCAAAACAATCAAGTGTACTTAAATACATACATGTATTTTAAGTAAATATTGCACTTATATATGTAAAACAGGCAGACACTAGCAAAATATTTAAATTTAATTTAACTAGCAAAAATATGCTCCCTCGAGTCGCATATTTTTGCTAGGCTGCGAGTATTATATAACTGTAGCAATACACATGAAAACATTTTAATTGCTTAAATATCTCAATAATGGCGTATATAGAAAGAGCTTGATGATCTAAAAAAGAATCTTTAAATTTTTTAAATCTGACTAAAAATAAGTTATGACTATTTTTGTGCCTCGCACGATTGGAAAAGGATGGCCGTCGTTCCTAAATATGTAACGTCTGATTTTGATTGTAATAGCAGCGAATATAGAATTGTGTCTCGTTCTCCTCTTTCTTCGTAGCAGAAGATGTAAGGTGGGTTCCTTCTTCCGGGGTAGTCGTTCCCTGTTAGACAGGGCCCCCAAAACAGCTTTATATCTAATAAATTAATTAAATAATAATTTCCCCTCTTTAAGAACATATGCATTTCGTCACATTTTTTTTACACTAACACCACGACTAGATCATGATGAGATTAGAACATTAGCTTAATGCAGTATTCTCCATTATTCCACAATGTATTTATTACGTTTAAAAAATTGTGACCGACAGACAAAATCCCTATTTATATAAGATACATTTTATTACATGTAAGAGATATGTTTGTAAAATAAAAAATAAGATACTTACAAACAGCCAAATATCTTGCAGCTTTCCAATGCCCAAATTTGTCGTTTTGTGTTCGTGTACAGGGATGCGGATATTCACGAGGTAATAATCGTAATGACAACTTCCTAATTCAAAGAAAGGCAATATATTGCACTTGTAGTGATTTTGAGGCTTTTTCTAAAATAAAATAAAAAAGGGTTTATCAATAAAAAAATTTAAAAAATTAAAAATGATTAAAAAAAATAAAAATCAGCATAAAAAAAAAAAAAAAAATGTTTTTATATAAAGCAATACTTTGAATACTTAAACTTTTCAGACGATATGTTAATTTGGTACCAAACAATCCTACAGCTGAAAGGAATAGGTTTAGCATGTCGTCATATCCGATGTGTCACCTTCCAAAATGTAAACTAACAAATTTACTTATCTTGGAACATCATTTTCTCCATAAAAAAATTTATTTACATTTAATACGCAGTTTTAATTTGACAAAATCTATTACTAATGGAGATTTGGTATCTGTCTGAAGCCAAAACTATATTACTTCTATTAATGGACTATTGTACTATCTTAATGGTCAGTTCAGAGGGTAGTGTAATATCTGTTCTGTGGTCATGCAACCATCCTTCCAGGCATTACCTCCTTCCATTGGGCAGTGTGTTGTATATATTCATTCGTTCTCCCAGACTAGCAAAAATATGCTAAGGGAGGAACATATTTTTGCTAATTTAATCAAAACACTAACAATCATTTATTTTATTTCACACAAAATTACTATTTCCCTAACATCTACCGTCTTGCCAACACAGCTTACGCTGAACCCAGTCTCTTATTGTGCGGAAACAACTATCACGTCAGCTACAGGCGTCCAGCAAGGCGACCCAATGGGCCCCCTCCTATTTTCTCTGGCCGTCGACGACATTGCCCAATCTTCCTCGACACCGATCAACATTTGGTATCTTGACGACGCCACTTTAGGCGGCTCTATCGATTCGGTGCTCCACAACATTGAACAGATCGTCCCAGCTCTGGCTGAAATTGGTTTGTTAGTTAACCCTAACAAATCTGAAATAATCAACTTGAACTGTTCCACCGTGAGTTTTAACGGGGAATAGATGGCCTACGACTCGCCCTGGGATCCGTCTCAATAACTGAACGGGACAACACAATTCTTGGGTCGCCTATCTGCTCTAAAAGATGTAGCTGCATCCCTACAAGACAAGTCTACTAAGCTAGAGTCTATGGCAGAGTGCCTCAACATGATCGACGCTCATGCGGCACTGTTCCTGCTGCAAAACTGTTTTGCAATGCCCAGACTTCTATTCACACTCTAGTGCTCCATGTTACAACAAAGTCGAACTTTGACAAAATTTTACGTCGCTCGGCCACTGAAATTTGTAATATAAATTTTGACGCCACCGGTTGGCGGCAGGCCACTTTGCCGTTTCGGTTCGGTGGCCTTGGTTTGCGCTCTACAACCGATACTGCGCTGCCGGCATATGCTTCCTCGACTCACGCTTCGGCAGGTCTCGTTGACGAGATTCTCTCCTCATATCTCGAATCCCCGTCTTCAGATCTTTTGACAGCCGTTTTGTCAACATGGACGTCGACAAACCTTCAGCAACCACCCGATCTCATACATCAGTCGTCCTGGGACGACATTCAATGTCAATCCATGTTTGCCGAACTCGTCCGTAGCAGTAACCAGCATAGAGTTGCTGGCCTGAGAGCGTCGGCTTCACCTTACAGCGGTGCTTGGCTCAGTGCCATCCCTTCGGCGACACTTGGAACCCTCTTGGACAATGACACTATCCGGATCACCGTCTCAACGACGGCTGGGACTCCGTTTGTGCCACCCACACCGGTGTCGCTGTGGGCAGGTCGTTGATGAGTTTGCCCTGCATCCTCTCTCTTGTCGATTTAGTGCCGGCCGCCTGCCTCGCTACTCTGCCCTTAACGACAGTCAGGCGAGGTCTCGACTCGGCAGGTTTTGCATCAGTCCTTGAACCAGTCGGCCTAGACAGGGGCGATGGTCGCAGGCCTGACGGGATGACTGTGTTTGCTTTCCGGGCCGGAAAGCCGCTGATCTGGGACGCCACTTGTTCTGACTCCTTTTCACCAGCAAGGATTGCGGAATCCGGTGAAGCCTGGCACAGTGGCTCTACTCGCCGAAACAAGGAAGCGCGAAAAATATAGCTCACTCACTGACCGTTTCGTCTTCCAACCAATTTCAGTGGAAACGTCGGGTGTGCTTGGCCCTGAGACTTAAATTTTTTCAGGACATTAGACGGAGGATTTCAACGTCTAGGCATGAGCCCCGTGAGTCAGCTTGGTTGTTCCAACTCATCTCCCTGGCTACTGTTCGTGGTAACGCTATGTCAGTAACGGCGGCATCACTTCCGTTCTAATCGTCATCTGTTGACTCTTTCTTTCTCTGACAATTGTTTCAAGCCTTATTGTTTGTTTGTTTGTTTTTTCTCATCTAACACTCCTATATTATCATCTAAATCAACAATACTTTAATTTAAATCAACACTACATAATATTTTATTGTCCTATTTAATGAGTACTTGTTCAGATATTGACCCTAATTTCCGTGACTGCCCGGCAGCAGCAAGCCGACAGCTAACGGAAGCGTCTGAGACCTGCCGAGTCGGCAGACGACAACAATGTAAGACGATGAATATACGAAAAAGAAATGCATGTATTTTTATACAAAAAATGAAATAAATGAACAAACCCATAGCTGAAATAAATAAACTTTTATTATTATTATTTTTAAACTTTAAAATGCGAAAATAATAGAAACTGTTGGGTTTTTTTTTTTTTTAACTTTTTTAAACCATTTTTTTTGTAACTTTCTTTTTTTTGCAATTACGCATTGTTTTTGTTTCATTATTTCAGCTTTTTTGGGAGGGGTTTTTTTTTTTTACATTAAGCATTTTTTTTCCTTCATTAGATTCTTTTCCTGGAGGGGTAAGGGCTTGTTTTTTGTTTTTGTTTTTTTGGAGGGGGGGGGGGGGGGGGGGGCTTGCGTGGTTCGAGACAGTACGCCGCATTCTTTTAGTAAGTTTTCTCCGGTCGCCATATCCTGGGACCACAGGTATATCATCTTAAAAATTGTTGAAATTTCTAGTTTTGACCGCGAAAAAAAAAACGTCCCCGATCGCAACAAAATCCAAGCCCGGCATTCCTGGGTGGGGCATCTCCAGGCATATTTCTCAGTCACATTCTTTCACGGTACTAGCCGGCAAAGTCGGCCGCCGCCGCATCGCATAACTTTTGCCAGCAGAGCTTTCTGCTGGCAAAAGTTAATGCACTGCTCCGGAGAGGCAATTGTACGACACAGCACTTCGAAATTCATTTTCTACAAGTGCCAAGCGTCTCTCCTTCAAATCAATATCGTCTGCCAGCCTCGTTTTCCATTCGGCAGGTCTTGGACGCTTCCGTTAGCTGTCGGCTTGCTGCTGCCGGGTAGTCACGGAAATTAGGGTCAATATCTGAACAAGTACCATTTAATGATATATATTCATTAGTTTCGTTGATATTAACAGTAATTAATTAAAGTGATTTAATAAAAAAGTGCAAGATAAAAGTCAATTGATTTGTTGGTGCTTATATAGATCAGGGCCGATGTGAAAAACGCAGTTACACAGGTGAAAATTGCAGTTCCAAATAAATTAACCAGAAAACTCTTTGATATACTTGTGTATCATGCAAAAATATCTATCTATACCAAAAATGAGAAAACATTATCAAGTAGAATTTAAATTAAAAATAAAAATCAGTTTTGTATTTTGCCGAATCGCCATTGATACGAGCGGAACCAAGGAGCCATAAGTCAGTCTGTCATATAAACACGTAATAAATCAATTGCGGTGGGCAAAATACGATAAAATTGATTTTTATTTTTTAATTCTATGATAATAACTATAAGAAACCTCTTCAACCACCGATTGCCATGGCAAATAACACCCTACCTGAGAGTCCAACGTTCAAACTCATCGGCCTAACATTCACAGGTAACATGAATCGGAACAAATACATAGAAGACATTGCCAAGGTTGCTGCAAAGAAAGTGGGCTCCTACCGTGCTAGAAAACCTCTCACACCTAACAGTATCCTATATCGCTACAAAGCCACCATCCGCCCATGCATGGAGTAGTGTCGTCACATCTCGGTTGGTGCATCATCCACTAGTCTCTCCCTCTTAGACAAGGTTCAAAAAAGAGTCACTAATCTAATAGGTCCATCACTATCTACCAAGCTCCATCCCAATCACTGCAATTTTGCATCCTTGTGCTTGTTTCACAAGTACTTCAATGGCATGTGCTCCAATGAACTTGCTGCTCTGATGTGTCCCCCCCCCCTACTCTAATAGCTTCTTTCTTCATGCCACTGGCCTTTGGAACTCCCTCCCGGCTCCCTGTTTCCGACTGTACTGACATGCAGAAATTTAAAACTAATGTGAACAAGCATTTTGCTGCACAGCTCCCAATATAGGATGGCCACCCAAACTTCACCCTACTTCTCAGTAGCCCCTTACGTCTACAGTGGCAACTTGCCTTGGTTGGGGTGAACTATGTTAAAAAAAATAAATAAATAAAAATGTAAAATTTATAAACATTAGACCAGCCTATATAAATTAATCTGCTTTTTTTATGCTAGCAAAGGAAGTTATGACTATTTTTGTGCCTCACATGATTGGATATTTTTCCTTCTTTAAGACCATATGCGTTTCGTCACATTTTTTACACTAATTTTTCAGTAAAAATGTTATATCTTTGTTAAAACAAGATTAAGCAATGAAATTTGCCATAGAAGTGTATTTTTGTACAAGGAATCAGAATATGCCACTGAAAATCTCCAGAAATTAATGGTTTCCAAGTAATCTGCAGTAAATGCACATAAATATGCTACAATACCTTAAAAAAATATCATGTATCCATTAAAAAAAGTTTAATTGTAAAACACTTTATGTACAAGAAACTGAATATTAGGACTGTTTAAAAATGAATATATTGCAAGATTTCTTTGACATTATTGTAGATTAACACCTGCTAACTCACCCTCTTGCCTCCCCAAATTATGAGATTCTACTTTTTTGTTTAGGCAATTACATGTTAACATCCTGAAAAACTTTACAAAAAGAAATAAAAACCATTATTTTAGAATTTAAAGTGGGGATTAGTTTCACATAAATTTAATGTAAAATAATCCTTCATTTCAGGGCCATTCTAGCGTTTTAGGGCATTAATTCATCCAGTGCATTTTTCTTGGGTGGTGGGGCTCCTTTCTATCTTTTTTTAAAGACGATAATGTGGGTCTTTGTAGGAGGAGGGGGGTTTACCACTTGGACTTCGAGTTAGTGGTAGGACTAGAAAGTCATTACTACTAAAAGTTTGAAAGTTGAGTAAAAACCAGTATTTCTTGGAAGTATTTTTTAGAAAAGAACCACAAACAGCATTAACTTTTTTAAGCACAAAAAGTATTTGTCTTTTTTTCAACAGAAGTTCGTAAACTAATTTTACAAAGCTTCATAAGCTTTACAAAGTTAGTTTATAGTTAGCTGCTGCTGATTGATTGTTATATCAGTAATACTAGCAGCCATTGTTGACTCTCAAAAATGGACAATATTTTTTTCGGATAAGGTAATTTAAAATTACTACTACCGAAAGACAAAGCATACAATTATAATTTTAATGCATAAAAGATAAAAGATTGATTTATTTACTAGTTGAGGTTATGAAAAATAGTTTTTAAAAAATGTTCGATACACGTCATGTTGAAGGTTTATTTTTAAGATTACAAAAAAAATAATGGATCAATTAATTTCGTACTCCGACAATAATTGAAATTGATATTTTTCCTGATTGTTTTCTAAATTTCATGATGAAATTCCAATGGTACGATATTTAAAAAAAAAAAGGGGGAGGGGGGGGGGTTATATATATAAAAAAAAACTGAAGTAAATGGCGTTAACATTTTTATGACTTTATTTGCTGAAAACTCTTAAAATATAAAATGTAGATTATTTATTAATGCACGTGAAAGAGTATTCATTTGCGAACAAAATGGTGGTATTTTAACAACTTGTGCTTTGGTTTTTAAAATATGACTATTTTAGTGGAACTACTCTGAAATCCGTGATTATCCAAACTGGTTTATGGTGGATGAGCATTGCTATTTATATAAATTTTATTCATAAAAGCCCTACTTTGTATCACGCACTTTTGGGGGAGTGGTCAAAGTTCTCCAAAAATATTTAGCGATCTGATAAATTTTTTCTGCCGGCATAAACATTTACGAATGACAATAGAGACAGACTCAAAAGTTTTCAAATGTTTTTTTTGAATACGTTTTATGCAAGACCTTAATACACTCAATTTCATAGTTTTTGACACATGACTTTTCCACCATCCGTAATTCAACTCCAGAAAAAAAAAAAAAAATTTCAAGATTACCTGTTCCTCTTCGATGGTGCAACCAAGTTTCCGGCTAACGACGGATTCTGCTAACAGTTTCCAATCACTCGGACCATCGTCCATATCTCTATAACCTAATTTAACCTCCATTTCAAGGGTCGGATCATCAGCTGGAACAAGAAAACAGTCGGGTCATTTGAGAGGTAGTGAAACATTTTCAGAGTTGAAATCTAACACCATACCAATTAGGTTAAGATGTTAAATCTTAACATTCTAATAAAATATGCAATTTGAAGATATTGAATATCAAAATTAAATTAGACTTACTTTATTGCTTTAACTAGCTGTATGTACTCAGTGTTGCCCGGGATGCAGTAATGTCATTTTAGTTTAAATTTTTTTTATACAGAACAAAAAAAAAATTAGTTGCAAGGGAGACAACTCTATATTCAATTAAAAATGAGTCATTCCTTTTGCTGACTTTTCGGTTATAATTGAAAAAAATTTCCATATCAGTTGCCCTGGCGGGATTACATCATTTTTTTGGTACGTCTATGGATTTGAACTGAACTAAACCGACTTTCACCGAACACAAACTAAAACTTAGGTTAGGGTTAGAGTTAAGGTTAATATTAAAAAAAAAAAAAAAAAAGTTTCATTCAAATTCTGTAGAAGTACCATTTTTCTTATTAAATAAACTGTAGCGAAGTATGTTCTTATTTGCCAGCCCACGAGAAGAAAAATCCAGCTCCTCAAAATTGGGCACTCTGGATAAGAACAAAAATTAAAATTGCCTCAGTCTAGAAGAACTTCTTCACTGACCAAGGAGAGAATAAACTAAGTGTAGCATTAGAACAGATACTTCAGCTAGGAACAGGGTAGTATGTTATTTTATACAAAGTGATCAGCACTTAAATAGAAAATTGGCTGATCACAATCTAAGTTAGATGTCAGTTGAACCTAAATAGCATTTAAGCTATCAAAATCCCACAAGATAAATTTATATATTAGATAACAGTTTAATGAATAACAGGATACTTTTATTAAATTCTTAACCGAATAAAACGTTGACAACATTTGTGTTTTTCCTTGAATCAAAACATCAAAAAGGTACATCAGTAAAGAATCTTAGTATGAGAGGTTAACAAAAATATTTAATTCTGGGAAAAAAAAAAGGATCAAGACAACAATAGGGACCCCAGATCATTAACACAAGACGCGGGACATATTTAATTCTGGGGAAAAAAAAAAAAAAAAAATGCACTAATTCTGAAATTTAGAAAAGATTCTATTAGGTATCTCAAACCAAAATTTTTTTTTCATTATATCTAAAAACTTTACGTGGACACATCGATCTTTGCAAAACAAACAAGAACACAAGTCAGTCAAGAGACTGCATACCTCCGCCTGAAAACATTTTTTCATACCAGAGCATTTTGGTTGCTATGGAAACATTGATAACTCAAAAACTATTCATCTGATCAGGCGGAAATTTTGCATCGTATTTACTGTTATCAAAGAGCATCAGATCCATACATCAAGTGTGGAAAAATCAGAAATTATTTTGCCAAGAAATTGGCAAGTCTCTTTAAAATATAATGGATTCTTCTAAACTAGGGTTCATGCTTTGATTGCGAGCCACTTGAAATCCTACAGAATTAAAGTCCACTCTAGATAATAGAGCCCCTAGGTCAGTGGGTTTTTATGTCCATAGATTAAACAGCCGATAGTTCTCAAGTGGTCTTGTTGCGTGGCCTACCCCGAATGACAGCAATATCTATATATCCCAGCAAAATGGGCAGAGAAGGTTGGTTTGGTTTCGCTTTAAACAGAGGGACTGCTTGGTTGAAAAAGATGTTTATCCTGATTGCAAGTCAGTCATTCAGTAGAGAAACCAAGTATCATCGTAATTTCTCAAAATAAAACATTTGTTTTAAACTTTAGTTGTGTAAAAACGTCCCTTTGTCACAACAGTGACTAAGACCACATGATTGATACTATTGCCAGTGTCAAAATCAAGGACCGAAAATGAAGACAATGCGCAGACGATCATGGCCTGCACACATAAACGCCAAGTTCACACGAAGACTTTCTATGGTACATTTTAGATCCATCCAAATACTTTAAAATGGTATATAAATAAGCTTTTGGGGTACAAAAACACGGGAGATGTTAAATTTGGAACTTTGTCAGTAAAAATTCATATTTTTGGTAACGGTCAAAAGGTCATGATTTAACCGCTCAACTTGGAGATAAGATTGCTGTCATTTTATTTGTATGATGAATATCTGAAAGGGTAGCAAATTTGAAAAAAAAAAACAATCTTTGTCACATGGTCTGACCCATTTTTGATTTGACATGGAATGATTCCCCTAGCTAGGGGTGGGTCATTCATACCCTTTCCAAGGAAGACTTACAATGTAAGTTAATGTGATTTATCAGAATTTGAACCCGACCTCATAGATTCCAACTTTAATGTGTATCCATTACACTAATCTGGACGCATCTACCTCCTCCAGATGAGACTCAGTAAAACAAACTTTTGATGTAAAAAGCAGATACAAAAATAGGATCCTTTCTGATCACAAATTAGCATAATAAAAACCATTAAGAACATGAAGAATCAATTTTGCTAAGTAATCATTCTTCGTGTAACAGCTTAAAAAACAAAAAAGCAAATAAAATAAAAACGGCCAGTATTACGTTTATCGCATTCCGGGTGCAAGTGCCGTGGTGTAGAGTAAGATATCTTACTGATCACAGTTGGACATGATCTAGCGATCATGTTTCAAACCTCAGTGCGACAAAAAAAATATTTGCCACGTTTAGCCATATTGAAGAGCTGTGATATGGCGAAACAGCTGCCTGGATATTAATATATATGACTGTGGTAAGTGAAATCACAAGCTATCATTAGTGATAATGCAAAGCTATTAAAAAAGGAATAGAACACTCTTCGACAGCTGACATTGTTTATATAAACATTAAGATTTCCCTGTTTTGTGGCTTGTGCTCAGCCTTATTTAAAACTTCAGAGTTGAAGTACTTGCCTGTTTAGCCAACGTGAAAAGGTGATTCAGTAAAACTGTCTGTGGATGACTAATATTTTTGCTTTTCAGTCAATAGATTACCCTTATAAAGGTGTCTGTGCAAGGGTTACATAATCCCAACCTCATCTCTTCTGAACTAACATTAATCAAGTCCAATGGAAAAAAATTCAAGACAACTGGAAACAATGCTGGAATTAGTAGAGGAAATGGAGTTTACCTTCTAGACTAGTTGCACAACCAAGGCTTGAGAGTCTAGTTTCTCCTATTTTAATACATAGTTGAGAGAGAGAGGGTAGATGGATTCATATCTTTCTCAAAGATATTAGTAAATGTGATTCAGTAGCTTCGACCAAATTCGAGCCCCAAATCCTCGCTTGTAACAACTACATCACCCCACTTCAATATTAACTATTTATATTAAAAAATAGTTTTTTTATTTTATCTTAAGATTCATCAGTGTGGCTAGGTACAGCTATACAACAAAGTTATCTTTGACTTCTATCCAAGGTTTTTGCCACTCGGCCACCATATATGACCTTATGACATGAACCCCCCCCCCCCCCCCCCCAAAAAAAAGCATACCTATTTAAGATTTTATAGTGGTTAAATCATCTGGTAAAGGGAGCTAACTATGCAATATTGCTTTTCGTTAGAAGCTTCTCATTTCCCCACAGAGTGCTCTACCTTTGAAGGAAGCAATTAAACATTTGTATGTTTTGTCTTAAGACTCATCAGTGTACTGCAAGTTGGATACGGCACCTATCTTATTTTTCTGAATTATCAATTAGCAAGAAAAAATAAATTAATGTTGCAACCCAGAATTATGAATATCAGTTAAAAGCAAATCAAAAACGTCTGAAAATTAATATCACTTAAAAGATTTTTTTAAATGAATGAAAATATCTTTACTCTCAAGATAGTTATCGACTTGTAAAAATACTTACACATTGGATGATTTTCATCGTAAGCAATTTCCAGTTGTAGGACAGCTATGACATTTTGGAACCATCGTGACATGTCGAGTTGTTTTCCGCCTTTAGGGCCAGGAATCCAAAAAGAGAAAACAATTTGATTGGGAGAAATTTGCTCCATCGCAACTTTTGGGTCATCAAAGTTGGATAAGGATTGGCAGCTTTCTGGACCACCTCGGGGTATGAACCATTGCTTTTTGTGAGCATGACGACCACGGTCAATGCATTTGGTTCCCAATATTGATAGCACATGAGAAGGTGCAGGTGCTTAAAGATAAGACAGAATTAAAAAGTGATAAATAAAAGGATAACAAAGATATTTAATACAATAAAGAAAATGGGTGGGGGGAACTTGAGCGATAGGGGGTGGGGGGCTTCGAGCGACAAGGGGGGGTGGGGGGCTTCGAGCGACAAGGGGGGGTGGGGGGCTTCGAGCGACAAGGGGGGGTGGGGGGCTTCGAGCGACAAGGGGGGGTGGGGGGCTTCGAGCGACAAGGGGGGGTGGGGGGCTTCGAGCGACAAGGGGGGGTGGGGGGCTCGAGCGACAAGGGGGGGTGGGGGGACTCGAGCGACAAGGGGGGGACTCGAGCGACAAGGGGGGGACTCGAGCGACAAGGGGGGGTGGGGGGACTCGAGCGACAAGGGGGGTGGGGGGACTCGAGCGACAAGGGGGGGTGGGGGGACTCGAGCGACAAGGGGGGGTGGGGGGACTCGAGCGACAAGGGGGGTGGGGGGACTCGAGCGACAAGGGGGGGTGGGGGGACTCGAGCGACAAGGGGGGGTGGGGGGACTCGAGCGACAAGGGGGGTGGGGGGACTCGAGCGACAAGGGGGGTGGGGGGACTCGAGCGACAAGGGGGGTGGGGGGACTCGAGCGACAAGGGGGGTGGGGGGACTCGAGCGACAAGGGGGGGTGGGGGGACTCGAGCGACAAGGGGGGGTGGGGGGACTCGAGCGACAAGGGGGGGTGGGGGGACTCGAGCGACAAGGGGGGGTGGGGGGACTCGAGCGACAAGGGGGGGTGGGGGGACTCGAGCGACAAGGGGGGGTGGGGGGACTCGAGCGACAAGGGGGGGTGGGGGGACTCGAGCGACAAGGGGGGGTGGGGGGACTCGAGCGACAAGGGGGGGTGGGGGGACTCGAGCGACAAGGGGGGGTGGGGGGACTCGAGCGACAAGGGGGGGTGGGGGGACTCGAGCGACAAGGGGGTTGGGGGGACTCGAGCGACAAGGGGGTTGGGGGGACTCGAGCGACAAGGGGGTTGGGGGGACTCGAGCGACAAGGGGGTTGGGGGGACTCGAGCGACAAGGGGGTTGGGGGGACTCGAGCGATAAGGGGGTTGGGGGGACTCGAGCGATAAGGGGGTTGGGGGGACTCGAGCGATTTTATTTAGGCAAAAATAAACAGTTTAGATAATAAATGGAAATAATCTTTTTAGTAAGAAACAAAGTTAACTGTTAACCAACAACACTAAGTTTTTGATTGCAATAAAAAAGGGAAGAGGTTATGGATCTGATACTGAAAAAAAGATGAAAATGTTCCGATTGCAATCATAAAAGAAAGTTTCTAGTAAGATATTAAATTATTTCGAAAACCATTGAAAAGGGAAAACATGTAAACTGACAAAGTTGTAGGTGTAAATAAATGTTAAAAAACGGTATTTTTCCACATAAGGCTAGAATAAGGTTAGAGTAGTGGAAAATTTCATTTGAAGTTCACAGACTAGAATATTGACCGTGTTGCAGTATCTGACACCATGGGAGGAAGTATACAGCAAAGAGATAGATTCTGTCTTTTGGGTTTACGACGTCAAAGTGAGCACGTCTTTTTCGGTGTCCACCACCCTTACGGGGGTGGGTCAGGGAATTACGGCTCATCTAGATTTTCCCAGAAGCAAATAATGGCTTATTCGTTGCTTTTAAATTTCTCACATTATTACAACTACCAGAAGGGAAAAAAAGCTCAGAAACGAAATAGCCACAGAGCAATTTGCGATGTGTTAATAGAACAGGATTCCAGACGGGATGCCGGCCAGAGAGGTTTGTTGAGATCAGAGAATGAAGAACATCTCATAACGTTACAAACTGGCCACTATGCAACGACTGTGGTTTGATATTATCGTTGTGCTTTGCCATAGAAACACCACAACTATGGTGTCCAGCCATTAGAATTCGACCAGACAAGATTCACGGGCGCAGCCACAACGGATCCAGAAAGTGAAAACAACCACTAGCGGAAGAAAATCAATTTTTTTTTAATTTTATTTTTATATTTTTTTGGGGGGGTATGCATGTATGGGTTCAAGATTTTTTTTGTCTTATATGACAAAAAAATCTTGAACCCATACATGCATACCCCCCCCCCCCCGAAAAAATAAAATAAAATTAAAAAAATTTTTTAAAAAGAAAAGACTAAGATATGTCTATTTTTTAAATATAATTATCCACAGACACTTGTTTCGTCATTTTACAAATCATCAGTGTGGCTTAACCAAACGAGATTCAAAACCGGGCCACCAAAGTCTGAAGCTCTACCACTGAGCTAATGCCAGCAAGTGATATAATGCATTGCTTTATTTATAGATGTCATTTATTTGTTTGCAATACTTTTGAACCAATTCAATTATTTATACAGAAAAGCATTTTTACCTAAATGCTAGTTGGTAATATATGTATAAAGAATGCTTAAACTTTGATTTAAAGGAAATACAGACATTTAAAAAGGACTAATAAGAAATATTCGGTTTAATGTCCGTTTTACATGCTAGTATGTGTTTGACAGCTTTTAAAAATTAACTTCCAAACGAACCTATCTCTGGCCAGGTCTTGATTTATCCCTCTTTCTCTTCAGTCCATTATTATAACTTCCTCCTATTTGAAATGAACCTTTTACCTCAACTGCTCTACATTTATTAACCCAAGAACTCATCCATTCTTTTAATGTGATCATACCATCTAAGTCTCCTGTTCTGCACATATCTCCCTATACTGACCTGATCTAATCTTCCTCTGAGGTCATCAGATCTAAGCCCGTCTTTAAGACTCGCCTTATACATCCATTGTATCGTTCTCATATTGTTTCTCTCCATGCAACGCATGTCCTCAACACTCGCTGGCCACGTTTCACTCTCATACATCACACTACGTACACATGCATGATAGATTTTTTTCCTTTAGTCGATAGTGGTATCACTCTGCTGGTTAGTAATCACAGAAATTCCCAAACTCACTCCATCCATGACTCTTGCAATAAAGTAAGAAAACTTTAGAACAACCTTAATAGCTTTGCTATCCAAATACTTTCTCCACATCTGAGTTCTCATCCATCTCCATTGTCTTACACATCTTGCACACAAACTGGTTATCCTCTCGACATACTAATTCCTTTGCACTTGCGTACCAAATACAAGTATCACAAAAAAATCGAGCTGCACCAGACTCCCTTTCCGCAAACTGAGCAGGGGAGCTTTCCAAAATACAAACGAAATAGTTTGTTTTAGTTGAAGAAAAAAAAAAAAACAAGACTTAGATATGAAGAGTTGCATTGGTGTTGTTCCTTTGCAGGTTATTATGCGTCATAGCAGGGCAGACTGTTAAGAATGATTGACCCATGTTTATAAACAATTGGACTTATCAATGAGATTCAAGAATGATCACATAATTCGTAGTGGAAATGAAAATGTATACTACTAGTTGAGTTAAGTGTAAGAATATGTATAATAGTAGAGGTAGGTTCAAATGTTATGTGTGTATATGTGATAATATAAAAACCAAAAACAATTGCTTTATGTAGTTTAGATAGATTCTTAGGAGAATCACTTTCGAAAGCAAAATGAAGAGTTTTTGTGTTTTTTAATTGAAATAGATACGTAAAAAATTGCTGTGAATTTTCTACGGAAAGCGTAAGATTTTTAAATCAAAGTATGATACAACTCTGATGTGTCATTTTTTATATATACATATACAGTAAGTTTATTATAATAATCAGGTGTTTAAACAATGAATAAAATAAAATATGAGAATGACCTTTAATCCATGGATTTTCAAAGAATTACTTATTCTCAGAAGGAAAAAAAAAACAATTTGCTAATCAAGTATTAATTTGAAAAATTTACAATTGAAATTTATTTTCACACAAGCAAGTTTCAACGGAGTTTAACGAAGTTAAAAAGGTTTGATTAAAATTCTAAATTTAAAAAAAGCAGTCATAGATTTAAAAAAATGAAAAGTTTAAATTTATATGAACAATAAATTTTAAAAAATAAATAAAATTTTAAAAAGACAATTTTTGAAATTGACATTCAACGGTCCCGGAACAATTATGTGTCTGATCAAAATTTAGTATAAAAAAATGTCACTGAAGTTTAAAAAACACACACACACACATGCCCTTAATCCCTACAACTAAACCTAACATCGAGTATTGATTTACTCCTCTCCAGGAGTTAGGCACAAGGTCAGTTTTTATCTTACTCCCACAAGTAAGATTTGACCCAAGATCGGGTCGGGAAAGTGGGGTTTAAAAATTGCCTGGGTAGCCCCGTCGGCATTCCCCGGTAGGGGCGCCTCAGGCAGTAAGCAATAAACTTACTCCTCCCCAAAGAGGGGAGGCAAAGCCTGGGAGGATGCACCTAGAACTGCACAGGACTGGCAACCCCCAATAGACCGGCGTAAATCCAGACCCAAAGGCCCGGACGATACCGGTTTATTAGGCGGGGTAAACACCCCTGTTTAGCAATAGGAAAAAAATAAAGACAGAAAAGGTGCACGTGACGTGGGTGTACCGGGACTGTTAAGCCAATTTCGCCGTACAATTTTTTTTTCAACCATTCTTATTCTACTGTTGAAGCATTGATAAAAAAAAAATAGGTTTAAAAATAAATAAGGATATTTGATGAAAGTATATTCGTTTCTCTTCATAAATTCCACAAGTGGAAAAAAGGGAGGGGGGGGGGTCGGTAAGAGTAAGATGGGAATGTTCAACGAATCGGAGAAGACGCAACCATCTGTGTCATTTCCCCACACTCATAACTCGGAAATAGATTTTTTTTCATCAGATTTAGGAAGTTTTAAACCTCTATTCAGAATAGAGGTTTAAAACTTCCTATAATTCTCATGAACAAAGTTCAGAATAGTTTAATTTGGGGTGTTTTAATTAAATCTGGTAAATAGTTTAAAACAGGAGAGATAATAGGGTTTTAAATTGAAAAGAAATCGAAATATTGTAGAGGTAATTAAATAAATATATATATATATATATACATATATATATATATATATATATATATATATATATATATATAACGGGTGCACCTGCTTTTCGACCGGAAAATACAAAAGTTTGACATTTCTTTAAAAAAAAAAAAATTCAGAAATATAACTAAAATATGATTGGGTAATCATGCAGTATACTTAACATCCGAGAAATCGAAATATAAGAAATAACTTTTACCAAACGCATTAAAATTAATTTTTTTATCGGCCCGTATAGTTTTAAAGTGTGGAAACTAAAATCTAATTACTATAAGATCTTAATTTGTTGTCATTTTCAAGCACGAGTCAATAAAAAAATGGCGTCGATCTTTTTGGGAGGGGGTCGCTAATTTCAGGCTTAAAAGATAGTGAAAAAAATGACTTCTACAAGTAACCCTAAATTCGAGGGAGGGGGCAGTCAAGTGTTTTAAACTTTATCGACTAATCGGAAATATTAAAATAAATGGATCTTTTCGGTATCGAGAGACAATGGATGGATACCACATTTAAGAGTGCCTGCACTGAGAGAATAGTGAAGTAAGGGTTGCGTATTAGGTACGTGCATAATCAATGGCCGATTCCCCAAATCGGCAAAACATTTTGACCCCCCCCCCCTTCACTTAAAAATTCAGGAAATCAACCAATTTTAATGAAATTTTCAATATTTATTAATCAAGAATCACGGAATATAATGAAAACATTTTTTTTTAATATAATATTAGTGAAAATGTATTATTTTTTTAAAAACAAAATACACCTTTACTAAATTAATATTTTTATATATTAATAAAAAAGATGCATTAGTTTTGTTTTTTATTAAAATAAAGGGTGCTTCTGCAGAGACGGGGGCCACTGTTTCGATCGATGGCGGCGGAAACTACCGACTCCTCTTCGGGAGAAATCGTGCGAAAACGTGAGTGACGGAAAGAAATTTGATTTTGGGGAAGATAACTGTTGAATTGACAATTGAGGATAAGTTAAAATTATGAACATTTATTTATTGAAACAAATTAAACATTATGTACAGCAAATAAATAAAAACTTTGATAAACATTTGAAATTTAACAAAAAACGAATTAAATAAAACTTTGATAAACATTATGTACATCAAATAAATAGCAAACTTTTTATTGAAATAAAAAAAAACGTAAGTAAAACTTTGATTTGAAAAAAAAAAAGTAAACAATTGACTGAACGATAAATGTGGAAAAAAACAAGTTTTTTACAGGGTATTGACTGAATGATAAATGTGAGGGGAAAAGTTTTAAACGGGGTACAATTCTGCGATCAGTTTAAAAATACTTCCAACTTCAATACGTCTATATTTCTTTTGCAATTATCACCGAACTTCAAAGTTTAATCGGTTTACGTCCATTTCGTGAAAAAGTAATTAACCCAATATTAGTTATCTCCCCCAAAATCAAATTTCTTTCCGTAGATCACGATTTCTCCCGAAGAGGAGTCGGCAGTTTCCGTTGCCATCGATCGAAACAGTGGCCCCCGTCTCTGCAGAAGCACCAAATAAAGCATTGTAGATGTTAATTTTAAAAAAATGTTTTTGAATATTTTTTTATATATTACGAAAAAGGCCCCTAAATACCGTTTTAACAAAATCACTAACTCGAAGAAAAATTAATTTTTTGAATTAGCGATATTATTATTGAATAAAGCATTGTTTAATATTTTCACCAAAAAAATAATGTAATTGCAAAAAATATTTCATGTGATTTTAATGATTAGAGTTTCTGGAAAAATAAAAAATGCGACATAATTATATTTCCCTTTCATACATAAACGTGGCATCATCAGCGCAAGAAATTTTTTTATAATCTTGGAAATAAACCAAAAATTGACAAATTTGAGACCCATGAACTTAACTAAAAAAAGGGATTTAAAAAATTGGATAATTTCTACTAACGATGAACTTTGATTGGTATGGTAGCTCCGTTCTGTAATAACCAGGTGAGATTAGCCTTCCAACACCCACTCGCTTTTACACCGCACTCAAATTTTTATTTTTAGAGATTCAACAATTTCGTTAATTTCACAATTCATCGTCAATTATTTGGAAAGATTTGTATTTGTTTTGTATTTTTTTCATTAATAAATATTTAAGTTAAAAACAATTTATAATATTTAATAAACATGACATTTTCTTTCAAAATTGAATTTTGTTTAATAAATAACTGTTTTAACTTTTTTTTTTTTCAATAAATAAATTGTCAGTGTAGTCATTGACTTTATCACACTTAAAATAAAAAATACTTTATTTTAAAAAGAATCAATATAATTTATCGTTACGACACATTAAGAATAAATCGAGTAAGTAAAGTTTTAAATCATGTAAAAAAAAAATTGATAAAATTTACGCAGTTCGTAACGTAAAAAATATTTTTAACATTTAAAAAGTTTTATTTCAAATTCTAAGGAAAAACATTGGAAATCAGACATCATCAATAATTTCAGAGTATTACTAAATTAAAAACTAATACCAAGTTAAATATGAACCGATTTAGTTAAAAATAAAAGATCTTAATTCCGTACATTCACAAATACTTTAATTAAATAAGCATTTCCTTTTTTATTATAACAAAATAAGGGTACTTAAATTTGTTTATAACCTTAAAAAGAAAAACTAATGGATAATAATTTTTCAACTTCTATAAACTATTACAAACCCATTTTTATATATAAAGTTAAAAATGATAAATTATGACATTTTTGTCTTCCATATATTTTGCATAGCGATAGTCAATTGGTAAACAAAGTCGTTTTCCGATTAACTGATGACGGATTTTACTAATTTATGACTTTTGCGGGGATAATTTTTCTAATTTTTAGTAAAACGTGGGATTTTTATTTAATTCAGTAGCTTATGACTTTTATTTAACAATTATCTTTAAAATAGTTCCCAAAAACTTATATTTATCTTTCAAGGGATTTTTATTCACTGAATTTTTTAGTTTTTTAGCCGCCGTGATTACATATTTCATTATAATTTATTTTTCACACGTAAATATGCAGTTTTTTTCGTTTAGAGGTTAAGTTTAGGCTTTTATCTTTCAAACACAATCAAAGTTTACACGGAAACTATTTAAATAATTAATGATAAGCGCTTTTTTAATAAGCATAGTCCGTACAAGAGGCGGCCATTTTTGCACGTACCTACTGAAAACCATCAAATAATTTGAATTTTAAAAAAATAAGCAAGCA
The DNA here is from genome assembly GCA_963556195.1 of Sepiola atlantica. NCBI lineage: Eukaryota > Metazoa > Mollusca > Cephalopoda > Sepiida > Sepiolidae > Sepiola > Sepiola atlantica. The sequence goes on along the minus strand of OY744537.1, from coordinate 79,701,882 downwards.
TATAAATCAACGTCCGAACATAATGCGATAAAAAAATTTCTATCAGTGATAAAAAGTTTTTTGTTTTTTTTAATACTATTAAATGATGAATGTTTTGGAGTTAAAATCAATGTATTATTAAGTAGACGTTTTAATAGTTTGTTTTTGGTCAAAAACAGACGCGGCATCAGGGATACGAAAAGCATAAGTACTGAAACGAAGTTATTAAAATTGCTTTCTGGGATAAGGAAAGTGCTTGTTTCGTTTCGTTTCAGTTTAACTACGCTCCGTTTTTACATAGGCGTTCAGTTATTTTTTAGCCGTTCTCGTTCAGACTCCATTCTTGTAGCATATTTACACATTTCAAACATTTTTCCACAGATTACATGCGTAATAACAGGCCCTGATGACAGAGTCTGATATTGGTTTATTTGCTGACGACACCACGCTTTACTCCCGTCATGTTGGCAAAACAGACGCGATCATATCCAAGGCAATGGCCGAATCCTTAGAAAATGACCTCCAGGTTGTAGTGGATTGGGATCATAAATGGTAACTTTTAATGCCGCAAAGACAAAGCTACTTTCCTTCAATAACTACAAGAAACCTCTTCAACCACCGATTGGCATGGCAAATAACACCCTACATGAGAGTTCAACATTCAAACTCCTCAGCCCAGCATTCACAACATGAATTGGAACAAATACATTGAAGACATTGCCAAGGCTGCCGCAAAGAAGGTTGGCTCCCCCTACCGTGTTAGTAAACTCCTCACACTTGACATTATCCTGTATCTCTACAAAGCCACCATCCGCCCATGCATGGAGTATTGTCGCCACATCTGGGCTGGTGCATCATCTACTACCTCCTTGACAAGGTCCCCCCCAAAAAAAGTGGCCAACCTAATAGGTCCCTCACTGTCAACCAAGCTCCAGTCCCTGTCCCATCGCCACAATGTTGCATCCTTGTGCTTGTTTTACAAATACTTCAATGGATTATGCTCCGATGAGTTGGCTACTCTGGTGCCCCTCGACGTAAATTCACTAGACTAACTCAACAATCAACTAAATCCCATCCATTCACTGTGGAGGTCCCCAGATGCCGGAAAGCTTTCTACTCCAATAGCTTCTTTCCTCGTGCTGCTGACATCTGGAACTCCCTCCCTGCTCCCTGTTTCCTCGACGGTACTGACATGCAGAAATTTTAAACTAATGTAAACAGACATCTCGATGCGCAGCTCTCAATTTAGGTTGACCCCCCCCCAACCTTCTCCCTTTTTTTTCTCAGTAGCCCCTTACGTCTACAGTGGCGGCCTGCCTTGTTTGGGGTGAACTATGTTAAAAAACAATTTTAATGAAATTTTCCGTATTTATTAATTAACACTCACGGAATCTAATCCACTACTTTATTAGAAATTTTAGTGCAAATGTATTATGTCTTATTTAATATTCATTCTTTAAATAAGTTCATTCTTTCCGGTCTAAATCGAATGAAAAGACTAGTATCAGTTATACTGCATAAACAAGGCAAATCACTATTCTTAGATAGTTTTATTCTTTATATGAATCATTAGTTTTAGCTAAATTTTTCTTTGTTGAATAATTTTATAAAAGTTGCTCTCATTTTCGAAAAATGTTTGATTTTTGTTTTTAAAGTAAATCAAACATGAAAGATTACTAATTTAGTAAAGCAACACAAAATCAATTAAAAATAGAACATTTATTTAAAGAAATTAAAATGTTTTTGTTTTTTTTTTGCAAAAAAGTTTATTTACAATATATTAAATTTGTAATAAATTAAAACAGTCGGGGGGGGGGCGAATTTTGAATGAAACTTAGTCTAAAATTGTATTTTTTATCTCGAAATAAAATTCTAGTTTATTTTTTAAGACTTTAAATTCGAACTTTAACGCAATGCATCAATCTTTGGATGCCATGTTGGATTTTTTTTTTTTTTTTTGAAATCTCTTTTGCGCTTGGCATCTATAAAAAAGAAAATACGTTTGAAAAAAGGAACAAGTTTACAATGATTTCCAAGTGAATGAATAATCTTTAGGAGGATAGTCGTGTTCTTGGCAGGGGAATAAAGTCACAATAGCAGGAACAAGTTTACAATGATTTCCAAGTGAATGAATAATCCTATGGAGTTGAGTCTGCTTGATCTGATTACTTGCTTTGATTACAGATGGATGCGCATGCGCGTTAAGCCACGGCTCACTTCCGGTCCTCATTGATAGTGGTTTATTCCCACTGACAATGACATCACCAGAAAAACTCGACTCAGTTGGCAGGTCTTCCTTTACCATACCTGTAACTACAATTATTTTCGAATTATGTTGGGGGACGTCGATCTATATATGCTTGCCAAAAATACTGATTTTTATTTTTTTTATTTTATTATTTTTAGTGTGTAATATCGGTTTGAAACCGTCTCAATTAGTTGTTTATGACTGTTTGATAAAAGAGAAACGGTCCACTGATGGCGACACAGGCCATGAATTCAGAATAGGACGCATGTGAGCGAGAAAAGTCAATATCGCCAACAAACTTGAGATTTAATTTAAAGTTTTTCCAGAGTAAAAAATAAAAATATTTTAAAATTGCGTTGCTGAAAGGAAAAAGGAACGCATTTGGATGATGAAAACGACACTTAAAAATAAAAACTTTGTAAAAAAAAAAAAAAGAAAAAAGTTCAACAATCAGTATCATCGTATCACCCCCCCCCCCCCAAAAAAAAAAGATTCGACTTTTTCTTTTTAGTTTGAATAATGAACACCCTAAAAAACTTGGCGGAAAGAAATTTAAAAATTATCGTTAGAATTTAGTGTCGGGGGATCAGTTTAGTATTATAAATTTAACGTAAAATGATCCCCATTTCCGAGCCATTCTAACTTTTTAGGGTAGTTCATTATTTTTTTTAACACTAATCCTAAGTCCGAGTGGCAAGATCATAAATCCACACAAAGGCCTGAAAAAAGTACGCCCCCCCCCAAAAAAAAGGCAACACTTTATGCCCGCCACTAATCACAATCAAGGGTTTGTCTCACGCGATTCAAATTAGCCAATTAATGGCAACCACTTGAAATTTAAGAAAAATCGTCTGCTTTGAATATTTTTTAAATGAAAAACTTTATTTTTACGTCTGCTCTGAATATTTGTCGATTTAACAATATTGTTTTTCTTTTCGGTTTATTTTTTATTTTTCAGAATAGAACTAACGCTAAAGTGTAGTATCTGTTCTCAGAACACTAACAGTGTTCTGAATTTAGACTTTTTCGTCCTCGGTCAGATTTACTTGCCTCCCGATGAGGGCAAAGTTAGACACGAAGTTGGTTTTTAGTATGGGTGAAATCCAGCTCCCCACTCTGGATTGGGACAAAAATTTAAATTGTCGCAGTCTAGAAGGATTTCTTCACTGGCCGAGGACAGAAGATCCAGAACAGATACTACACTTTAACGATACTGTACCTTAAAAATAAATATTTTTTAATATATTGTTTCTTTAATTGTTCTAATTCCCCCCCCCCCCCAAAAAAAAAAATTAAAACACTTAATAACCCCAGGAATGTCCACCTTTTCTTTTAAGAAAAAGTCTTACATTTAATCTCATAAACTGAAATCAATAAATTTTAATTTGATCTAAAATGTTATATTTATTTTGATTCGATTTCTTTTCTCCTCGGCTTGGGACATTTTGTTGTCCGATTAAAAATAGATTTCCAAGAAATGGCTACCACCGTCTTCTAACCCTAAAAAGTAGGTTGTGAAATAGATTTTAAAGAGAAAAAAGTATTGACATAATATTTTTTGATTTATTTTTAACTTAAACACATTAATAAAAGTAGAATTGGATTTTAAGTTTCCAATAAAAATTACAGAAAAAGTCCGTGTAGATAAAAGAAATTGGGTTCATTAAGTACGACTTTGTCAGATTGGATTTGTTTTCTTCTAAATGTTTATTATTAATCTATTGTATCTCCCAGGCGTTGTCCGGGATCTTTACTTTCATTTTTGCTAAACACCCTTCTATTTTTTTTGTTAAAATAGGATTTTGAAAGTTAAATTTAATTATTACGACGTCGTTAGCTCATTAAATCAATTGATCAAAAGTGTAAAAATAATTGTTAATGTAATGTTTTAAGCTTCAGAAAATTATTCGATGCAAAATAACTTCAAAACTTTTAATCTTTTAATGAGAATTATTTAATTTAAAAGCTAGAAATGATTTTCTATTCGACAGTTTAAATGCTTTCAAATTTCGAAGGGTCAGGAAATAAATCATTCTTTACTTTTCAACTATGAATAAGATTAAAATGGCTGGCATGTCTACGAATAAACAGAAAGGCATTCTGGTAGATTTAATTTAGTAATGAAATTATTTTTGATAGAATTTTTTTTTTTACATTTCGTCTTATTTTATGTTATTGATTTTTAATTCAATAACTTTTTGATGAATAGAAAATTTAAATGTGTATGTTACGTAGAGGCGAGAAACACAGTCACACAATTCTATTAATATAGAGTTGGGGTTAATTGGAAAGTAACTTCATTTATAATTGATCTTTTTTTTTTTTTTTTTACTAATTATTCCAGACAGAAATAAGTAAAAGTATTTTGTTTTTAAAATCATACTTAATTATTATTAGAATTAAAATAATTAAAAGAGATGTATATGCGAAATTGATCCCCATCTCTAATTTCTAGTATAATTTTCTTTTTTGTGGGTTTTTTCGCCAGGTTTTTCAAGAGTAATTTTTTTCTTTTTTCATTCAAGTGAAGAATTCTTAAATACTTCAATTGAATATATTCAGTGTTTTTTTTTTGTTTTGTATTTTTTTTTTTTAATTTTCGTTATCAAATGCCAATTCCATAAAATTGATTTTATTTATTTTTTTCTCCTGCAAAAAAAAAAAAAAAAAAAAAAAAAAAAATGAAGATTTGAGAAGTTAAAAAAAAAATGTACCTAATGACATTTTTCGTCGTAGCTTTGCTGTTTTTATTATTATTATTATTGTTGTTGTTTTTTGTTAAGGTTCTGATCGTGAATGTAAAAAAAAAGGAGTAGTAATCGGACGGGCCTACTTATTATCATCATCTGAAAATGGATTGTTATTTCCGGATTAATTTTAAGTTTATTTACCTGCCCTCCTTTCCACCGGAGCAAAGTTAGACATGAGGTCAGCTTATATGGGCAGGACCCCCCCTCCCTTTCTTTGAAGGAGGGGGGGGGGGGCTCAAAAAGGGGGTCAACATTTACCCTGATCGGATCCGTCGGCATTCCCCGATGCGTGGGAGGGGTGGGGGGCTTGAACGACCGGCGATGCCCGCCTCCCCCCCTCCTCAACGGAGGGCGGTAGTAATGCTTGGGAGAATGGCTTTCTAAGACCGAAAAGTACAATAGTTCTACTCCCATACAAAGGTGAGACAGCCCCTATGTTAGGTGAGTGTTTTTTTTTTTACTCATATCTGATTTTACTCAAGAATGGACGATATCTGTGGAAAATCTAAGAGGGGAAACAAAAAGAAATAGGGTAGATCCACCATTTTATAAATATTTCTCTCTAGGAAGTGGACATTAATGTTCTTCTTTAAAGGAAGAGAAAAAGAAAAAAAAATGTAGGTTCTTCATTTAGGAGTTATTTTTAGACACATTTTTAGTAGGAATGAAAGGAATAATGGAAGATGAATGTAGAGTTTGTTCAATGCCAGACATTGGAGGGGGGGGGTGATATGTAGGTAAAAAAATTCTTTCGTTGATTCAATTTCATACCGGGCATGAAAACATGGAAATAAAATGGTTATATTGAAGTTTTTAGCTTTAAGATGGCTGCTATTGAAACATCATCTTAACTAAATTAGTTATAGTTTAGTAACAATTTGGCTCAATTAGGTAATACATTTTTAAAAAAATATTTTTATCTTATTGTTTTTAAAAAAATATTTTTTTTAAATAAAATTTTCTATAATTTTTTTTTTAATCCAAGTATTTAAATATGAAAATATTAAATTAAAATAAAGACTATTTTTTTTTATATAATAAATAAGAAAAAAATAAAGATGACTACTTACCAATCAAACCACCGATAAGAAAAAACACCACCAAAGCGATGAGTAAACAAGTGCCTAGAACCGATAATTTCCGCCAACTTAAAGTCTCCAAGACAACACCGGTCATTTTGTGATTGTTTAAAAAACGAATCAAAACGAATGGAAACCAATAATTAGATTAAGTCAACGACAAAAAAGAAAGAAAACATCGAAATCTAAAACCAATAATTATTAAAGAGCGGCGAAAAGTGCGTCGGGTGTTTTTTGCGATGGTCGGCAATTTTGTCTGTCTGTCTGTCGCGCCCTTTTCTGGAACTCATGGATCAGTTCATTTATCTGGGGCGAACGAGGGGGGAGATGAGAATGTCTACTTGTTTATCTCCATCTTTTCCAGCAAGAAACATATATATAAAACAAAGATTTATTCGGGAAAATATGTCAAAATTGTAAGAAATTTAATCCGCTTTTGTTATCAATAAGAAAAGATGGGGTTTGTTCAAGTAAATGCGTTTGTTTATTAGATTCTTATCGTCATGTCTCCCCCCAGGTGGGGAAATGAGATCGCCCTCGGAGTAAATGGAAGAAGCAGACAACATGTCGCCGGTGGGGGGGGGGGGCAATGTAGAAGAAGAAAAAAATAAAAGAAGGAAAACAAAAGAAAAGGAAGAAGAAGAAAAGACGGAAGAAGAAGAAAAAGAAGAATAGAAGGAAGAAGATAAAGAAAAGAAGGAAGAAGAAGAAGAAGAAGAAAAAGAAGAATAGAAGGAAGAAGATAAAGAAAAGAAGGAAGAAGGAGCAATTCACCTCGTATTATTATTTTTTAGTATTTTTACTCTGATTATTGTAAGTGGTTATTTTATTTCTTTGCCTTTTTTACAAATCAATTTCTTGCATGAACGAATTTAAAAACTGATTTAATTTTATCATTTATTCATTGTTTTTCATATAAGAGTTTTAGAAAAGAAATGTAATTCTACAAATTTCTATTGGAAAAAAGTTTTTAAAAAGCAGACAACATAGAATTATAAAAATGAGACAAAAAATATATTTTAATTATTCACTTTAAAAAAAATAACCAGAAATAATTCATTGGAATTTATTTGGTCAAAATTTTAAAAAAGAAAAAAATATATATTAACCAATAATTAATTTGCTTATAAACAAAAACAAATACAAAATATAAATAAACAAACAATATATTCCAATTTTCCATTTTATTTTCAGTCATTTTTAAAGTGGGGGCAAATTAACCAAAATGTTTTTTTTAGCAAATAAGAAAAAATGTCAATTAAAAAGGTGGGGAAAATTTACTCTTTTTTTACAAATTTTAGAATAGACTCAGTAAATCTATTAGGAATTCTTAATTTGATGTTTATTTCTTTGATACATGTAAAAGAATGATTGCTGTCGAAATACATACACACAACTCCCTCTCTGCATATATATATATATATATATATATATACATGGACGGCGGCACCGGGGGGGGGGGAGGGGGGCTCAAGCCTCCCCCCCCCACTTTTTGACTTGGCCCCCCCCCCACTTTACGGTCATCAATAATGAAGTTATATATGCATGTGTTTAACCGCCCCCCCCACTTTTTAGGAGCGCCCCCCACTTTTATAACTGTCCCGCCGGCCCTGATATATATATATATATATATATATATATATATATATATATATATATATATATACGTGTGGCAAGTAAGCTGCACAGAAACGTTTGTTTCATTCTCGAAGGGAATCATGAGTCTAAACGTTTCTTTGTACTTGGCATGAGGAAGTAAGTGTAGTATCTGTTCCGATGTTTGGCCTTTTGGCTAAGATCAAAGTGTAGTATCTGTTCCGATGGATACTGCACGCCTGTCCTGTGCAGTTCTAGGAGGTCCACCCTCCCAGGCTTTGCCTCCCCTCTTTGGGGAGGAGTAAGTTTATTGCTTACTGTCTGAGGCGCCCCTACCGGGGAATGCCGACGGGGCTGCCCAGGCAATTTTTAAATGGCCAGAATGCTCACCTCTCGAGCGCTGGCTTTTAACCCCACTTGCTCGACCCGATCTTGGGTCACATCTTACTTGTGGGAGTAAGATAAAACTGGCCTTGTGCCTAACTCCGCGAGGAGTAAATAAAAAAGTATCTGTTCCGATGGATACTGCACCCTATAGACGAGTGTCGTCTTGTCCTTCGGGGCTTGATTCCACCTGTCTGTGGGTTTGTCCTGTTCAGTTCTAGGAGGTCCACCCTCCCAGGCTTCGCCTACCCTCTTTGGGGAGGAGTAAGTTTATTGCTTACTGCCTGAGGCGCCCCTACCGGGGAATGCCGACGGGGCTGCCCAGGCAATTTTTAATGGCCAGAGTGCTCACTTTCTCGGGCGCTGGCTTTTCAAACCCCACTTACTCGACCCGACCTGTGGTCACATCTTACTTGTGGGAGTAAGATAAAACTGGCCTTGTGCCTAACTCCTGCAGAGGAATAAATAAATATACTACTGCTAAGCTCTACTCATGTATTGAGCACTATTGAATTAAATACTGGATATATATATATATAATATACATAATATATCTCTAATATATATATATATATATATATATATATTGGATTAAATGAAAGAATAAAATGAGTTCAAGCAAAAAGTACTGTAAAGTCCTTAATCCATGGATTTTCAAAGAAAATCTTCTCCCCAGAGGACTATCACCGCAATGACATCACTGCGAGTAAAAAATTTCGCTTTGAAAATATATAAAAATATATATAACGGCAAAATACACATTTTTATGTTAACATACCCCCGTCAAGGTACGGGGTGATTTGATGTTAAATCTTTACAATGTATCCAAGTCAAAAAGAAAAAAATTTTTTTGTAAGTTTCAAAATCAAAAAATTTTTTTAATTAAAAAATTTGTGTGCTATGCATTCAATGGATGACAGTTGATAAAAGTCCAGCGTGAAATCATTGTGTAAGTAAATTTAAAATGATCAAAACAGTCAAATTATAGAAAATGCAGAAAAAAAACTCACTCAATGTTCGATAATAGAATGATAAATTAAGGGTTCCAAGAAAGTGATAATTATGTTATCGGAATGTAGCAAACCATATCTCCCTGGTCTGTTGTGTATCGGGAGTAAATATTAAATCAAAATTTCAGACAAAATGTGAAAATGGTTAAGGAAAAGCGGACAAACAGAGTATTATTTACTCCTCTCCAGGAGTTAGGCACAAGGCCAGTTTTATCCTACTCCCACAAGTAAGATGTGACCCAAGGTCGGGTCGGAAAGTGGGGGTTGAAAAGCCAGCGCTCGAGAGGTGAGCACTCTGACCATCAAAAATTGCCTGGGCAGCCCCGTCGGCATTCCCCGGTAGGGGCGCATCAGGCAGTAAGCAATAAACTTACTCCTCCCCAAAGAGGGGAGGCAAAGCCTGGGAGGGTGGACCTCCTAGAACTGCACAGGACAATCCCATAGACCGGTGTAAATCAAGCCCCGAAGGCCAAGACAATACCGGTCTATAGGGTGCAGTATCCATCGGAACAGATACTACACTTTGATCTTAGCCAAAAGGCCAAGAACAGAGTAACATTCAGTGAAAATAAGGACACAACGCATCATTAAAGTTGAGCCAAGATATTTCGGGCGAAGGATTCCGACCATATTCATTTGGTGAGTTTTGCTTTTAATAAACCAGGTACCGACTGTTCTGATGTTCAACATTTACAATATATCCAGTTCAAAAATAGTTTACTCCCTGGATTGTTTTGTTTTTTTAAAACTTTTTTTTAACTGAATATATTGTAAATGTTTAGCATCAGAACAGTCCATACCTTGTTGGGGTATTTTAGCATAACAGTGTGTTTTTTGACGATATATTTTATGGTTTGTATATTTTCAAAGCTGAATTTCTTTTTTACTCGCAGTAATGTCATTGCAGTAATTGTCCTCTGAAGAGAAGAAATTCTTTGAAAATCCATGGTTTAAGGACTCAGTATTACTCCTTGCTCTTGAACTTTGATATGTAATAAAGTCTGGTTCATTTCGTATTTTATTCTGTCATTCAATCCATTATTATTAATGCTCTATCCAATATATTGAGCTTTGTTTTTATCTTGATAGTTTACTTGTTCAAGATATTATTTATATCTTTGAAGTATCATTTTACTCTACATAATATATATATATATATATATATATATATATATATATATATATATATATATATATATATATATATATATAATAATAATCCAAGTAAAACGTCCACAGGGTAGTAATCCAAAGAATTTAAACCGGGTTTATAAAAAATGCTCAATATCAAATAGAGATTTTATATATGATTATTTTTATTTACACAGACATGTACAAAATCTGCGACATTTTATTTGATTTGATTTGATTTGATTTTGTTTTATTTTATTCTATATTTTATATTTGGGTTTTGATTCTGATTTTAACATTTTGATTCTCAACGGTTTCAACCACGTGACTTCCCAAATTTTGAAATTTTAAATTTCTTTTCTTCTTCTTTTTCTCCCCATTTCATTCTTTCCAAATATGATCTAATGTTAAAATCGAATTCTAACTCTGCCTGATGAGATCTCAGTTCATAATAACTGTTTATCGATAACATCGACATGCCAGTGTCGCAGATTTTGTACATGTCTGTGTAAAAATAATCATATATATATATATATATATATATATATAAGAATAATAAACATAATTTTATTACAGAATATACCTTGCATTGAACAATCGAAGTTTGATATAAATTTGGACATTCGTGCATGTTTATCACTCTTCGTCAATTTATCTTTATATATATATATATATATATATATATATGTGTGTATATAATTATTAATGACAATATATGTATTAGCATTTTTGTGGGCAATTGAAAATTTAATTTTTTCAGATTTGCATTAAATTTGATCCATAGTCATTAAGCAACAATTGAATTTTGATCAAAATTTGAATAAGGATTAGTATCATTTGATTTTAATTTTCGTAAGGGAACATAACAATTGTGCAAAACTGTTTTTTTTTATATATATATATATATGATTATTTTTATTTAGACCGTTAAGAATCAAAATGTTAAAATTGATTCTTAACGGTCTCAACCACGTGACTTCCAAAATTTTGAAATTTTAAATTTCTTTTCTTCTTCTTTTTCTCCCCATTTCATTCTTTCCAAATATGATTTAATGTTAAGATCGGACTCTAACTCTGCCTGATGAGATCTCAGTTTATAATAACTGTTGATCGATAACATTGACATGCCAGTGTCGCAGATTTTGTACATGTCTGTGTAAATAAAAATAATCATATATATATATATATATATATATATATATATATATATATATATGATTTTCTTATGATTTTCTGTTGACTGATTATTCCTATATACATATAAATATATATATATATATATATTTATATGTATATAGGAATAATCAGTCAACAGAAAATCATAAGCACACAAGTTGCAAAAGAAGTATAATAATAGACTTACATTAGACTTATATTATACTTACAATATATATATATATATATATATATATATATATATATATATTAAACTATTAAAAAGATATGCCCCATTCATTCACACATTGAGCTTGGGTTAAACTGTTTGAAGTATAGAATGGGAAGACAATGTCTCATTCTAACATTTAAAACAACTTTATTGGTCATCTTTGCTAACATGTAAATAAAAGGGAAATGAAAAAGATGTTAGTAAAGGAATACGTCGATGAGTATGGTGTTAAATAAATGTCCCATTAGTAGGGAAGAAAGAAAAGTTCATATATGAAGAATAAAGTCAATGTC
>OY744537.1:79682525-79685025 GCA_963556195.1 Sepiola atlantica | reverse complement strand
GATGGATACTGCACCCCATAGACTGGTATTGTCTTGGCCTTCGGGGCTTGATTTACGCCTGTCTATGGGTCTGTCCTGTGCAGTTCTAGGAGGTCCACCCTCCTAGGCTTCGCCTCCCCTCTTTGGGGAGGAGTAAGTTTATTGCTTACTGCCTGAGGCGCGCCTACCCGGGAATGCCGACGGGGCTGCCCAGGCAATTTTTAAACCCCACTTTCCCGACCCGACCTTGGGTCACATCTTACTTGTGGGAGTAAGATAAAAACTGGCCTTGTGCCTAACTCCTGGAGAGGAGTAAATCAATACTCGGGATTGAATGAGGATCACTACTATGTACTTTTTCACTATGCTCATAAAACCCTATTACTTTCTTTGTTTTGACTGAACCCCCTCCACCCGTTTTGCCCCCTAATATAGTCGGAAGAAGCTGAAATGTTGGAAAATTCTCTGAATTAGTGTCTTATACATATGGTTTAAATTTTATTATAAATCAGAAATACATAATTGAAGTTTTAAGGGGTTCTGTCCCCATGGGTCACTTAGAAGTTGGGGCATGTAGATATTCTACACGTAGAGTGCAACATAGAGATTCGGGACCACTTCTACTATCTTCCCCGAAGAATTTTATACAGATGATATAAATTTCATCAAAATAGGATATATTTAAAGTTTTAAAATAGGTTCGGCTCTCATAGCTTCCTTGTGTTAAGAGGGCACTTAGAGATTCGGGACCACTTCCATTGTCTTCCCTAGAAAATTTTATACATATGATTTAAATTTCACAAAAATAGGATATATTTGGAGTTACAAGGGGGTTATGCCCTCATAGCCCTATTAGGGGTGCACATAGAGATCCGGGAACGCTTCCATTGTCTTCCTCAGTAAATTTTACATAAGAATACATTTTTAGATTTTATGTAGATTCTCTAACCTTTCTTTCTATAGGGAACGCACAAACATCATACACACAGACACTGAGTTTCATATATATAGATAAGGAAATCATTGTATGCAGGATCTGTCCTTTTTATCTTAAGATATAGTTTAAAATCACCTGCATATGAAGGAGTACTGCTGCCATATATGGGGAGGTACCGCCCAGAGCACCCTTTCCTGCCTTGACAGAGTCCAAAACCGACATCGAAATCTAGTGTTAAATGAGGATCACTACAGTAACTCTCTCACAGAAGAGATGTTGCTAGTCTTTCTCTACTCTACCGTTATTTTCATGGCAGGTGCTCGACTGAGCTCAAATCTATGGTCGCCCCTTGTAAAACATTCACAACTAGAACCCGCCTAGCTACTACCAATGCCAATGATTTCCCTTTCTCCCTCTGCGTGCCCAAGACGAAACGAAATTTCCATGGGCAGAGTTTCTTTCCTAGAACTACCCGTCTGTGGAACACAGTGCCGCGAGCCTGCTTCCCAGCTGACTACAATATGGTCGTCTTCAAGCCCAAGTTCTTCTTGAACCATCTCAGTAAATGATCGCGATGTTGTCTCACCGTCCACCAAACTCTTTAACCCTTATCCTCGAGTGGCCTTTGGACCTCCATAGACGGTGACCTTTGGACCTCCATAGTCGGTGACCTTTATTGTAAAAAAAAAAAAAAAAAATATTTTAGCACTGTAGCATTCTTTTAGCTGGCATCTATGCCATTGATATATGCAACAAGCAGAAAGAGGTCAAGAACAGATACCGGCGGTACACCACATATAGCAAAGGATGCCATCCTGGAACCACAACTATTTCTTTTGTTAAATATTTGTATAAGTTCGTTGGTTGAGAATAACAGGAACTAGGGTTCAGTCAGGGTCAGCTTAGTGTACTCGGGTGTCAGCTTGACTTCCTGTGTGCTGGAAGCAGATGTGACATCACATGGCCCCAAAAAAGAGAGAGAGAGAGTGAGTGAGGGAAAGAAGTCAGTTCACTTTGAAGCACACATGTGTGAACTTGTGGTTTTAGAGATGTCCAGATAAAATATAATTAATCAGTAATTATCGACCTCTCTCTCTCTCTCTCTCTGCCCCCCCCCCCTCCAGCTCCAATGATCACTGATGTGGAACAACAAAGCGAATAAATCCTTCTTGTCTTCAACTGTTTGCCTTATCTTAGATTTTGTCCTTCCTAGATAAATACAATTTGGGGAGGCCGGAGACAAAATAAATGAGGGGAGTAGACATCTTGGAGCATCTTATTTTTAGGATAAGAACGGACTTGTTTGGAGGCAACGTTTCCTCAGTCGGGCAAGATCACAAAAGGGATGCATGCCAGAATGAACGTCCAGCAAAGCATGTTAAGGAGCGTTCATCTATTTTAATTGATTGTGACTTGTGAGACATTAGACCTCCTCTAAGAGGGGAGGTATATATAATACTTTTATTGATTCTTTGATACGACAGGGGCGTGTGTGAAAATTAATCTATTCTCTTTGTTTAGCAGCACAAATGAACGATAATAGCTGACCTTTAGCCTTTTTCATTCAAACCAGAAATCACCTTC
>OY744537.1:79320025-79675025 GCA_963556195.1 Sepiola atlantica | reverse complement strand
TCTGAAGAAGGTGTTTGGCAGTTAAAGATCACATCAACTGAATAAATCTGTTTTCACACAAAAAGATTTTCTAACCATTTTTATGTGCGTGTGTGTTCATCAAACAGTTCCAATGGAAACATCAATACAACCTCCTGTGCAAATACATCAGAAACATTTCTTTGCTCATTTTATTTATTTTTATTTGTGTGGCGATCAAACAACTCGAGTGAAAAAAAAAAAAAAATCAATCTTACCTCCTACGGAAATTCATCAGATGAATCATAGCTGACTACGACACCCACACTGCCCTACCCTCATTGTTTGTTCTTTTCTGCGAATATCAGATCCACGCAGATACAAACCCTGGCTTGGTCTTGTCTTATGGAAATGAAAAATCGAGATAAAATCAAAATATTTCCCATGAATAGGAAATATATTCATTATCCAGCCTCCTTTCTCTTTATACGTCTTTTTTTTCTTTTTCTGGCCGCGGATGTTAATTGGAAAAGGGTTTATGTTTTTGTCACTGTTCATTATTCCGTTATTCTTCCGATTTTCTCAAAGTTGCTTAATTAGTTTTACATAAAATTATGCACAAAGTGAAATGACCATGAGCGACGCAAATACTGAATCATCATCATCATCATCATCATCATCATCAGCATCATCATCATCATCATCATCATCATCATTTTAACGCCCCGTTTTGCATGCTGGCATGTGTTGGACGACTTTTACAAATTTACTTCCAAACTAACCTATCTCAAGCCAGGTCTTTATTTATCCCTCTTCCTCTCAAGTTCATTCTTATCACTTCCTCTTATCTTTTCCTTGACCTTCGCCTGCCAACTGACCCTGCTACTTAAACTGTTCTACATCTACTAACTCAAGAACTGTCATTCATTCTTTCAACATGGCCATAACAAGAAATGTTCCTCTTCATATTTCTTCCTATGTTGTCTAGATTTAATCTTCCTCTGAGGCGATCAGATCTAAGCATGTCTTTAGCACTCACACTACACATCCATCGTATCATTCTCATATCATGTCTCTCCATGCAACACATATCCTCAACCCTCACTGGCCAGGTTTCACTCCCATACACATGCCTGATAGACTCTTCCCTTAGTTGACAGTGGTAATGCTCTGCTGGTTAGTAATTGCAGAAGTTCTGTGAACTTATTCCATGGGCCGTGGCAGTTCTCGCTCTGTATACCCGTCCCAGAATGGGCCGTGGCAGTTCTCGCTCAAACAACTGGTCATTTTTAACACCAAAAAGGCATATGTTGCATACCTTTTAATTTCTCGTACCTTCTCTCTTTCCTCGTCGCGTGGAGGGGGGTCGTCTAGCGGTTGTCTTCCCTCTTCTCTTCTGTACTGCCGTGAACACCGCTGCTACAACAAAAAGCTTCATACCACGATTCACGAGACAAACAATATTTTAAACTTTGATTGGTTTATTTCAGGCTTCAGTCTACCATGTCGATCTTGGAGATGTTTCACCAACGCTAAGGGAGAGACAAAATTACTACTCTATCGTAGTTAATTCCTAGCTTAAGTCCTTAGCCATTCGAGGAGGACGGAAGAAGGAATCTCATGCCTGTATTCTCTTAGGGAAATAAATCCCCATTTTTCATTTCGGACTACATAGAGAAATCGTCTGTTCGGCTCGCTTCCAAAACCCAGACTGGCAAAACTCAGTTTCCCACACAAAAGCCCGTGACGTCACAGAGCCCCCATATGCAGGTGCATCTTGACCCTTGATCTGAGGTCTCGTCTACGTGGTGGCCCTGTCAACGTCTGTGAGCTCTGACTGTGAGAACCAGTTTATTTTGCACTCGACTGTACGAGTCCACCCGCACTAAATCGCGCAAGCCAAACCAAACGATCTCCCACATACGCCCACTTCAAAATGCGTCCGGCTTCACAGGGCCATTATCCAACACTAATTCTTGCTCCAATGGTATCACCGAGGTAACAAAACTTTTAAACAGCCTCAATAGCTTCGCCATCCAAGTATACTTTTCCACATCTGAATTCTCATCCATCTCCATTGTCTTACGCATCTTGCACACAATTCAACTGCACTTCTTGTGTACCCAATGCTTACAAGTACCACAAAGTAAATGAATTGCCCCCGACTCCCATTCCACAAACTGAGCAGGGGAACTTTCCCCTTTTGGGGAGCTTTCCAACACTACAACCACTGATCATCACTTTGGTCTTGGTAACATTTACTCTCACACCTCCATTTTCCGTAGCATTCCTCTACGTAAACCTTTCATCGTTTCACAGACAAGTACTAAATCAACAGCATATGGACAACTTACATATGGAAAATCTCTCAAGTTATTTTTAAATCAGTGAATAAATGAATCAGTAATTACATTCTTGTATTATGTTTTGTTTTTAAACTTGGAAAATTAAAATGGAAGTGTTATCATTTTATTGACAAAAGTTATTAAAAGTTTTAATTCTTTGGTTTATTCGGACTACTGTTCTCATCTTGGATGTTATTCTCACAACGTTTCGACTGATGTGACCTTCTTCAGGTGCATATTGTCAAACTCGGGAATCTTTATGTCGAACTTGGAAATCCGTATGGAATTTCAAATGGAAGCCTTTATTTAATCCACGGGGGAAACTTGCTCTCGTTCCATCAGCCATGAACAGGTAGAAGTCTTATGTAATTCGTAATTCTATTCTTGGTATCGCCCGCATTGAAGATTGAACCTTCAACCTCCAGAAGACTGTTGCTTAGAACTGATTATCACTTAGCACTTTTATCCGTTGCGCCACGGTTAGCACTTTTATCCGTTATACCACATGTACTTGCGGACATAAAGATTCACGAGTTCGACAAGATGTACCTGAAGAAGGTCAGAGGTTACATCAGCCGAAACGTTCTGAGAATAACATAGTAGTCCGAATAATTCAAATAATACAAATTATTAATCCTCCTCTCAAAAATTCCGAAACATAATAATGGTGTAAGGAAATTAACAAAAAAAATGGTTTGTTTTCCACGGGGAAAAAAATGGTAATTTTTTTTTATAATATCTAAAATTTACTTCATTAAGTTTTGCTCAAAATCCATTAAAAGATAGAATTAATGGTTTCCTGTAGGAAAAGTAATGGTGACCTCAAGGAAACTCTGGTTTGCCCCCACCCGTGAGAAAGACTAGAAAATGCCCCCACCCCCTGGTAAAAATTTCACCTTTTCGCAAATATCTAAAAGAATTAATTTTTCTCCAAAAGCCAACAAAAGTTGTAACTAGTGGTTGTTTATATTTATCTAACACAGAGGGGGTGGCGATGCTGTGTCTGTAGGGGGGGGGGGGGGGGCTGTGCATCCTAATTGGAGGAGGGGGCATCCAATCATATTCAAACTTATATCTTTTTAACTTGAATTCACCCCAGACAAAACACATTGCCACTGAGATGTAAGGGGCTACTGTGAATTAGGGGCCAGAAATTATAGGGGGCATTCTAAGTGAGGATTTGTGCAGCGAGATGTTTGTTCACATTACACGTAAATTTCTGCATGTCGGTATAGTTAGGGAAACAGGGAGCAGGGAGGGAGTTCCAAAGGCCGGCAGCTCGAGGAAAGAAGCTATTTAGAGTAGAAAGCTCTCCGGCATCTGGGCACCTCCACAGTGAATGGGTGGGATTTAACTGATTGTCGTGTTGGTCGGGTGTATTTACGTCGAGGGTGCACCAGAGCAGCAAGTTCATCGGAGCACATTCCATTGTAGTACTTGTAAAACAAGCACAGAGGGATGCAACAATCGGACAGGGGCTGGAGCTCGGTGGATAGTGACGAACCTATTAGATTAGCGACTCTTTTTTGGACCCTGTCTAAGAGGGAGAGACTAGTGGATGGTGCACCAGCCCAGATGTGACAACAATACTCCATGCATGGGCGGATGGTGGCTTTGTAGAGATATAGAATACTGGCAAACTATCTCCCTTTCTCATAATATGTCTCCTCAGTAGTAGGACTTATACTTGAGTCTTTAGGGCATACAATCAAGGAGTTGACCCCGGGCATCACCAAGGTGTCACCAAACCTCTGCATGCCACTGATTCAAGTAGTAGTGATCGCAGGGGAAGACAACTCATGCTTTACTTGATTTTTATTTTTTATTTTAAAGCTTTCATTCATGGCTGAGCTTAATTGATATTTTTCTTTGAAAAAGAAATGTTGTTTCAGACAGACGCCCCCCGCCCCCCATATACACACACACACATCCTTCTTTTTAGTGACTGACCAAGTAGTAAAAGGTCAAGGGGTCAGGGGTACAGAGTAGTTAACATGATATCAGCTAGACAGACACGATGACATTCTAAATCAGACTGTGACTTTGAAATCTCCGAACAATGATTTGGGATTTTTTTGTTTCCTTTTGTTTTTCCTAGATAAATTCCATGAGTGTTTCTCATATTTTTGTAGCCATAACAATTGTGCAAACGTTTTTATTTGGTTTTTATTTTAAATGCTAGCAGAATACCCGCCCTACAAACAAGTGGTATGAGTATGTCACCTTTCCTGGACCTTTTATAGTCCCCCCCCCTCTGCCTCTCCCACCCAAAGCATAGTATCTGTTCAGTCTCAGCATACCGTCCTCCCAGGTATTACCGCCTCCTATTAAAAGAAAGGGAATTGAATTTATTGCCTGTTTCCTGAGACGCCGTCATTCGTGAGGGAGTGTCAACGGTACTATGTATAGAGATTTTTGTTCCCATCTAAAGTTCCTCTTTTAGGGGAGCTGAACTTTTCCCATGTTAAAAACCAACCTCATGTCTAACTTTGCCCATGTAGAGAGGCAAGTAAACATGGGAAAATTACATCTTCGTGAATATAAAATTTTATTTTTTTTATTTTTAATATTAAAAATAAATAGTCAATGACAATAAAATATTTTAATTTTTTTAGTTTTAGTTTTTTTAATGAAATATTTGAAAATTTAAAAAAAAAATTAATTTATAATTAATACATTTTTAAGATTAAAAATAAATAGTCAATAACAAAAAAAATTAATTTATAATTAATACATTTTTAAGATTAAAAATAAATAGTCAATAACAATAAAATAAATTAATTTATAATTAATACATTTTTAAGATTAAAAATAAATAGTCAATAACAATAAAAAAATTAATTTATAATTAATACATTTTTAAGATTAAAAATAGTCAATAACAATAAAAAAATTAATTTATAATTAATACATTTTTAAGATTAAAAATAAATAGTCAATAACAATAAAAAAATTAATTTATAATTAATACATTTTTAAGATTAAAAATAAATAGTCAATAACAATAAAATAAATTAATTTATAATAATTCCATTTTTAAGATTAAAAATAAATTATCAATAACAATAAAAAAATCTATTTATAATTAATACATTTTTAAGATTAAAAATAAATAGTCAATAACAATAAAAAAATTAATTTATAATTAATTCATTTTTAGAATTAAAAATAAATAGTCAATAACAATAAAAAAATTAATTTATAATTAATACATTTTTAGAATTAAAAATAAATAGTCAATAACAAAAAAAACATTAATTTATAATTAATACATTTTTAAGTTTAAAAATAAATAGTCAATAACAAAAAAAAATTAATTTATAATTAATACATTTTTAAGATTAAAGATAAATAGTCAATAACAATAAAAAAATTGATTTATAATTAATACATTTTTAAGATTAAAAATAAATAGTCAATAACAATAAAAAAATTAATTTATAATTAATACATTTTTAAGATTAAAAATAAATAGTCAATAACAATAAAAAAATTAATTTATAATTAATACATTTTTAAGATTAAAAATAAATAGTCAATAACAATAAAAAAATTAATTTATAATTAATACATTTTTAAGATTAAAAATAAATAGTCAATAACAATAAAAAAATTAATTTATAATTAATTCATTTTTAAGATTAAAAATAAATAGTCAATAACAATAAAAAAATTAATTTATAATTAATTCATTTTTAAGATTAAAAATAAATAGTCAATAACAAAAAAAAAATTAATTTATAATTAATACATTTTTAAGATTAAAAATAAATAGTCAATAACAATAAAAAAAAAAATAATTTATAATTAATTCATTTTTAAGATTAAAAATAAATAGTCAATAACAATAAAAAAATTAATTTATAATTAATACATTTTTAAGATTAAAAATAAATAGTCAATAACAATAAAAAAAATTAATTTATAATAAATTCATTTTTAAAATTAAAATTTGAGACATAATAAAACTGAGATTTATGGTAAAAATAAAATAAATATAAAAAATTATGTGACAGTCTTATGGAGGTCGAATGTCTAATCTTCAGTACGGGTGATACTAAGAATACAATTACAAATTACTTCTACAAGAGAAAGCTACCCCCCCCCCCTCCCCGTAGATTAAATAAAGGGTTCTATTTGAAATTCCTGAGTTCGATAAGACGCAACTGAAGAAGGTCGGAGCCGCGGAGGTTACATCGGTTATGAATTCAAAACCAGAATTTGAAATTTTAATAATACTGACCCACCAATGCTTTTAAATGAACGACCCGTCTTTCTAAACTTTGAGCATGCCAATGCTTTCTTAGTTCTACAACCAGAATTTGAATTCATAATCGTCAAGAACATCTCCGCGGATAACACCTATTAACAAGAACATTATATAAAAAAACAAAAAAAAATTTTGTTTATTTTTTGAAAAAATGACACAATACTGGTCAACTCTGATGATGGAATATTATTCCGAAATTAATAAGATTAAAGTAAAAAAAATAAATAATAAATTAATCTTACATTGATAAAGGCTTCTATTTTCAATTTTAATAATACTGACCCACCAATGCTTTGAAACGAACGACCCATCTTTCTGAAATTAAAATTGTTTCAAAATAATTCAGTGATTTTTCTATTTTATTTTATACCTCAGGAAACGAAAATTTACATATAATCCTATGCTTCGTCCAACATGTTCTCCTATAACCCTTAGCACATCTCAAAATATTAGTGAGATTTTGTCAAATATTATCTTATGGTCATACATTTAAAGTGACATCCCCACCCATATTGACAAGATCCTTTAACACCCACCCCTGTCCTTCGACCACTCATTGGCAGAATAGAACGTTTATGAAATAAGGTATATTTTCATTATAGAGCGCCGAAAAAGAGCTGCTCCTTTTTTATAGGAGTTCGAGCTGGAGCGGCTCCTTTTTGAAAATGGGGAGCGTGAGAGGAGCCAGCTCCAATTTTGGGCGTTGGAGCAGGAGCAGAGGCAGCTCCAAAAGTAATGGAGCGCGTAAAGCCCTGTATATACAGGGTGCATCAGGTATATGAGAACATCGCGTAATGTCGTTATTGTTACGTTATATTAATTATTTTTATTCTTTTTTTGCAGATAATGAAAAATGGCAGATAATAATGTAACGGAACAAATGAAAAGACAGGCTGTAATTGTCGCAATAAAGGCAGATCATAGCGATTTACAAATCGCACAATTTCTTAAAGTCGCCCGTTCTTTTGTTTATAAAGTTGGTAGGGAGTTAGAAGAAAATGATGGTGATTGTAAGCAGGTTGCTAAACGTAAAAAGCACGACCAACGGTCAGACACGATTAGAACACCTGAATTTATTCATCAAGTTCAGAATATTATTGATGAGAGCCCCCAAAAGTCAATGAGGTCCATCGCAAAAGACCTGAATGTTTCAGAAGCCACAATTCGAAGGACTGTTCATGAAAATCTTCGTTACAAGTCTTATGTGATGAGGAGAGGCCAGTTTATGTCCGAGACCACCAAAGAGAATCGTTTGATAAGGTCCAAGAGGCTGTTAAACAAACTGAAACATCCTGTTGAGCAAGGCATGCTTTGGTTTTTCTCAGATGAGAAAAACTTTGATCAAGATCAAAAGGTAAACAGAAGGAATGACAGATGGCTGTGTAATGACCCTTCCGAAGTTCCAACAGTCATGCATACAAAATTTCCTGCAACTGTTATGGTTTTGGGGGTTGTTAGCAACGAAGGACATGTGATGCCACCACACTTCTTTCGGCAAGGACTAAGAGTCACTTCTGCTGCTTACATTGAAGTCTTGGATACTGTTGTTAAGCCCTGGATCGATAGAGTAACAAATGGAAAGCCCTACATCTTTCAACAAGACTCTGCACCAGCACATAAGGCTCAAAACACTCAGGAATGGTTGGCGGATCATTTTTATGATCACATCACTCCAAACTTGTGGCCTCCAAACTCTCCAGACCTGAATCCATTGGATTATTATGTGTGGGGCGTCGTGGAGAGAGATGTTAATAAACACCCCCACAACACTAAAGATTCTCTAAAAGCATCCATTGTCAGAGTGATGGACAACATAGATGAGGACCATCTCAAGCGCGCTTGCAGTCGGTTTAGGTCTCGAATCGAAGCTGTCATTGAAGTAGAGGGGAATTTCATTGAATGAAATTATTAAACAATACCTTAGCTTACATGTTTATATAATTGTTTTTGATTAAGAATATTTTTGTTTGATTTTTTTTATCATTTAATAAAATGGAAAATATGTTCTCATATACCTGACGCACCCTGTATATATATATATATATATATATACGGCACAATCACGTTGACACACCGGTTCCCGTTAGATCACCGAAGTTAAGCGACGTCGAGCCTGGCCAGTACTAAATAGGTGACCATTTAGGAATACCAGGTGCTGTATGTGCTCTCTGCTTATCTCGGCATTGTTTCCAGTCGTCTTGTACTACTACTTGCCATTGGAATCAAGCAATGCCGACTCAAGAGAGCAGTTGTTGGAGATTGCGCAACCCTTGCAATTACAAATTCACGCGTGAGCAGCCCCAGGCGGGGCACTCATACGTCGAAATCGACGGGAGAGTCCATCATATATATATATATATATTGTGTGTATTTAGGCAGCATATTTTAATTTAGGCAAACATTATTAAATAACACTGAGTGGTTATGTTTGATGCGACTGTTTTTTATTTTTTCAATTTTCCGAATTGTCCATCTAATGTTTCGGTCAAATTGATGTAAATATGATCCATGGGTTTCTTGTTCCATTCTTTTTTCTTTATTGCAAGTACTTTCGATTTGAATCGTCAAATGATCTTCAGGCGATATTAATTTTACTGTCTTTACAAATTATGACTTTACTGTTGTGCTCATTTTTGAATTATAACGGCAAGTAGTTTATAACTTGAAAAAACGTCTGTAAAGTTGAAATGTACATGAGAGCGTGATGGCGTTCTACACATATGAGAGATTTAAAAGTTTGACTGTTTAAACCGTTAAGAAATTGATGACGTTAAAGAAAGTGCATACAATTCAAACACATAACTACCTAATGGCTAATGGCATATATATATATATATATATATATATATATATATATATATATATATATATATATATATATACAATATATATATATATATATATATATATACAATATATATATATGCAATATATATATATGCAATATATATATATGCAATATATATATATGCAATATATATATATGCAATATATATATATGCAATATATATATATATGCAATATATATATATATATGCAATATATATATATATGCAATATATATATATATATGCAATATATATATATATATGCAATATATATATATATGCAATATATATATATATGTAATATATATATATATATATATGCAACATATATATATGCAATATATATATATATGCAATATATATATATGTGCAATATACATATATATGCAATATATATATATATATATGCAATATACATATATGCAATATATATATATGCAATATATATATGCAATATATATAAATACATATATATGCAATATATATATATATATGCAATATATATATATATATGCAATATATATAAATACATGTATATGCAATATATATATATGCAATATATATAAATATACATATATATATGCAATATATATAAATATATGTATATTCAATGTATACATATATATGCGATATATATATTTATACAATATATATATGCTATATATATATACAATATATATATGCTATATATATATATATATGCAATATATATGCTATATATATATGCAATATATATGCTATATATATATGCAATATATAGATATATGTAATATATGTATGCAATATATAGATATATTCAATATATATGCAATATTTAGATATATGCAATATATATGCAATATATATATATATATATATATATGCTATATATATATGCAATATTTATATATGAGATATATAAATATAATATTTAAAAAAACAACAACATCGTTTTCATGCTTGGTGTGTAAAATAATGATGCAGACATGTTGAGTAATAACGCATAAGACGTCACGGGGAGGCTAAGTGTTGACCCCGCAATAATGCAGAAAAGCCGAAGACTAGATTTTTTTTTTTTTTTTTTTTTTTTTACATGGTTCACCCCAAACAAGGCAGGACGCCACTGTAAACGTAAGGGGCTACTGAGAAAAAAGGAAAAAGGGGGGGAAGGATTGGTGGTTCAGCTTAAATTGGGATCTGAGCAGCGAGGTGTCTGTTTACATTAGTTTTAAATTTCTGCATGTCAGTACTGTCGGGGAAACAGGGGGCAGGGAGGGAGTTCCAGAGGCCAGCAGCACGAGGAAAGAAGCTATTTGAGTAGAATGCTCTCCGGCATCTGGGGACCTCCACAGTGAATGAGTGAGATTTAGTAGAATGTCGAGTTAGTCTAGTGAATTTACGTCGAGGGGGTACCAGAGCAGCACACTCATCGGAGCATAATCCATTGAAGTATTTGTAAAACAAACACAAGGATGCTACATTGCGGCGATGGGACAGGGGCTGGAGCTTAGCTGACAGTGAGGGACCTATTAGGTTGACTACTCTTTTTTGGACTTTGTCAAGGAGGGAGAGACTAGTAGATGATGCACCAGCCCAGATGTGGCAACAATACTCCATGCATGGGCGAATGGTGGCTTTGTAGAGATACAGGATAATGTCAGGTGTAAGGAGTCCACTAGCACGGTAGAGGGAGCCAACCTTCTTTGCGGCAGCCTTGGCAATGTCTTCAATGTATGTGTTCCAATTCATGTTACCTGTGAAGGTTAGGCCAAGGAGTTTGAATGATGAACTCTCAGGTAGGGTGTTATTTGCCATGGCAATCGGTGGTTGGAGAGGCTTCTTGTAGTTGTTGAAGGAAAGGAGCTTTGTCTTTGCGGCATTAAAAGTCACCAACCATTTATGGCCCCAATCCACTACAGCCTGGAGGTCATTTTCTAAGGATGCAGCCATTGCCTCAGATATGATCGCGTCCGTTTTGCCAACATGGCGAGAGTAAAGCGTGGTGTCGTCAGCAAATAAACCGATCTCAGACACTATGTCATCAGGGAGATCGTTTATATAGATCAGGAACAACAAAGGTCCAAGAATAGATCCCTGGGGCACACCAGCATTTATGTCATGTTGTTTAGATGAACGGCCATCGAGGACAACCTGGATTTTTCTTTTGTTTAGGAAGGATCTAATTATATTAAGTAGTTGCCCAGTAATACCGTATGAGCGTATTTTCAGGAGAAGCCCTTTATGCCATACCTTGTCAAAGGCCTTGGATATATCAAGCGCTACTGCCCTAGCTTCACCTGCCTTGTCGAGAGTATGATACATGCGTTCAGAGATGACCGTTAGGATGTCTGCAGTAGATCGTGCTTGTCTAAACCCATACTGGCGGTCGGATAGAAGTTTAGCATTAACTAAGTGACGTACTATCGCTAAATTGATTAAGGACTCAAAGATTTTGGCAAAGATCGGCAGTAGACTGATTGGGCGGTAGTTCTGAGGGTCGGTTCTATTCCCAGCATTCTTGTAGACTGGTACCACAGAGGCAATTTTCCAGCTATCGGGGAAGCAAGATTCAGCTAGGCATTTGTTGTAGAGTTTGGAGAGAACAGGGGCCAGTTCAGCAGAGCATTTCTTTATTGCTATTACAGGTATAAGATCAGGCCCACAAGCTTTAGAGGTGTCAAGGCTTTTTATAATGTCTCTGACCTGGGATGGGGTGATGACCAGGTTATCAAGTGTGGCTTCAGTCCGCAATGGTAATTCAGGGAGAGGGTGGTTACCCGAGTCTAAAGTAGAGTTAGAAGCGAAACGCTGTGCGAGTAGTTCAGCCTTATCAGTGGCCGTGCAAACGACATCATTGTGGTTTGAAAGTGGGGGAATCGTAGATTGACCATTATTCACTACACTATTGTAGATTTTCCAGAAATCGCGAGTACCTAGTTTCTGTGACTGGATGCGTTTTTTTGTTAACTCATTATACCTTCTCTTCGCTTCGCCTATCACAGCCTTGCAATTGTTTCTTGACTCTATAAATTTATGCCTATTAGTAGCTGACTTATTGCGGCCGAATTTACGGAATGCTTGTTGCCTCTCAGAAATGGCAGCTGCACATTCCGAAGTGAACCATTGAGGAGAGTGGGGCTTGCTAAAGAATTTTCGCATGGGGACATAGGCTTCAATGCCTGCTTTGACCCATTCAGTTAATTCGTTTGCACACTGGTTGGCAGGGAGTAAGAAGGTTTCCCGCCATGGGGCGTCACTGATGTGGTCTCTGATTGACTCAAAATCAGCTTGCTCGTAGTATCTTGTTGTTTTGAGATTGATTGTCAATTAGGCTAAAAGAACAACGGAAATGAATCGGTGACCTTTGAACGAGCCCAGGTGTGTGAGGTCGACGAGTTCATTTCGGAGTATGACGTCGTAAAAAAAAACCCAACTCAGTAACTTTTAAAAGAGTCGGGTGCACGAGGCCAGAAGCAGAAGGCACCCGGAGTGCAAAGTCAGAAATTAAAACGGCGGTTTTAAACGAAGGAAGAAGGAGCTCTTACGTAGCAGAGATCGAGTTGGGAGGATATAGAGAAAAGCTTGTCGTGGGTCAGCCCCGAAGAGAGGTACCCCCACCACGGACGAACTGCCGTAAACAACTGGTGTGGGGATCACAAGCCTTCCCTAGATTCCGGGAGCAGACTGCTACAGAACGTATTGTCGTGTTTCCCTCTAGGTTGGAAGGTAAATCACTCTACCTGGTTTTCGTGAAAATAACCTACGTTGGGTAGAGTCGAAAATCAACCGCCGTCAAGGTAAAGAAAGAGATTTCTTCGTAAGACAAGGGAAAGAACAATAATGGCAAAGGACTTTTGCTAACAAAGAAATATTTAATTATATTAGGGGTGGGACGTAATGGGTGAAAATTTCAGATTCATGCGAGTAGTATTTTTTGTGTTCATTTATACATAAATAACACTAAACAATCAGGGAGCAGGGAGGGAGTTCTAAAGGACGGCAGCTCGAGGAAAGAATCTATTAGAGTAGAAAGTCCTCCGGCATCTGGGCACCTCCACAGTGAATGGATGGGATTTAACTGATTGTCGTGTTGGTCGGGTGTATTTACGTCGAGGGTGCACCAGAGCAGCAAGTTCATCGGAGCACATTCCATTGAAGTACTTGTAAAACAAGCACAGAGGGATGCAACAATCGGACAGGGGCTGGAGCTCGGTGGATAGTGACGAACCTTACAAAATATATATGAGATATATAAATATAATAAATTGATTGTTTAGTGTTATTTATGTATAAATGAACACAAAAAATACTACTCGCATGAATCTGAAATTTTCACCCATTACGTCCCACCCCTAATTATATATATGTGTATACCCAACTTACACCAGCTGGTGGTGAAGAATAAAGAAATAGAGTTTCTCAAGCACGCCCTTGTCTCTATTGTTGTGTTTTGTTCTATGCTAATGGGTCCCTCGAAGGAACGGGTATTGCAACACATACATCACTAATCATCCTTAAAAAACTATATATATATATATATATATATATATACATATATATATATAAATAAAATGTAGTAACACGAAATTACATAATCATCG
Source organism: Sepiola atlantica (assembly GCA_963556195.1). Lineage (NCBI taxonomy): Eukaryota > Metazoa > Mollusca > Cephalopoda > Sepiida > Sepiolidae > Sepiola > Sepiola atlantica. Next base: position 79,661,044 of record OY744537.1, on the reverse strand, counting down.
ATGCAATAATTTATTTCAACCTTGTGGTATTGTCAAGCATCCAATTTAGATGATTACATTTTTGAAACTGAAAAAAAGGGAAAATTCACACTCGACAATTCAAATATAATTAGAGAGAGAGGGAGTGACAACCTATCCAATACATATTTGGAGAGAGGGGGAAATTTGAAGCATATATATATATATAGCATGAAACATCGATGTCTCTAGGTATTTAAATATTTAATATTTATTTAAAAAATATTATTGTTTATCAGCCCCCCTTCCCACAAGGGCTGGGCACTTTTCGAGTAGCTTTAATAACAAGCAGTACTAATAGCTATATGCGAGATCCGAACACCGGTTCGAAGGTCACTCTGAGCTGCCTGGTAAATGACGGCCACGTGTCGATATTTACAGTTAAAGTTATTCTGCATTTACTAATTAATTTGCGATGGCCCTTTGGTTAAGATCACCGACTACGAATCAGTGGCGATTTGTGTTCGGGGTTCGCGCCCACCGACCGTTGAAAATTAGTTCCTAGACTGAAGATTGCGATAGCATGAAACATCGATGTCTCTAGGTATTTAAATATTTAATATTTATTTAAAAAATATTATTGTATATATATATATATATATATATATATATATAAATTCTTTGTAGAATGGTAGGAAAAATCCCAGCAGAGTGCTCGATTAATTAAGAATCAAAGTTAAAAAATTAAGAGCATAATATTTATTTATTCTGGTACTAATTTTTCTGTACCAGAATAAATAAATATATATATATATATATATATATATGACTACGAATCAGTGGCGATTTGTGATCTGGGTTCGCACCCGCCGACCATTGAGAATTAACTTCCTGCACTGAAGATTGCGTTAGCATGAAACATCGATGTCTGTAGGTATTAAAATAATTAATATTTGTTTATAAATATTATATATGTGTGTGTGTGTGTGTGTGTATCGAGGCAGCATTTTTTCTCTAAGACACGTATTATTAAAAATAACCGACAACTCATGTCTGGATATTTTTGTATTAATCCTTTCAATTTTCCGGATTAAAGTCCTGATCTCGGATGAGAATTGGCTGATGAATCTGCCATAATTTTCTTTTAAGTCCAGAGAAAATGTTCCCGCTATAAATAACTATAAACCCACTCCAGGTCTTTACCTGATTGACATTATTCCACTGAAGATGGACCCAGATGGGTCAGAAAGTACTCTGGACTTAAAAGAAAATTACGGCAGATTCATCAGCCAATTCTCATCCAAGATTAAGACTTTAATCCGGAAAATTGAAGGGATTAATATATATATATATATATAGTTACTCATACACATACCAAACATATATATGAGCGATTTTTTATTTATCACGGATTAAAATTGGGGACCAATCAACCATTGTTATTGTCAAGCTCTGGTTTCATGCTAAACAAACAAAGAACAAAAACAGCACATATTTGATATTCCCTCTTTTAATAGATTTATTTTGCTCTTTGCAAATTTACATTTCCAATTTTTTCTATTTCTAACATAAATCTGATTTTCTACTTTGCAGTGTGTCGTCGCTTCTCCTCACTACGATGGATGCTCCCAATCTTTCTCTTCAAAATATTCCTGCAAATGGATCGTGTAGCGATGAAAAGTCTTCAGATGTTTCCCAAAAGGAGGTGATTCTTCAGCAAGTCCAGCATCTTATTGATGAAGTAAATGCCAGATGGAAACCAGAAGCTCTCATGGCACAATACAGAAATGATTTAGAAAAACATGTAAATCTCAGACTTTATTTATGTCGACTCATGTTTTCATTCTTTATTTACATTTTAACAACTTAGCCTTCCATACTTTAAAATGATGAACATCACCGTGAGAAACTTGTACTTACGTGTTTAGTATCTTATCCACGTATCAGGCATATGTATCTACATGATATAATCTACATCTACATGATATCATCTACATCTACATGATATAATCTACATCTACATGATAATACGCTGAAGCAATTTCATGATCGTACATACATTATCATCCTCAACATCTTTTCTAAGAGATGCGATCGTCCGATCGGTAAAGATGAAGATGCAAAAAAAAAGCGATTATAAAAATTTCATCTGATGTCGCTGTTGTGTCGTATGTGAAACTCAAACTAAAATACAATTTCTTTGGCATTTGGGCCAGGATCAAAGTGTAGTTCAAAGTGTAGTATCTGTTCTGTCCAAAGATGGCACAATAATATCATGGGGTCTGCGTTTGTGCCGAACATCCCTAAAATAGAAATATGCCACAAACTCCTACAAAGGTTTTTAAGATAGACCCCCCCCCCCCCCATAACCAGATATATTTTGAAACTACATTAACCAGAGTACTTAGATAAGTATGTTTCAGTTTGAACAAAAGTGGTATAATAATATTGTGGGGTCTGCGTTCGTGCCGGACGTCCATAGAATGAAATGGCAGCAATCATAAAATGAAGGATACAACCGTGTAATTTCCACGGGTCCCGCTAGTATCTATTATTATATTAAAGCTGAGTTAATCAACGTTGGTTTCCCTAAAACTGTTTCGTTTTACTCACACAAAATACATGCTAAAATATTCCTCTGTATTGGGATTGAGTTATGTTTGAAAGAAAAATCCATTTTAATTGTTCTAATTAACCGCATTTTGCAATCACTCACCAAATTACCTATCTTTTATAAAGTTTCTACCTATCACTCTCACCCTCCCTCATTGTATGTTGTTTGATCTCCTGCTCTTTTTTTATACAGTATCTGTCACTCTCGATTTCATCCCTCTCTCTCTCTCTCTCTCTCTCTTTCTCTCTCTCTCCCTTTCTCTCTCTCTCCCTCTCTCTCTCTCTCTTTCTCTCCCTTTCTCTTTTAAAAGCCGAAACTGCTAAAAAAGGAAAAGAATAAAACGATTACAATAGTCCCTATTTACTTGCCTCCCTACATGTGCAGAGTTAGACACAAGGTCGATTTTTAATGTGGGGAAAATCCAGCTCCCCGAAAAGGGCACTCTCAATTGAGACAAAAATTTAAATTGCCTCAGTCTAGAAGAATTTCTCCTTCACTGACCAAGGACAGAAAAGATGAAGTGTAGTATCAGAACAGATACTATACTTTACTCTTAGCCAAAAGGCCAAGAATGGAATAGTCTATTCTAAATAAAAGGGAATATCACCACAAGTAGTAATACTGTTTCACCCATAGTTGTAGATGGAAAGAGGAGTATATAGTGAGCAGAAAGAGGTTAATTGTGGATTTTGTCTGTTTTTACTTTTTTATATTTAACTGCCTTTGAAACTCACTTTTTCCTGCTTCAAACAATCTAACCCAAGCTGTTTTGTTTAGAAGTCTTATAAGTGTTTTTTTTTTGTTTTGTTTAACATAGTTTACCCCAAACAAGGCAGGCCGCCACTGTAGACGTAAGGGACTACCGAGAAAAAAAAGGGAGAAGGTTTGGGGGGGGGGGGTCAACCTAAATTAGGATCTGCTCAGCAAGATGTCTGTTTACATTAGTTTTAAATTTCTGCATGTCAGTACCGTCGGGGAAACAGGGGGCAGGGAGGGAGTTCCAGAGGCCAGCAACACGAGGAAAGAAGCTATTTGAGTAGAAAGCTCTCCGGCATCTGGGGGCCTCCACAGTGAATGGGTGGGATTTAGTTGATTGTCGAGTTGGTCTAGTGAATTTACGTCAAGGGGGCACCAGAGTAGCCAAGTTTAAAGATTCCTAGTTCCACAGCTACAGGGCTGTGCTTGTGAACCTTAATCCATAAACTGGCAAATTTTCCATATAGGGAACATATAAAACATTTAAACTTTTCTAGTTTTCACAAGTAAACATAGATTTTTCACGATCTCAAATTAAAAAGTTATTTTTCTGAACAAAAATTCATGAGGAAATTTTGGCAAGTTTTAATGTCACCTGGTACGACATGTCTTTGTTAGCCATACATCTTAATTTTAAGCATTTTTCTTATTATCTAATCTATATTTATTTGAAGTAAGTGTTTTTTATCCATTTCTTACTTAGTTGGTCCCCCGATTTATAAAATCGGGGGACTTATGTTTTGAGGCATGTCCGTCTGTCCATCCGTATTTTTCTCTGCAACCATCCATTGAATTTCTCTGAAATTTTGCATGAAGTTGTAACTTTGGTCAGGTTAGAAAGTGACATTCTCCAATTTTTTTTTTAAAATCTGGTTAGCCCCCCAGGGGGTCAAAAGGCCCTGAAATGGCAAAAAATGACATTTTTTCTCCCATAACGTTTGATCCATCCATTCAATTTCTCTGAAACTTGGCCAAAATGTGAAGGCAATTGTTCCTAATAGAAAATAAGTATCGCTGACCTTGGAAAAAATCTGGTTCGCGCCCCCAGGGGGTCAAAAGCCCCCAAAATGGCAAAAAATTACCCTTTATAACGTTTGATCCATCATTTCAATTTTTCTGAAAATGGCTAAAATGTAGAGGCAATTGTTCTGGATATAAAATGAGCATTCTTGACCTCAGAAAAATTCTGGTTCGCGCCCCCAGGGGGTCAAAGGGGGGTTAAAAATGCCCAAAATTGCCCAAATTTATTGCATTTTACACTCGCCACATCGACTCACATACAGAGGGGGACCACGCATGCACGCACGCACGCACGCACGCACGCACGCACGCACGCACGCACGCACGCACGCGCGGCTTGTTTCTATCTATGACTGGGTAATTATCCTGAGACAAATTCAAAAGAAGTGCCTTGAGTAGAAGAAAGAACGTGTATTTTAATTTTGTAGATATGGAGAAAGTTTTTGAAAGAGTGCCAAGAGATGTTGTCTGGAGGGCTTTGCGTAAACGAGTGGTTGGTGAAGCTTGTTTACTTAAACTTGGCTAAATGTACAAAAATGCTCAAAGTTGTGTTAGAATTAACAGCACACGTAGTGACAGCTTTAATGTTTGATGTAACAGTAGGTGTACATCAGGGTTCTCTAGTGGGTCCGTTACTTTTCATTTGTGTCTTAGAAGCATCGTTCAGGGAGTTTCATATAGATTGTCTGGAAGAGTTGCTGTATGATGATAATTTAGTAGTTGCTTGTGAAACAATGGAAGATCTACTTGTTAGCTTAAAGACTTGGAGGAATGCTATGGAAAATAAAGGTTTGAGAGTTGATGTGGAGTAAGCTAGTACCCCTTCCTGAGGTTGGAGAATGAGATGCTCCAAGGGAATAAAAGAGAGGCAACTCTCGTCACGGGGGAGTGAGATGTTATCCAAGTCACCGTTTGAACTGTGTACGACTCTCGGTATATTCTATTATATGTTACCCGACCTTTTCCAAAAAGAGGTCTAATCAACATCATAATAAGAGTAAATCTTATTAAGACCAAAATGATGATCAGTGGTTGTAGTGTTGGAAAGCTCCCTAAAAGAGGAAAGCTCCCCAAAAGAGGAAAGTTCTCCTGCTCCATTTGTGGAAAGGGAGTCGGGTGCAATTCAAGTTTTTGTACACAAGAAGTGCAGTGGAATTATTAATAGGTTGAGAGAGGATAACCTGTTTGTATGCAAGAAATGTAAGACAATGGAGATGGATGAGAACTCAGATGTGGAGAAAGTATATCTGGATGGCAAAGCTATTGAGGTTGTCGATAAGTTTTTTTACCTTGATGATACCGTTGAAGCACAGGATGGAGCAGGTGCTAGTATAATTGCAAGAGTTAGGAATGGAACTTCTGCCATTACTAACCAGCAGAGCATTACCACTGTCGACCAAGGAAAGAGTCTATCAGGCATATGTACACAATGTGATGATGTATGGAAGTGAAACCTGGCTAATGAGATGAGAATGATGCAATGAATAATACAATGGATGTGTAATGTGAGTCTTAAAGACAGGCTTAGTTCTGATGACCTCAGAGGAAAATTAAATCTGGACAGTATAGGGAGATGCGTGCAGAACAGGAGACTTTGACGGTATGGCTTCGTTGAAAGAATGGATGAGAGCTTGGGTTAGTAGGTGTAGAACAGTTGAGATAGCAGGTTCAGTTCACAGAACAAGGCCAAAGAATACACAGGAGGAAGGGATAAGTATGGACTTGAGAGAAAGAGGGATAAATAATGGTGTGGCCAGAGATAGGTTATTTTCAAAGTCAATTTCTAAAAGCCGTCCAACGCATGCCACCCTGTAAAACGAATATTAAACCAAAGATCATGATATTGGTTACAGATGCTGATTGTGGGTTTGGCATTCCAGGTTTGAGTTCTGTTTGGGTTTTGCACCACTTTCACTAATAACCTTGGGAAAGGTATGAATCTATATATTCTTCCTCCAGCTATAGATTACATAGTAGGATAGACTAGACTCCCAAGCCTTAGTTGTGCAACTCATCTATGAGAAGGAAAAGTCTGAAATAACACCAGTTAGACTTCTGCTTGTCATAGGACTTAAGTAATGCTGGTTCGGTAGAAGTTCGCTTGTGGATTGTGCAAGCCTTGCTTCACTATAGACTCCCAGTGCAATCACCTTTTCAGGGGATATCCATTGTCTCTTAAGGCTGAATAGAGACTTTTCTATTCATTGGATATATTTTTTCTTTGAAGTATAAATTACTTAATTCTGAAATGTTTAATTTTTTAAAAGTAAAAAAATAAAATTAAAATGAAGAAAAAGATTTTTTAATATTTGAAAAAAAAACAGATCAACTTTTGAGCCGTCCTCTTAAATACTCAGTTTCTGACCAGTTACAATCATCGTTACTAATCTCCTTGGTGTTTCACCATCTGTCTGTCAAACTCAACAACCCCCATCAGGACCGGCGGGACAGTTATAAAAGTGGGGGGCTCTCCTAAAAAGTGTGTGTGGGGGGGGGGGGCGGTTAAACACATGCATAGTGGGGGGGGGGGGAGTCAAAAAGTGTGTGTGTGTGGGGGGGGGGGGGGGGCTACATTAACCAGAGTACTTAGATAAGTATATTTCAATTTGAACAAAAGTGGTATAATAATATAGTGGGCTCTGCAATCCTCGAGTTGCCTGTGGGCCTTGATAAGCGGTGACTCTTTTGTAAAAAATAAGATTAAAATTTTTTTTTTAATATTTATATGGGAACATGCCCTCATCTCAAAGACGGCTTATTGTTATACTATGACATTTTCAGGATTTCTTTTCTAACAGACGAAGACAGAGATGTCAAAATATCAACTTTAAACTCAAACAGGGTTTAAGGGTGCCAGGGAAAAGCTTAATCATTAATAGTTAACTAGCTGTACTGACCCGGTGTCTGGTGATACCAGATCAGGCTGCCCTGTGGCTCCCTGAGACGAAATTCACCTACATTGACGTTTTTTTTTTTTTTTTTTTTTTTTGTAAAACTTAATTATGTTCTACAAAACCAAAAACAAAAACAACAGCCCCTCTCCCTTTCTCCCTCCCCTTTTTTATTTTTATTTTTCCTACCCTACTCCCGGTCCTGGATATGACCTTAAACTACATCCGATGGTGAGATCCGGCTTACGGACTTTGGGGAATGTGGAGCCTCCTCTTAATTACCATTGCTCCTAGGTCCACCCTGACCCGGAGTGGTAGTACCTGTTAGGGTCCCAACTATGGGTTAAATAGAAACAGATATTAAAAGGGGAAAGAAACAAAAAAGAGAAGAAAACAAGACCAGATTCGGCATTAAATAACCCAAAAAGGGTTGATATGCCGTAAAACAAAACTACCAAACTACCAAACTACCTGACCCGGTGTTACCCGGGATCCATTACATTCAACTTTCTTTTGTAAATATGTCTGTTCTATAACCACACCTTTTTTATTAATTATGTTCAGTATCTAAGCTACAATGAATCTGGTTTTGATGTAATAAGAACGAAGCAACGACATAAGAAAAGCGAATGAATACGTAAACAATCCATCAGTGTCTAAATTACAAATGAACTCTTTCCTTTTTTATAAAGAAAAGGATGCAAAAATGTAACTGTTAGTAAACCTCGAATGAAAATAAATCAAGTAAGGAACAATAACTCTTGCTAAAAGAATAGGGGTTATTCCCCTTAGCTGATTTTTCTTTTAAGATGACTATTTAAGAATTTCTACATATAAGAAACTGCTAGATCAGATTAAGTATTTTATTTCTTAATAAATTGTAGAGAAGTGCGTTAGTCTATTTCAATTAACAAGTTTGATTTTTCAGTTTCAATGCTATTTAAGTCCGATTTGAAAATCCGGTCACTTTAGGTTATATATATATATATATATATATATATATATATATATATATATATATATATATATATATTACTTTTATTCACCCAAAACAAGGATCTTGGATCTAGACCTTTGGCACCATCAAGAGGATACCATACCAGCCAGTTTGAGCGCATTATCCTCCAATGATAACACTGGTATGGTGGCGCCCCTCCATGCTGGAGTTGCCAATACCTGGTCTAGTGCTGACTATGTCTTTTACGTTGCACATATTTTGTCTATGTGATCTTATGTTGACGTTTTTATAGTTTCTAAAATGGACATCAGATGTCTCTTTCATTTCAACTAGGATCATCCCTTTTAAGCCACAACCAAAGTGAAGCCTTTTCCACTGCTTGCTGTATTTCTGTTGTAATTCTCCTTTTTCTTTAAATCCAAATCGGTTTTTGACTAGGTGCAGAACACTTTTTCAATGTACCTGACAAGTCTGCTTGAAAACTTTTTCATGTACCTGACAAGTCTGCTTGAAAACTTTTTCATGTACCTGACAAGTCTGCTTAAAAACTTTTTCGATGTACCTGACAAGTCTGCTTGAAAACTTTTTTATATACCTGACAAGTCTGCTTGAAACTTTTTCATGTACCTGACAGGTCTGCTTGAAAACTTTTTCATGTACCTGACAAGTCTGCTTGAAAACTTTTTCAATGTACCTGACAAGTCTGCTTGAAAACTTTTTCATGTACCTGACAAGTCTGCTTGAAAACTTTTTCATGTACCTGACAAGTCTGCTTGAAAACTTTTTAATGTACCTGACAAGTCTGCTTGAAAACTTTTTCAATGTACCTGACAAGTCTGCTTGAAAACTTTTTCATGTACCTGACAAGTCTGCTTGAAAACTTTTTCATGTACCTGACAAGTCTGCTTGAAAACTTTTTCAATGTACCTGACAAGTCTGCTTGAAAACTTTTTCATGTACCTGACAAGTCTGCTTGAAAACTTTTTCATGTACCTGACAAGTCTGCTTGAAAACTTGTTCAATGTACCTGACAAGTCTGCTTGAAAACTTTTTCATGTACCTGACAAGTCTGCTTGAAAACTTTTTCATGTACCTGACAAGTCTGCTTGAAAACTTTTTCAATGTACCTGACAAGTCTGCTTGAAAACTTTTTCATGTACCTGACAAGTCTGCTTGAAAACTTTTTCATGTATCTGACAAGTCTGCTTGAAAACTTTTTCAATGTACCTGACAAGTCTGCTTGAAAACTTTTTCATGTACCTGACAAGTCTGCTTGTAAACTTTTTCATGTACCTTACAAGTCTACTTGAAAACTTTTTCATGTCCCTGACAAGTCTGCTTGAAAACTTTTTCATGTACCTGACAAGTCTGCTTGAAAACTTTTTCAATGTACCTGACAAGTCTGCTTGAAAACTTTTTCATGTACCTGACAAGTCTGCTTAAAAACTTTTTCAATGTACCTGACAAGTCTGCTTGAAAACTTTTTCATGTACCTGACAAGTCTGCTTGAAAACTTTTTCTAATGTACCTGACAAGTCTGCTTGAAAACTTTTTCATGTACCTGACAAGTCTGCTTGAAAACTTTTTCAATGTACCTGACAAGTCTGCTTGTAAACTTTTTCATGTACCTGACAAGTCTGCTTGAAAACTTTTTCATGTACCTGACAAGTCTGCTTGAAAACTTTTTCAATATACCTGACAAGTCTGCTTAAAAACTTTTTCAATATACCTGACAAGTCTGCTTGAAAACCTTTTCAATGTACCTGACAAGTCTGCTTGAAAACTTTTTCATGTACCTGACAAGTCTGCTTAAAAACTTTTTCATGTATCTGACAAGTCTGCTTAAAAACTTTTTCAATGTACCTGACAAGTCTGCTTGAAAACCTTTTTATGTACCTGACAAGTCTGCTTGAAAACTTTTTCAATGTACCTTACAAGTCTGCTTGAAAACATTTTCATGTACCTGACAAGTCTGCTTGAAAACTTTTTCAATGTACCTGACAAGTCTGCTTGAAAACTTTTTCATGTACCTGACAAGTCTGCTTGAAACTTTTTTATGTACCTGACAAGTCTGCTTAAAAACTTTTTCAATGTACCTGAAAAGTCTGCTTGAAAACCTATTTATGTACCTGACAAGTCTGCTTGAAAACTTTTTCATGTATCTGACAAGTCTGCTTGAAAACTTTTTCAATGTACCTGACAAGTCTGCTTGAAAACTTTTTCATGTACCTGACAAGTCTGCTTGAAAACTTTTTAAAGTACCTGACAAGTCTGCTTGAAAACTTTTTCATGTACCTGACTAGTCTGCTTGAAAACTTTTTCAATGTACCTGACAAGTCTGCTTGAAAACTTTTTCATGTACCTGACAAGTCTGCTTGAAAACTTTTTCATGTATCTGACAAGTCTGCTTGAAAACTTTTTCAATGTACCTGACAAGTCTGCTTGAAAACTTTTTCATGTACCTGACAAGTCTGCTTGAAAACTTTTTCATGTACCTGACAAGTCTACTTGAAAACTTTTTCATGTCCCTGACAAGTCTGCTTGAAAACTTTTTCATGTACCTGACAAGTCTGCTTGAAAACTTTTTCAATGTACCTGACAAGTCTGCTTGAAAACTTTTTCATGTACCTGACAAGTCTGCTTAATAACTTTTTCAATGTACCTGACAAGTCTGCTTGAAAACTTTTTCAATGTACCTTACAAGTCTGCTTGAAAACTTTTTCATGTACCTGACAAGTCTGCTTGAAAACTTTTTCAATGTACCTGACAAGTCTGCTTGAAAACTTTTTCATGTACCTGACGAGTATGCTTGAAAACTTTTTCATGTACCTGACAAGTCTGCTTGAAAACTTTTTCATGTACCTGACAAGTCTGCTTGAAAACTTTTTCAATGTACCTGACAAGTCTGCTTGTAAACTTTTTCATGTACCTGACAAGTCTGCTTGAAAACTTTTTCATGTACCTGACAAGTCTGCTTAAAAACTTTTTCAATGTACCTTACAAGTCTGCTTAAAAACTTTTTCATTATACCTGACAAGTCTGCTTGAAAACCTTTTCAATGTACCTGACAAGTCTGCTTGAAAACTTTTTCATGTACCTGACAAGTCTGCTTAAAAACTTTTTCATGTACCTGACAAGTCTGCTTAAAAACTTTTTCAATGTAGCTGACAAGTCTGCTTGAAAACCTTTTTATGTACCTGACAAGTCTGCTTGAAAACTTTTTCAATGTACCTTACAAGTCTGCTTGAAAACTTTTTCATGTACCTGACAAGTCTGCTTGAAAACTTTTTCAATGTACCTGACAAGTCTGCTTGAAAACTTTTTCAATGTAATTTACAAGTCTGCTTGAAAACTTTTTCAATGTACCTGACAAGTCTGCTTGAAAACTTTTTCAATGTACCTGACAAGTCTGCTTGAAAACTTTTTCGACCAGTATCTTCTATGTACTTATTCAATTTAATATTATTTTTTCATGTAACTTTCGTTGGAAGTTACAAAATTAATGATGTCATTTTTCATGTCACATGTTCATGCTTACTTCTTCTTGTTTTAAGGTTGAAAAACGATGCAGTTTAATGAACGAACAGCTATCAAGTATGTACGAAGAGCACAACCGAATGATGCAGGAGAAGTTATATAAACTTGGCGATAGTTTTCAGAATGCGGACAAAGCTGAAGCCGAGCTACAAGAATTCAAAAGGTCCCTGGCAATGTTATATCAAGAGATACACCAAGAATTGCAATAAATTGCATTTTTCTTTATTCAAAAGTTCTTTTTTTTCTGATTCAGTTTTTAAAATTGTTAGTTTTCCATTGTTTATCTGTAAAAAATACTTTCTTGTAACGTCCGTTATTTATTTTGCTGCACTGTTAAAAATGTTTTGCCACAATTAATAAATTTTGTTTACTTTGTAACTGACATGGTGTCATTATGTCTATACTCGTTTTTCTATCACAACTGCAAAGAACTTCTTTTTTTTTAAACTTTTATTGTGTGCCTAACCGAATTTCCATGAACAGAGTTTATTTCTAAGATCTTTCCATCTGTGGAAAACGTTACCACAGGATTGCTTCCCTTCAAACTACAACATGGTCTTCTTCAAATACAATGTCAATGAATACTTGTCATAAACTGTCTTCAAAAGTAATCAAATGTTGTTCATTTCATTCATAATTTTAAATCCTCTCATAAGTGGTGATGCATTAGTAATATATATATATATATATATATATATATGTGACGTACATTTTTCTGTCTCCACGGGAGGCTGCCCCCACCCCCCTGGGTTAATGCCAGCAAAATGAAGAGGAAAAAAGAAAAAGTCCTGCCTTGAAAAGAATATATTTATCAAAAGTCTAAGCTTTAATAAAAAAGATAAATGATTTTATTCATTTTAAAATGGTATCATTGCTTTGGTTTTCAATTTCTAATATAAAATATTCATACACATGGATGATGCTTCATAAGATGTGACCAATATATATATATATCTATATCTATATATATATATATATATAACATAGATCTTATGTAAACCTTATTACTTATTCATTTATATGCGTACCACGAATTCAACATTAGAACAGTATGTGTACGATCGTTTCTGAGACGATATATTTTTTATTAATATTGGATCTCTTCATCAGCACATGGCATAGACACCAATTTAAAAGCATATAGAGAGCATCAAGGCTGTAGAGTTCAACCCTCCCCATTATACAGCAAATTAGAAACAGACAGGGTAGTAGTGGCATGGATATATCAAATAAGAACAGACCGATTAAAAAAAACAATATTTAGGGATGTAGAGTGGGATTCAAAGTGGAATAAACTGATGTAATTTAACATGCAAGTAGAAACACATTACAAGGGAGTAGAACAAATGTCTTTTTTATAAAAAAAAGCATAAAAGCCATGAAAATGGGGATGCTCACTCACTGGAGAATCATACACATATATAATCACACAAAGTGACAAAGGTTATTACGGTTCAAATGGTTTATTATCAGTCGTAGAGTAATTGATTCTGATAACTTTAGTGAGAAGCCCTATAAAAAAACTATCTCTTATAGAATACAAGTTATAGAAAAAGAAAATTGAAACATTTATTAAAGGTCAAAGTAGTTGGAAAATTACTATCTTTAGCATTTATTTAGAATGGGATTCAAAACTAAAAAATAGTAATTAAGATTTACAGTAAAATTTTAAAGAACTTTGAATTTAAAGCTTAGATATCTGAAATAGTTTGCATAACTGTCCGTACTCTAGGTAGAGGTAGTATCATGGTCATTAAAGTTCTCGTAGTGAATCATTTTATTCAATTTTTATGATACCTTAGATTGGGACTTGTGCTGCGATGGCACCTTTTATCGGCCTTGTATAGTTTCACTGGCAATTGAGCTAGCAGTGTTGTGGTTTGCTGGAGTTGGTTGAAAGCAGAGACGCCTTGAGGGCGAGTCCAACAAAAACAGATAATGAAAATGTTCAACACTATGAAGTGAACCACACATTTTCTTTTATTTGTTCAGAGAGGTTACAACCGCTATCCAGGGGTGGTGGTGGGGGGGGGGACACATAGCTATAGGACTCAGCAATATTAATGTAAATTCCACAGAATGACAAACAGGATTCCGAACTCTGACACAATTTATCTCGTCTCTCACCTGTTTCTAGTACGCATCCACATCAACTCTCACGGTTTCAAAAATGCTTTGAATTTGTGCCTTTTGGCAAGCGCCCAAAGTCTTATTTTCTCGATCAGAATGTAGTAAAGTAAAATGGTCGACCATAGTTGAGATGTATTCGAAGGCCCCCTCATCATTAGCTACTACATCATGATGTAGGGGAGGGCGCCACTCTTTTCCCAGGATTACTCCACTTACCCTTGATTATTACTTTTTAATACTGAGTGTTTAGCATAGTTATCAAGTACCCTTTTTTAGTCTTTGGTATGACTCGACCTAGGATTGAACCCTGGTCTCCCAGCCCATTAGCGAACATTAACCATTATGCCAGATGGGCCAAAGGGTATTATAGCATTAAAATAGTTTTAGAAAGTGAGTCACCACAACCTACCCAGAAAAAAATCATACTGAAATCGGAAGTATTTGTATAGTTATTAAAGTCAGGAAGAAACCTTTGTTGAATTTTATTATATCAGCTTTTAAAACTGTCCGCACTTGAAGGGTTGACATTAAAACAGCATCCATCACATTTCTATTGAGACTCAACACCTCTTAAAGCATCTGACACTAGACAAAAAGATGTTTCATTTGATCGGGCAATTTTAGTGTTTTTAAAAAAGTTTCGACTTCACAATCAGGGTGTTTGTTTTTTTGTTTTTTTAATGTGCATCCACAAATTTAACAGCATTTTTATTGGCAAAAATGCAGATCATAAAGAAATTGCGATGGTGCATGTGGTATAGATTGCGTGAAGATGCTATGGGGATTACGCATCCTGTTGACTAAGGCACTTCTTTATCCTCTACTCTATAATAAAAGAGAAATGTCTATTTGATTTGACTTCACCACAGGCTTGAATTATGCCACTTATTACGGTCTTGGGCCAGTCTTTCAGCCGTCAATGTTGGATAATGGCCCTGTGGGGCCGGACACATCTTGAAGTGGACGCATGTGTGGGGGATCGTTTGGTTTGGCTTGCGCGATTTAGTGCGGGTGGACCCGTACAGTCGAGTGCAAAATAAACTGGTTCTCACAGGCGTTGACAGGGCCACCACGTAGACGAGACCTCAGATCAAGGGTCAAGATGCATCTGCACATAGGGGGTTCTGTGACGTCACAGGCTTTTGTGTGGGAAACAGAGTTTGGCCAGTCTGGTTAGTGGAAGCAAATCGAAGAGACGTGTTTCTCTATGTAGTCCGAAATGAGAATTTATTTCCCTAAGAGAATACAGGCGTAATGAGATTCCTCCCCCCCCCCCCTCCTCGAATGGCTAAGGACTTAAGCTGGGAATTAACTACGATATAGTAATTTGGTCTCTCCCTCAACGTTGGTGAAGCATCTCCATGGCTGACGGAAATCTAACGCCTGAAATAAACAAATCAAAGTAAAAGATTGTTGCCTCGTGAATTTTGTGTTATAAAGGTTTTGTTGTAGACACAACGGACGGCGAGGTTCACGGCAGTACAGAAACGAAGAAAGAATTCAACCACTAGACGACATCGAGACGGCGCCCCTCCGCGACGAAGAAGTAAAGGTACGAGAAACTAAAGGTATGCAACATATTCCTTTTTGGTGTTAAAAATGACCAGTTGTTTAAGCGAGAACTGCCACAGCCCATTCCGGGACGGGTATACAAAGCGAGAACTGCCACGGCCCATTCCGGGACAGCTATGCAACATCAAGCGTGGCATACCAGTCTCAACCCTCATATGGGCAGCCCATCTCTTTGGTGGTCGTCCTCTTGATCTTTCTTCAATGAAATCTTCTTGATATAATTTCTTTATATAGCTGGAGTGCGTTGGCCGGAAAACATGTCTAAACCACGTTAATCTCTTTTTTCAAATAACGTTGTTGATGGATCTGTTAATAGTAAGCCTCTTTCTAATAAGTGCATTTTTTCGGCGATCTCGCAAAGTTACTCTAAGGATAAAACATTTCATTTACAGACATTGAACTTCCTTTCACGCTTTGTGAAAAATTAAATTACTGGCGTAATTCTTTGATTTTATATGAATATTTTAATAATATGTTTAGATAAATAGTGGTGTGAACACTGATGAAGTATTTTTTTTCGTCATATCTGATGGAGGTTGTACACTAGTATTAATAACTATCCCAGCATTGCCCGAGAGAACGCAAATCTATTTCTATACATTTACTTTCTTTCTACACCGATTTATACGTTTTTTCTTTCCTCTATTTTCTTTTTTTAAACTTTCTAATTTGAAGCGCTTTCTTTCTTTCTTATTTCTTTATATGAGAGACGATTGTTCTTTTTGAATTTCATTTTTAACCATCTCACTTTCGCTAACGTCTTTGATGTGTTTAACATCCGGCGTCATTGTTTAAATGTCTAATCCCCAATAATTAATGGAAGAAAATGAAAAAAATCGTTTGTCAATGTTGTTGTTTTTTAATTCTTTAGGCCATTTTTTCTATAAGTCTTTAGGTCATCAGAAATGACTTGCATTTTTTTTTCAACTTGCAATAGTTCAATTTAATTTTAGTGAAATGAAAGAAAAAAAAAACATTAGAAAGACTTAAATTGGAAAGCAAACAGACAACCCTCGCAATCTGAAAAGTCAACGGCACATGTTTTTTATCCTTAGGTCATCAGAAATGATAATAATTTAGATATGAAAAATTAAATTACTGACGTAATTCTAGGATTTTATATAAATATTAGTGCGAACACTGGCGAAGCATGATTTTTTTTCATCATTTTTTTATGGAGGATGTACACTAGTATATAAATATAGGACGTGCTTCTATGCCTTTGCGCAAAAGTTAGCGTGTAAAACACGTGCTGAACAAAATCATTTGAAGTGCTGAAGGGAAGCAAGAAAGCAGATAGCAAGTCAGACAACCACCTCGCCGCTTGAAATGAATTCGGAAAGAAATCCTCCAGTCTATAAGTCAACGGTGAGTGCTTTTTAGGTCATCAGAAATGATAATAAAGATTGAAATATGAAAAATTAAATTACTGGCGTAATTCTATGATTTTTATATGAATATTTTATTAATATGTTTAGATAAATAGTGGTGTGAACACTGGTGAAGCATTTTTTTTCATCATATCTGATGGAGGTTGTACACTAGTATTAATAACTATCCCAACGTTGCCCCGAATAAAATTAATAAAATACTAGACGGTATGATATTGAAACAACAACAAAAAAAAATGAAAGTAAACTAAACAGGTAGACAGTAACTCGAACCTGTTACCCCAGGATAGCTGTCTGATTGTTAACCTGTTAAGCCATGGAACCCACTACACTTTAATTCAAGTTTTAGTGTACTGTTTCTTAACATAAAAGATTCGCTCAAGGGAGATAACTCAAGTTCAAGGGAAGTAACTGTACCTGAATGATAATGTTATCTTCTGACTCTTTTATCCAATTAAGCTCATATATATTTAGCGCATGACAAAAAGTTTTTATTAATTTGAACTTATCTAACTTTATATAATTAGAGATTTTAGATATGTGTATATGTTTACAGGATTCACTCCTAAACTAATTAAACACTCATTATGAATTTTGGAACATAGATGCTATGCGTCAGGGTGGGTAATGTTGGGTGTATTTAGTTTAATTTTGTTTTATAAAAAGAGGTGGAAGTTCTTCATGAAAATTCAGATACCTCCGATTTTTGTGGAATTTGAACAATAGGTATTAGATATCAATTAATGTTCTCAAAATTTCAGTTTCTTTGGGGTGTTTTAAAGGATTTTTAGGGGGCATAATATTGGCATAACCTCCCATTTGAAAATATAAACATATCAGATTTTCATTGAATTTGATCCATAGTTATTAGACACTAATTAAGCAAGATTCCATGAATTTCAATTTCTTCTGAATACCCCTTAAGCGTAAGCCTTAAATTTTTGATATTTTAGAGAATCAGAATCATGTAATGGATTTGGAATTTGATCTAAATTGGAATAAGGATTCTAGACATAAGGTTTAGTATTATTATATCTTAATTTTAATCTTCATAAGGGAGGGGGGTACATAAAATTGGTGCAAAACTGTTCAGTACAGGGAATTAATTTTACCCGAGATGGGTATTCTTGTATAAATTAATGAAATTTAGTTGGTTTTTTTAAAACTAAAAATTTGACCCTTGTAGATAATGGGGCGTGCTGGAGGTAGCCTTACAGTCGCCCAATCGTTTGATTCCAACCGTAACCAAAAATCTCTTACTGGCATCTTGTAGTCCACGGCTGAAGTCTTGTTTTGTTGATATGTCCTATGCTGTTGGTTCAATTGGTAGTGACATCTCTCTCTCTTTTTCTTTCTCATCTTTACCGTTTGTTGCTAAGTTGTAGTCATAGTCGTAGTGAAGATGTAGCAACAGAAGTTCCTGCCTTCCTCTTTCGTTCGTTTCTGTAATATAGTAACAACGAAACAAACAAAAAAAAAAAAAAACGCCCAAACATATCCTTTTTTTTTCTTAATGAAAATCGCTCCAGACAAGGTATGAAGCCATTTGATGTAAGGAGCTAACAAGAACGAAAGATGATTATCACAAAGACAGGAGATGCCTATTGGCCTTAGTCTTGAAAAAAACGAAGGCTATAGGTAGGAGGAAAACAGTCAGCAGGAAAAGAGTTCCATAAGTCTGCAGTTCTTGGAAAGAAGCTACTGGAAATAGGAAGCTGTATTACAATGAGGTATCAAAACAGCAAATTGATGGAGACCACTAGACAAACGAGTCAAACGAGCTGGAACAAAAGAAGCAGGAAATAGATCAGATAATTCTGAAGAACACATGCCATAATAGTATTTATAGAAAAGACTGAGACTAGCAGCATCACATCTTTGAGAGAGAGGGTGCAGAGAAGAAGAAAGGGTGGGGCCAATCAAATTACAGATAAGTTTCTGCACCTTATCAAGAACCCTCAAATTGGACAGATATTCACCAGTCCAAATATGAAAACAGTACTCCATACATGGTCTGATAGTAGATTTGTACAAATAGAGAATAGTGAGATCGAGGTGTGAGAAAGTGTTTGAAGCGATAGAGAGAAGCAACTTTAGGAGAAGCAGAAGAGAAAACTAGCGCTATCTACCTGGAGTTGCCTGGTAGTGTATTTTTATTTTATTTTTTTAAACTATGCAATTTTTTTTTTTTCTAAATATATTTATATTAAATTTTATATTTTTGTTTTAAAGAAAGGGAAGTCTGTCTAATGGACGAATACAGAATTACCTTCTTTAAAAAAAACAAAAAACGGTAGTTACATAAAAATAAATCTGACTAGATAAATTATTTTCTGGAAGAGGCATTAACTCGAATTGCATTTTATTGCAAACTTGAACAAACGTTCAACAAAGTAAAGTGGCCATTCAGAATGAGATATTGATTTTGTAGTGTGGCGGAATTGATGATCTTGAGCCAGAATCAAGCGGTGGAGATGACCCGGACTTACTTCATCCCCGCAGTAAGAGGGTCCGCCTTTGCCTGGCTTGCAGATGGAAAGGGAAATAAGTTTTGGCTTACTAGTTTTCTAGTGAGGATTGAACTCGCAATCTCGAAGTAACAAATCTACTGGTTGCTGCACAATAATACGTGGATTCGCCTTGACGACAAATAGATTATGATTATGAAAATGATTATTTTTTTTCTGATTGGTTAAGCGGAATTAACTGAAGGAAAATCTGCTAATAAAAGAAGATTATTAATCATAATGAGGGAAGGCGAAGTGAGTGTTGGGTGAGATTCTGCGGTGAGCCGAATTATTTTTCGTTCATTGGAGCTTAAAGTTACACAGAAGGTTTTTGTGCTTCTACAGAAATTGAACCGAACTGAGTTTTTTTTTTGTTTGTTTAACGTTTGGAGTCTAGTCATAGACTTCTGAATTCCCATCTGTCATGTAGGAAGGAAGATACTGATGAAAAATCGAGAATCTGACCGACTTTACTTTATTATATAGATATATTTTTTACCAATGAGAAAACGACTTTTCCATATTTCTAAGCTTACGTGTATTAATGTACTGCATAGTTAAAATAACCGAGACAGCATAATTACATTGAATTTATTTAGTGATGCAGCCTGAATGATAAGTCATGTTTTTTGGTTGGGAGGGGTGGTTTCTTAAAAAAGATTACCCATGCTTGATATAAATAAAATACAAAAAAACTATGCAATAATTTTTCTTAAATTTTATATTTTTGTTAAAAAAAAAAAAAAAAAAAAAAAAAAAAAAGTACATCTGTAATAGACAAATATAGAGTTACCTTCTTGAAAAAAAAAAAAAAAATGGTTGTTATACGAAAATGAATCCAACCTCAAATTATTTTCTGGACGAAATTAACTCAAATGATATTTCATTATTTTTAACAACATGGACAGATGTTCAAAATAAAATGCCTATTCAGAATGAAATACTGAGTTTGTAAAAAGGAACGTATTGATGACAAAAGTCAAGATTCTGACTGAATTTACTTTATTATATAGAAAAAGATATCTTTTAATCAAAGAGGTAAAACTTTCCATATTTCTAAGACAGACACTTATGCGCGTGGTATTGCGTAATGAAATAGCTGAGGTACTTTAAACAGAATGATAACATTTGAATTTATTTAATGGTGCGGCCTACCTGATTAGCAGAAAGGGGCGGAGGCTCCAAAAAAAAAAAAAAAAAGGTTACCCATGCTTGATATTAACAAAAAAAAAAAAAAAAAAAAGAAATGCTTGATATAAAAAAAAAGTGATGTTAACAACAAAAAAAATAGGTATTTCATTTATTTATTTGCAAGTCTGGTTATCCATGTGTGTTACTCTTATGTACAAAGAAAAAAAAAAGAGCACCAGAAGATTTGGACCTTTTACAAAAAAAAAAAAAAAAAAAAACTGGGTATAAGAATTGAGATTGGATTTAGGTTTGAACTTAGTCAAGAACAAGTCAAATTTTATTGTGCGTCAACTATCTTGCATTTCTTTGTAAATTATTCAAACTAAACACAAAAGTTTTGAAATTTTGGAGACGAGGATTGATAATTTGGATTATTCAGACTATTGTTCTCTTCTTGGAAGGTGTTATTCTAACAACGTTTCAGTCGATGTAACCTCCTCGAATTTGAAGGATTGGATTGAATAATATTGATATATTTAAGTCTTCTGTTCGAAATTCCATACAGATTCCCAAGTTCAACAAGACGCACCTGAAGAAGATTGGAGGTTACATTGACCGTAACGTGAGAATAACATCCAAGATGAAAACAGTAGTACAAATAATTTAAATAACAAACACAAAAGTATAAAAAATGATAAAAAAACTTTTTTTTTTAATTAAGCTACATGCGCATTAAAAAATGTAAAATTGTGATTTTTTTTCAATATTTATAGATTTTCTTTTTTTTTCTTTTTTTTTTTTTTTAAGACTATTGTCACATTGGATGGTTTTGTTCATAAAATTGTGAACAGCTTTCTTAAAAAGAAAATGTGCCCAACACAGTTAAGTTGGATGTCTAACAACAACAACAAACATATTGTAGAGTAATGTCTCAATGGTAAGCAAGGAATTTGTTTTTTTTATATTCTAATAAATGTATTTTTAGATGATACACAATCTAAGTTTTTTTTTTATATCGATCGGCTCGTAAGGTAACATAAAATTTGTTTATATTAGTAAGCGAAATGCAGAAATCAACATCATGATGGTGTTAGTAATCAAAAAATATGCAAATCTTAAAAAAAAAAAAAAGAAAAAAAAAAGGAAATAAGATTTTAAATAAAAGGGGAGGGTGCTCCTTGTGTAAAATGGCCTTGTGTCAGACTACACTGATCCGAATGTCAGTCGTTTTAGAGAAAGTCAAAATTCGACACTCAGTGAATAGAGGAACAAACAGCTGATTCTCAGGATGAGTAACACATCAGGAGACAACATCCGGAATCAGGCTAGTCATAAGGAATGCAAGAAGAACGTTATTAGTTTTTATCTATTATTATTATTTTATAATAAATAAAAAATTGGAAAAAAATAAAATAAAAAATTAAATCACTAAAACAAATTCAGTTTGTATACAAGCCAGCTAGTGACATTAACTTCCTACTCGCCCTCAAACTGAAAACGTCTCTTTATGACATCGTTAAAGATATACGAAAGAACATAACCCCATAAGCATGCAAAAGAAACGTCTAATAAACAAAGATGGAAATATTTATATTTTTAATATAAATCTGTTGTTTGTAAAACATATTGAATGCTGATGCTATCACTGCCCGCTGTTGTATTGCATGGAGAAGGTTCAGCAAGCTACTGACAATCGTTACATTGAGGCAGATTTCTTTCAAGATTACACGGCAGTGAGACATAGGCCCCAAACGCTTCTGATCTGTAACGGTTTCGGCATAATCATCATGCCATGATCAGTTTGATGTGTGGCTAAAAACTTGAAAAAAAGCTCCCATCAATTGTGCTTCATCAGAAACTTTGTATTGGTGGGTTTATGAGTGTCTTATGTGCTTGACATCTCAGGTGGTTCGGCCATATACAGCATGCCGTCTCTTGCATCAACTCCCTAATGCGTTTGAATATCCCGGGCATTAGAGAGTGAGATAGACAGAGGAAGACATGTTTTTAGTGTGTAATAAGCAATTACTTGCAACCTAACTGATGTCAACACTTTGGACCGGACTGTATGGACAGCAGACGTGGCCTGGTGTTGGCCACCCCTGAGTTCAGGACATTTCTAAAACTGGAAGAAGAAAACTATGTTATGTTTATTTCTTGTTACGCAAAACCTCTGTATATATTTTGAATGAAACCAAACCAAACCAAAAGCATTCCGCACATGTGATGAAAACATTCATGTACTGGGGAGAATAACATCTCAATTTTCTCAATTACTTTTAAAAAAAAAAGAAATACTATACAAGTTTAATGTAAAAACAAAACATGAAGCAGCTAAACTTTAACATCTAAGCATTTCACGGAATCGGTAAAATAAAGTTACTATATTATTTAGGATTTTGAAAATTCCCTCTTCTAACAAATATACTTCGGGAAACTAAAAAATATTCCAATTTTCACTTATTTTAGGAATCGACAGTAAATCAAAAATTTCATTATAAACTTTTATTTCTTACTTAAAAAAAAAAATGATTTTCCTACATTTTAAAAATTTACTCATGCAAAATAAAATGTTGTGATTGTCTAATGTCACTAAAGACCAGAGTTCACCATAACAATTTGAACCTTGACCTTCGAGTTAGCAAGGAGCATCAAAATGCAAAGAAATAATACATCTTAATATATATATATATATATATATATTACTATTATATATATATATATATATATATATATATATATATATAAAAATGACTCAGATATTATAAATGCAAATGACAAGACTGGTGCTCAGGAACAGCAACCTTGTGTCAGACTTGCTGACACGGGTGTGAAACCAGGCAGGAAACAAATTAAGATTTACTGTTAAAGCATTTATGGATATGCAGGTTGCAGAAAGCGTATGAAGTATATGTAAAAGTTCATGCGAACAATTAATGTTCAATCTTTCTTATCCGACAGCCAAGAGAACAGATCTCAAAAAAATAATGCATTACAGTTTAACCTTAACTTGAACTTGACCAATGAAGATGAACACAATATATATATATATATATATATATATATATATCAGTTTATAGAAAGGTCATAGAAGGCTATCATAATGCAAGAAGTGGAAATATACTGATGTTTAAAAGGAAGACAAAAACGAATTGATTTTTTGTTTCCTTTGATTATTTCACTTCGATATTGTCTTCCTTATCAACACCGGCATATTTCCACTTCTTGCATTGTGATAGCATTCTATGACCCCCATATATATATATATATATATATATATCGTACATGTATTGTATTAGTTTCTGTAAATGTAAATCCGTAGAAACTCAAGTGTTTATAAAAAGTGCTCAATAACAAGTAGAGCTGTTTATAAGTATAAATGTTTATTTATACAAACATTATTGGTTACATATGTGCATACATGTTTCGGTTGCACTTTTCCCAGAAAGTCAACCTCATCAGACCAAGAATTTCAGAGCCATTTCTCTGAAATTCTTGGTCTGATGAGGTTGACTTTCTGGGAAAAGTGCAACCGAAACATGTATGCACATATGTAACCAATAATGTTTGTATAAATAAAAATTTATACTTATATATATATATATATATATATTGTGTATACTTAAGCAGCATATTTTCATTTAGGCAAACATTATTAAATAACACAGAGTGTTTTTGCTTGGTAAGACTTTTTTTATTTTTTCAATTTCCCGAATGTTCTATTTAGTGTTTCAGTCAAATTGCTGTATGGAAGTTCCATGGGTTTCTTGTATATATATATAACACACAATTCTCCAAGCAAACTACATCACCTTATTAAATATACATTGATGTTTCCAATACTGAGTTTCGGGGATTGTAATTTCACACAAAGCAAAGAGCGACTATTTAACGCAGAAATATCTTTTGTAAAGGAGATAAACAATTAAACAAAAACCAAGAAACGTAAATCTTCTAAAACAGATCCGCACCATTTCAAAATTTTTTTAAAGATTTTTCTAAATTCTTATTTATTTTTTAAATTTTTATATAAAATTCTATTTTTATTTTTATTAATTTGCTTTTCTAATAAGTTCGAAAAATAAGAATTGTAGGAATGAAGTTTTATATTTCTTGCTTTTAAGACGGATAAAAGAAATGAGATGAACAAGAGGTGGAGGTGTGAGAGAGAAGGGGGGGGGAATTAATAAATTTAAGTTTGTTTTTTCTTCGCGATTTCCGCAGCCTTCTTTGACATAATCCGGAGTGTTTTATCTCTCTGCGTCAACATACGAGAGAACAGCTGAGGGAAAACTGAAAAAGAAAAGAATAAATAAAAAAATTTTTAAATTAATTTCAGAGCATTAGGAGGAGCGATCATCATTATGTACATTATTTTTTCAGACCAATTATATGTGAAGCACCCCAAATTATAAATAAACAAAAAAGACCATGTTGGATCGACACCGTTTTTTTTTTTTTTTTTTTTTTTTTTTTTACTTTACTTCCGGTTAAATTATAAACAAACAGAGATTCTTTTACAAAACGTTTTGTTTTGAGAATTTTAGAAATTTATAAAAAGAATAAATTTTTAATTGAAAAGAAAGTCACAAGATTTTAAAAAAAACAAAAAAAAACGAAACAAATTTAATTTAATTTCGGAGCATGAGTAAGTATGGGATCATAGAATGCTATCAAATCATTATGGATATTTTTTTGTTTGGACTATCATTCCCATCAATGTTAATATTTATTTTTTCATACAATGTTAATATTTATTTTTCCATACAATGTTAATATTTATTTTTTCATACAATGTTAATATTTATTTTTTCATACAATGTTAGTATTTCCACTAGAACAAAACTGACACTTATTTTAACTCGTTCTTCGATGCTTTCATTTTTATTCACAACCATTTAATATTTGTATCATTTGGATTATTCGGACTACTGTTCTCATCTTGGACGTTATACTCTCAGAGTTTCGGACGATGTATCCTCCAAACTACTTCAGGTGCATCTTGTCCGCAAGCACCCGTGACAAAACAGATATAAGTGCTAAAGTACTAATCAGTTCTAAGTGAGTCTTCTGGAGGTGAAGGTTCAATCCTCAGTACGGGCGATACTAAGAATACAATTATAAAGTACTTACGACTGGTGGCACAAGAGCAAGCTACCCGCGTGGATTAAATAACGGTTCCGTTTGAAATTCCATACAGATTCCAGAGTTTAACGAAACGCACCTGAAGAAGGTCGGAGGTTACATCAACCAAAACATTGTGAGAATAACATTCAAAATGAGAACAGTAATCCAAATAATAAAAATCATCAATCCTCATCTAAAAAATCCTGAAACATTTAATATATCCATCAACATTAGAGTTCACACCAGAAGTGGTAAGATTGAATTTATATAAAGATTTTTTAATCCTAGCTTTAATAAATGTGTGTGCCGTGTTTTTTTATTTATATACTTTTGCTAAATCTATTCTCCTATATCTAAAACTCTGTGGATCTTGCTCGCTTATGACTTCTCATCACAGACTCATTGATCAGATCAGTGGACATTACCGAATAAGGCCACAGAGCCATGAGCGCCCTTATGATGCTCATTAATGGTCATAACCCCACCCCCACCCCCCCACCCCATTAAACTCGACCTTGTGTCACATCGGACACATTGAAAAAAATAATCAGTTGTTGTCACCTTGTTTCTCCTGATGTCCCTGTAGGTCGCAACTTTGCTGTTAAGGACTTACACTACACAGATTATATTGCACTAATCGGTGAAATATTTTCCTTCTCCTAGGTGAGCTGTCTTCTAAGGCTGTCATAGGGCCTACTTGGGATGTCTTTTACGGTCATACGAAGGAACGAACAGTGCTTTTTGGCTGGCTTCTACCCTTAAACCTGTCAGGCTTGGTTGGACCGGCTGGGGGTATGATCCTCCACCTTCAGGGTCATAGAAGCACCAAAACCTCCTAACCACAATAGGTGGCAGTACATTGGTGGATTTGAACCTTTTAAAATTTCACAAGTTGAAGTTGTGCTTTCTAACTCTGCAGCTCTGATATCAATACATTTTTTTAAAATCTCACTTTGATTTACAAAACACAAAATAAAAGTCTGAGCACATATTTTAATCTGAAAAAAAAAATAAAAAATAAAAAATGGGAAAAAAGTGAAAAAAATAGAAAAGAAACAAAAAGGAAAAATGAACAAAAAATAAAAAGTAAAAATGAAAAAAAAAATGAAAAAAATGAGAAAAAAGTAAAAATTAAAAATGGAAAACAAAGGAAAAAATGAAAAGTAAAAATGAAATAATTAAAGAAAATGGAAAAAAATGAAAGAAAAAATGAAATAAAAGAAAAAGGGAAAAAATTGAAAAAGAAAAAAATGAAATAAGAAAAAGGAAAAAAGAAACAATGAAAGAAAAAGGAAAGAAAAAGAAAAAGGAAAAAATGAAAGAAAAAGGAAAAATGAA
This sequence comes from Sepiola atlantica, assembly GCA_963556195.1. NCBI lineage: Eukaryota > Metazoa > Mollusca > Cephalopoda > Sepiida > Sepiolidae > Sepiola > Sepiola atlantica. The sequence continues at coordinate 79,634,114 of OY744537.1, read as the reverse complement.
ATAAGAAAAAGAAAAGGGAAAAATGAAATAAGAAAAAGAAAAAAATGAAATAAGAAATAGAAAAATAAAATAAAAAGGAAATAAGAAAATGAAAAAATTAAATAAGAAAATAAAAAGGAAAAAAAGGAAATAAGAAAAGAAAAAAAATGAAAAAATGAAATAAGAAAAAAATGAACGAAAGAAAAAAAATGAAATAAAAGAAAAAGGAAAAAATGAAATAAGAAAAAAAAGGAAAAAATGAAATAAGAAAAAAAAGGAAAAAATGAAATAAGAAAAAAAAGGAAAAAATGAAATAAGAAAAAAAAGGAAAAAATGAAATAAGAAAAGAAAAAATGAAAGAAAAGAAAAAATGAAATAAGAAAAAGAAAAAATGAAATAAGAAAAAGAAAAAATGAAATAAGAAAAGAAAAAATGAAATAAGAAAAGAAAAAATGAAATAAGAAAAGAAAAAGGAAAAAAATGAAATAAATAAAAACTTACTAGGTATGTAACTGATCATCACAACCAAGAGGCAATAATAGAAATTGAAGGATGCATTCACCCGATTTGGTAAGGTTAAATTTAAGATTCCTCTTTCTTTGATATAAGGAATACTTTTATACATACAAAGCAATTCACCCTAAAAAGAAAAAAAACAATTTTATTTTGCCACAACAATGATGAAAAACATTCACTACAAGCATTTAATTACGGAAATCAGACGTTTTACAATTATGGATGGCCTAAATATATATGATAATACAGTAAAACAATTTAATGTTTGTATGTACATTATCACCCTCTACCCTATTTTAAAAAAATGGGATCGTTATTTTCATGTGCTTGACTGAGACACAACTTTTGGTTCCTCGTTATAAAACTTTCCCAGTAAGAAAACGTCTTTCTACCACAATTGCAAAGAACTTTCATTTCTTCCTTCGTGTGCCTAACATCAAATGAAATTTCCATGAACAGTTTCATCCCCAAAACTTCTTATCTGTGAAACACATTGCCACAAGATTGCTTCCCTGAGGGCCACAACATGGTCATCGCCAAATATAATGTCAATAAACACTTGTATGAAACCTGATAGCTGGTGCGGCATTCATCCTGGGTGGGTTGATCCTGCTTCCTCCAAAAGAGGAAGTTTCTAGAGAATATTAAATTCACGAGCAGCTCTTAGTCACATGTATATCCGAGTCAGGGGAGATAATGACCTTAGTTTCTTGCAGGGAGGTGTCCCATCTGGCACTGACCTGGCTCAGCGTCGCTTAATTTCGGTGATCTAACAAAAAACTGGTGCATCAACATGATTATGTTGATATTATCATAAACCGTCCCAATATGTCATCAAATTTTGTTCATTTCATTCATTAGTTTCAATCCTCTCATAATATTCATCATCATTCATCATAGAGGTAGTAAACTCTACCTAGGAGATATGCTGAGCGTAAGTGGGGGGATATGAAGTCAGTACAACCACAAGGGTGAAGGCAGCATGGGCAAAATTTTGTGAGCTGTTTCCTCTGATAGCATCGTGAGCTGACCCCTTTACATCCAGGTCAAGTTGTATAGCAGTTGTGTCAGGAGCGTCATGTTATATGGCAGTGAATGCTCGGCCCTCACCCAGTCCTCTCTCGCCCGTCTGCAGCGCAATGACAGATCCACGATCAGATGGATCTGCAATGCGAACTCTGACCAAACCCAACACATTAGATCAGAGGGTTTGCTGAAAACACTACATTTACCCCGAAAATGTGAATGAAAGGTGAGATGAATGGGGATTGTCTATCAACAAATTAATGTTATCAAAAATTGTATACACACAGGAGTCCAAATAAAGCCACTAGTATGATTACTCAAGAGAATAGACAGCATCTCAACATCATCATATTCGTTTTTGGGGGGGGGGGGGGGGGGCTTTTTTTATGGAAATCGCTCTAGACAAGGCATGGAGCCACTTGATGTAAAGAGAATATTCGTTTTACATGCTGACATGTGTTGGACGGTTTTTAAAAATTGATTTCCAAACTATGGCCAGGTTTTTATTTATCTCTCCAGTCCATCCTTATCAGTTCCTTCCAGGAAACAAAGAGAAAATTAAATGCTCTCCCCCCCCATCCACAGGAATTTTAGGCAAAAGAAAAATGTCTATAAATAGCTACAATATACTTACACAAACTCCAAGAGGATAGAGACCTACAAACAGGGAATATCTGTAAATAGAAGAACATTAGGTGTTTTATATATATATATATTATATATATCAACAAACATAAATTACTAATAACAATTAAGTAGTGTTGAAATGTTACTAAAAATTGAAAATAATAAATTATAATTATAGTTTTTAAGTTGTTCAAGATTTACTGAAAATTCTATTTTGAATTAACTGCATGAAAGATGTGTTTTATAATCTTTCTCGTTTGTGTGTGCATATATATATATATATATATATATATATATATAAAATTTTTTAGGGTTCATATTTTTTTTTTTAAGCATCTAATTGAAATTTAATAAGGAATAAGGTAAAATAAATACCTTTTAAGCATTTAAAGATGCGATATCAATTTTAAAAGAAAAATAAATCGAAACCGATTTTTTCCCCTTTTATAAACTTTCATTTTTTTTTAGTTTATAGTGATACAAATATTTCGCTAATTGAAAACTAGGCTTTTTCAATGTGTCTGTATATCCTGATCTTATCGGATTTGGATTTTCCCGGCTTCTGTTGGTGCAACCGGGCTTAAGGGATCTTGTTGTTGTTTTCTACTTTCAAATATGAGATCGTGAATGCACACGAGATAGGTATAAAATTTGAAAGTTTGTAAAAGAAAAAAAAAAAAAATCGGTTTCGATTTATTTTTCTGAAAAGGTGAAAATGGGGGGGGGGGGGGGTCAACCTAAATTAGGAGCTGTGCAGTGAGATGTCTGTTTACATTAGTTTTAAATTTCTGCATGTCAGTACTGTTAGGAAAACAGGGAGCAGGGAGTGAGATAGAGTCCAGCAGCACAAGGAAATAAGCTTTTGGAGTAGAAAGCTCTTCGACATCTGGGGACCTCCACAGTGAATGAAAGGGATTTGGCAGAGTGTCGGGTTGGTCTAGTAAATTTACGTTGTGGAGGCACCAGAGCAGCAAGTTCATTAGAGCACAATCCATTGAAGTATTTGTAAAACAGGCACAAGGAAGCAACATTGCGGCAATGGGACAGGGGCTGGAGCTTGATGGACCTATATAGTTTTTGGCTTTCCTTTTTCATATATATATATATATATATATATATTAGAGGAAATAACAGGCACATATTTTTGCTGGGGATCTGCAAAAATTTTGTTCTGAATTTAATCCAGGGTTTCAAAAAATTGTATAGCTCATTGCAGGACTTAAAGTAAACACTGATTTGAAACAGTTGCAAACAACTATAATACCTTTGTATATGTTCCATATTTGGAACTTTATTTGAAAAAAGAAAATACATATATATATTTAAATGAATAAATGCGAAAGTTTTTGCCGTTTATCGGAACTATATTCATATTAAAACACCTTACCTCTTCCTTATTCAATTATACACTAAAATATTTTCACATGCCGTATATATAGTCACAGAAAACCTGACTAAACACTTTCAAGGCTACACATTATTTGCATATTTACTTTTTAAACATTGTCTAATAAATTCATATTCACCACTATTCACTTATAATTTGACTGCTATTTTATAATATATACGAAAATCTTTTATTTATATTAATTTCTTAATTATTAGCAGTAGTAATATTATTTTAAACGATTTAATGAATTATGTTGAAAATTTAAAATCATAACTTATGTTTCATTATTTGTTTCTTAAGGGGTTACACTTTCGCACACACATACTTACATATAGCAATAATCTCGATAACTTTTGAATAACCATTTTTTAAAGATAAAATTTTCATTAAACGTAATAATTACCAAAGGTTTTCTGTTAATAATTAAATACATGCGTTTTTTATTTTTATAACTAAATTTTTTGTTGTTCCTACTTCCTTCCACGAAAGCAGGGTTAGGCACAATGTCAATATTTAACGTGGGGAGAATCCAGGTTCCCTAAAATCGGCACTCGGAATTGAAATAAAAATTTCAATTGCCTCAGTCTAGAAGGAGTTCTCCTTCACTGACAGCGAACATAAAAACTAAGTGCAGATTCATTACAGATACTACATTTTGCTCTTAGCCAAAAGGCCAAGGAGTTAACATGTTGGTGATGATGATAAATTAAAATTTTGCTATAGAAAAAAAAAACCTCCTCTCATCTTTCTAAATGACAAAAAAAGTATTTTTTCTTTAATATTACTAATGTATTTTTCTGTCTTTTATAATAAAGGCAAAAATTAATATAAAATCGTTTTATTTGACCAATCGACGTTCCACCCTTTTTTATTCATTTCATTATATAACCAGTTTTAATGAGGAATTCATTTCATTTTTATGCTGAAACAAAATAAAATTCTTCGACGTTGAAAATCTTAAAGACTATATCAATTAACCTGTTTGTTGTTTTTTCCTAAAAAACAAACTTTGACGATGTTCATGCACATTATATTTCCCTCACATTGGAATATATCAAATAACACTATGACAATCATCATTTTGTTGTTTTTCTCTAAATTACCAAAATGTCAAATGAAAATTATTTTTTGGGTTTCTGTAAAGAAGTCTACAGCCTCAGTAATTGCCGCCCGGAGGGTGGGTAGTTTTTGCTAATATATATATATATATAGTAAAGTATGAAAATATATTTATGGCAATTAAGCTACACAGAGGCATCCCAGTTTCATCCATGTAGGGAATCGTCAGGTTAAATGCTTACGGGGATGAAAGGTGAACGTCTGTGTAGATTAATTGCCATAAATATATTTTCATACTTTACTACTAAGCTCTACTCACATATTGAGCACTGTTAATGTACATACTGAAAATCTCTACACAATATATTATATCACTGTATAATATTATATGTGTATATTATACGTGTCTACATAAAATAATTATATATATATATATATATATATAATAATAATGGTAATAATCCAGGTAAAAATATCCACAGGGTGGTAACCCAGAGAATTTTAACCGGGTTTATAAAAAGTGCTCAATATCAAAATAGAGCTTTATATATGATAATTTTTTTTATTTACACAGACATGTACAAAATCTGCGACACTGGCATGTCAATGTTATCGATCAACAGTTACTATAAACTGAGATCTCATCAGGCAGAGTTAGAATCTGATCTTAACCTCAGATCATATTTGGAGAGAACCCTCTCCAGAGAATTTGGAGAGGTTTTCTCCAAATATGATCTGAAGTTAAGATCGGATTCTAACTCTGCCTGATGAGATCTCAGTTTATAGTAACTATTGATCGATAACATCGACATGCCAGTGTCGCAGATTTTGTACATGTCTGTGTAAATAAAAAAATTATTATATATATATATATATATATATATATATATACTAGAAAAAAAAAACTGACCTGCTGGGCCAGCTACTGAGTTGATTTTAGATTGTTTGAATTAGAAAAAAGTGCCCGTTAAATTTCAAATGAAAATCAATTGCAATTATTTTTGAAAAAGTTAAAAATACTTGTTTTTTCTCCAAAGATTGCATACTTACCGAGCCCATAACAAAGAGTAGGGTATAAAGCCAATGAGCATGAAGAAATAATACATGTAGCGAATGGATTCCGTCAAAAACCAAGCAAACAGGAACATCTTAACGGAAACATCGTTTTGGATCTGCATTAAAAAAAGAAAAAAAAAAAAATGATAATTTTTTTTTTTGAATGGGTAGTTTTCTTTTTACTTTTAATGAGTTATCAACAGAATTATGTGACTACTTTTAAACATGCTAGGGACTAACCCCAAGTCTGAGTGGCAAGCCCCTTAAAAAAAACCTTCCTTAGTCCTAAGTTTGAGTGGCAATTAGTTAGCATGTCCGAACCACAGACAGTATGCAAGCACTAAATCAAAGGGATATAATCCATCTAAACTCGACACAGTACTGGTATTGTTGCATATCATGGCCGCCATCTATCTAAATGGCTATGGAGTTAAAAGACTCTTAAAGCTTACCCCCTCCCCCCCAAATTGAGAGGATGGCAATCCCGTATGAAATTTTTCAATGCTTAAAAGCAAACTTCTTATGTTGCGTCTAATTTTAATAAACCAACACTGTCAAATAATAATGACAACTTTTTCTTTTATCTTAATCATTGTTGTGACAAAGTGAGGAGGGGAGGGGGGACAACCTGGGTTTGTCGTAACTACTTATTTTAAGATATCATTTCATACAATCTGCTCAACCAGTTTCCCAGTTTTCTTTGACTTAAAAAAAACCTTTTCTAACTTTTTCGATGATGTTACTCTGCACGTATTTCACATGCTTGCAAAATCCGACCTTTTAACCCTGACAGACAACCACGTACCCTGGCTATCCTTGAATGTTTCCAAGGATAATCAATATATTAAAAAGGGAAAACAACAATTACTTTAAAGTAGCTGGAGTACCAGACATTAAATATGCAATAATATTCATACAGCTTTCTTTGGAGATTTAAACAAAACAAAAAAATACAAAAAAAAAAAAAATACAAAAAAAAAAAAAAAACAGATGATAACTGATTATTTAATTAATTTAATTACGAAGGTTTAAGCTAAGAAAGTTATCAACCAAAATTTGTAACAGGGATGCGAGTAGCAAATGGAGAAAAAAGCTGAAATCACGATGAATTGCCAAACCCTGGTGGCAATGCCCCTTGTGTGTGTTACACCAAACCGAATGAACTTGCCGTGGACACATTCTCTAAAAAAAAAAATGATGCCATAGGGAAAATGTAAGGTTTGCCTTTGAGCTTAGCAATATATGTGGTAGAAATCTCACACAGAAAAGCGGGGTCAGTTCGCAGTGGAAGGCCAATTTTTACTTTTATTAGGAATAACATTGTGAATTCTACTGTAGTTAGGAACAATGTATTTAATTGTATGTTTAACCGATGAATACATGTTTCATTTGTGGTTCTTATAATTTGTGTTGACTGCTAATAATATAAATCATAGTTATCTCCCTTGCCTTTCTGTTTGAATTTAAATATTCAGCTTTTATTAGGGGTGGGACGTAACGGGTGAAAATTTCAGATTCATGCGGGTAGTATTTTTTTGTGTTCATTTATACATAAAAAAACACTAAACAATCAAACATTTTGCAAAATTTGCAAAATTCAGAAGATGCAGGCCAAAAATAGCTGTTAGGGTTCCACGGGACTCAAAATCCATCATTTTTCGGTGAAAAGGTGGTTTCATGCGACATTGCAGGTCCTAAAACATCCTCAAAAGCTATGAATGGATATAGATGGTTAAATCTGATATAGTACTTTAATTTAGGACCATTTTCAGACTGTGAAAGGGTTTTCATGAATGTAAAGTAGCCAAAAACTAGTGGCCTGCACCTTCTGAATTTTGCAAAATTTTCAAAATGTTTGTTTGTTTAGTGTTATGTATGTATAAATGAACACAAAAAAATACTACTCGCATGAATCTGAAATTTTCACCCATTACGTCCCACCCTTACTTTTAGTGATATTTTGATGATGCAGGAAATCATTTTGAAATCTGCTTCTAACAAATCTTCCTAAGATGCAACCATTAAATCTGTCAGTGGAGTGATGAAAATACCTTTTTACGTCTTGATTGATTTGTTTTACGGCATATCAACCCATTTTAGTTCAGTAGTGATTGGATGGAGACAGACATGCATGCGCATTTAATCATTACGGCCATTGGTAACAATTTCCTCTCGGATATTGTTAAACGAAATTTATTTTCTAGCGCGATTGAAAAGAAAATGACAGTGTACTACTCTGTGGAGAGACTGAACTTTGGTCGGCCTTTGTGAGGGATGGCGTCGGCTCAACCCACCCCAGATGAATGCTTTTTCAAATACAAGTAGTAGTAAGCATAGGGAGAGGTGTGCAGAATAGGCGACTTTGATGGTATGGCCACGTTTGAAAGAATGGATAAAAGTTCTTGGGTTAGTAGATGTAGAACAGTTGAGGTAGCGGGTCAGTTCACAGACAAAGGCCAAGGAAAACGTGGGTGGAAGTAATAAGAATGGATTTAATAGAAAGAGGGATAAATAAAGACCTGTCCAGAGATAGATTAGTTCGGAAGTCAATTTCTATTGGAAACTTTTCAATGTATGTCAGCATGTAAAATAAACAGTAAACAGACGACAGTGATGATGATGATGATCGCCCTTCAGTGTCACCTGTTACATCAAATTCGGTAGTGATTAGATGGACGGACGAAGAGACGCACACACAAACGTCATCATGGTATTTATCAAGAATACGACCCAATCTCTGGCAACTTCACGTCGGCAGCTTTAGGGCAGGTTATATAAGCAGCTGGAAGATGCTGAAGCGATCAACTAATCAGATGTCAGAAGCTGACAAGTTTCCAAAAGATTGTGAAATTAATTAAATCAAGAATAAAATTAATTTTAACACACTATGTCAACAGATTCAATCTCCCGAAGAAGTCATTGTTTTATCTCAAGAAAGATATCCTACAGCAAAAAAGAAGAAATGCAAAAAGTGTGAGTATATGTGCAGGATGACAGAAAGGAAGATGCTTACAGACAAGTTTGCATGGAGATGCACTAATACAAAATGCGAGGATGGACAAAAATTTGACGAGTTGTTTAGTTTTATTTTCTTCGTCTAAAATGAAACATTATTTATTCGAAAATTTTCTTTGAAAAAAAAAAAAAAAAAAAAAAAAATGTTCCATATAATTAAACATACAGTGACGACAACACCACATTTTGAATTTATCAACTGGCAGTTTTTGCGTCTGCTTTTTCCAGCTGATTACGAAATTGGCGGAGATTTTTTGGTCATATTCTGGATAAGTACCGTCATCATTATTATTATTCAGTGATCTCACATACACAGTACATTATTTTGTAAAGGAAAAAAAATTTTTTTTTAAAGTAAAGTAACATTCTGTAAAAACAATCAAACACATAAAAAGGTTAAAAGTTAAACAACAAAATCTAATATATAAAGTAAAGTCAGTCCTCTCCCTCCCACATGGGTGTTTGATAGCTTTCATAACAAAAGACTCATATAGATAATTCTTTTCTGTTTGAGATTTCTACCACGTATTGATCTATGTTGTTAGAAAACAAAATTTTAGCTTTACTCACTTCCTTTTATTTTAATATATAGTCCTGCTTAGTATTTATTTTGTTTTAAAATTAGTCATGCATACAGGAAGATGGAGGAGTTTTCACTCTCACACTCAGACCTACTACCACTGTCACCCACGTACACCGGAAAGACTTTCTTGTAAAAAATAAATAACATAAAAAAAAAAAACCCTCAATGTTGCTAAAATAGACAGATTTTTTTTTTTTCATTTATCTTTATTGGTCTTGAATTGTTTGTTTTTGCTGGTCTGTTTTTACGGAATATCAACCCCTTTTGGAGTATTTAATGCAGAAGAACATGTAGATGAAAGTGACAATTTTCAAAAAACCCTGAAAATTTTTTGCACAAAAGATAAACATTAGAAACAGAAAAAATAAAACGTCTGCTTTGAATATTTTCAAAGCATCTGAATCAGTTTAAAATTCAAACATACAATCTTCTTTTTTTTTCCACAGAGCGCTTCATAGAAAATGCAATAAATTTTAAAACCTTTTGGGCTTTGCCATTTGCAATCGTGACCACACAAGATTGAGACGAAATTAAAAATGGCATGCTCCAAAGAACATGTGTGGCTGATTGTAACTATTTATATATGTTCAAATTCTTTTTAATCCGGCCAATTAATTAATAAAATCGGAAACCCCGGAACACTTTCATCACTGAGAACAATATCCATTGTAAAAGATTACTTGAAACATTATTTTATCCATAGTTTGAAATGATGGGTTCATACCTTTCCCCAACAGTATTAGCACATAGGTGAACACTATAGATCTGTATTTGTAGTGGAACTAAGGAGAAAGTAGAAACATACACACACTGCTGGTACTTGATCTTTATCTCCATTCGTTTTTTTTGTGCACTTCACAACTTCGTGTAAGACACAAGGTTGCTGGCTCTGAGTGCTCTCCCCAGTGCATACATTACATAACAATACTCATTTATATTTACCAAGATGGTTTCATATTTTTCTTCATAAGACAAAGATACTCACTTCGGGTATATTGTGCAAAATGCCCCACACAACAAATATCCGTGAAAAGACTTGGAAAGTCGTCATAGTTAAGTTTGATTTAACCAATCCCAAGGCCACATGTAAAATCTGAAACGAAAATTTAGAAGAAAAAAAATACATCATTAAACATAGCGATCAATTTTTAATACATTTGTCTAAAAAACTAACAAAAATCAAATTTAAATCAAGAACAAATCATGTGATTGTATATAAAACTGCACAGCGACTTAAATGGAGCAATGTTTTGAGTTTAAATCGGACTAAAAGTAATTAAAAAAATTACCCCTTTTCATCCCGGAAACATTTTATTAGAGTAAAATTAATAAGTTACTTATTCTCGTAAAGCATTTGATGATAATTAAACTTCTTGTTGAATATTTAAGACAAATTTCTGTTTGCTTTTTATACTTTTCAATGTTGGAGAAAATATATTTTATTTTTCACTGTTGAAGAAAATGTATATTTTTTTCAATATTGAAGAAAATATATATTTTTTTAATTTTGAAAAAAAAAAAAAAAAAAAAAAAAAAAAAAAACCACTCATGAATACCCCATGCACTTAAGTGTGTAAGAAATGATTTGAATGCTTGCAACATCACTGATATCAACTTTTTTGATCAGACAGCAATGGGGAGCAGAGATGTGAAACGTTGTCTGGTGTTGCCCATCCCAGAGTCTGGGATATTTGCAGCACCTTAACTACCAAAACTGAGCGTGAGGATTTCTCTTAAAATAAATTAAAAAATATTTAATGGTCCCTGTCAGCCTAGTGAGTTGAGTGGACATTAGGAGACAACATTTGCTTGTCCATACAAATACAAAATTAAAGCATGCAAGCCAGAAAGAAGATTGAGATTACAACTTCAACAAGATTCACAATTCAGTATAATCAGCCTGTGATGTCACTTCCTGTAGACTGAATCATTCGGAGTGTCATGAGATTTTACCGATTACAATGAAAACAGTTCTCTTCTGTATTCGTAGGCCACTATTGTTAACCGAAAAAAAGGTTATATACGCGTTCATGCCGCAGATTAGCCACCGATGCAGAGGAACTGGCAACCAGAAACCGCCGGTTACCAATGCAAACACTTCTTAGATTTTCACATGCTTGCACTTTTTAAAAAAACATTTTTTTAAATCATAGTTCACCCCAGACAAGGCAGGCTGCCACTGTAGACATAAGGGGCTACTGAGAAGAAAAAAAAAGGGAGAAGGTAGGGGGCAACCTAAATTGGGATCTGCGCAGCAAGATGTCTGTTTACATTAGTTTTAAATTTCTGCATGTCAGTACCGTCGGGGAAACGGGGGGCAGGGAGGGAGTTCCAGAGGCCAGCAGCTTGCTGTAGAGTCTCTGCAGGCACAGACGTGCAAGCAACCAGAAGCCGTTAATTCCAAAGCAGACGCTATGTGTATTTCTGTCATCAGAGGCAGCCAACTGAAGACTTGAATAGGAACAGTGAGAACTGCCATGGAGTTGGTGGCTGGCGTCAGTGTTTTTGGTGCTCTATGCTGGAATGAGGAATGGCCGAAGCATGCCAAAGACTCGGTTGCCGATCGGCAGAGGTGGACCGCATTGATGGAAAATGTTTGGAGCTGGCTCAACCCACCCCCGGGTGAATATCATTACAGATGTTACTTTCTCTCTCGCCCTCTTCATCTGGCTGTACACTGACAAAGAAAACATGTAATTCATAATGGGTACAAAAACAGAGAATAAAGGAAATCCATTATTTTTTGCAAAACTGTGTTGTGTTTGTTTCTTCATTAGAAAGCTCTTGAGTGACATAAAAGTAATACATTGTGAAGAAATTGTGACACAGCATAAACCAGTTATTTGGGACTTCAAGTTGAAAAAAGCTCATGGAGGTAAAGCGAAAGTTTATTCCAAGGAGAAAGTGTGGAGAATGAATGAAGAAGAACATGTGAATCATGAGTTTAGAGACAAAGTGATACAGCTTCCAGTTACTAAACCCACTTCAGGAAGTGTGGAAGAACAATTGAAGGATACACAGTTGGAAGTAACAGGCCAGACTTATGGGTAGATGAAAGGGCCTCCAAGACATAGAGTGACATGGTGGTGGAATGCAGAAGTTGAAAACTGTATCAAAGAAAAGTCGAAACAATGGAGTGAAGAAAAGGTTTAGTGATGAAGGATATGTATCTCGTGGCGAAGAGGACAGCAAGAAAAGTAATCAAAAAAAGCTGCGCATGCGTCGTCCCCCTCTGTATGTGACTCGATGTGGCGAGTGTAAAATGCAACAATAAATTTGAGCAATTTGGGGCATTTTTTTTACCCTCCTTTGACCCCCTGGGGGCACGAACCAGAATTTTTCTGAGGTCAAGGATGCTCATTTTATATCCAGAACAATTGCCTCTATATTTTGGCCAAGTTTCAGAAAAATTCAATGGATAGATTAAACGTTATGGGAGAAAAGGGTAATTTTTGCCATTTTGGAGGCTTTTGACCCCCTGGGGACACGAACCAGATTTTTTCCAAGGTCAGCGATACTTATTTTCTATTAGGAACAATTGCCTCCACATTTTGGTTAAGTTTCAGAGAAATTGAATGGATGAATCAAAAGTTATGTGGCAAAAAATGTTATTTTTTGCCATTTCGGGGCCTTTTGACCCCCTGGGGGGCTAACCAGATTTTTTTTCAAAAGTCGGAGAATGTCACTTTCTAACCTGACCAAAGTTACAACTTCATGCAAAATTTGAGAGAAATTCAATGGATGGTTGCGGAGAAAAATCCGGACGGACGGATGAACATGCCTCAAAACATAAGTCCCCCGATTTTATAAATCGGGGGACCAAAAAGCAAAATGAAGACTGAGCAAGCTAGTTTTCCAGATATATTACAAATGGATGACCAAAAGAATGACGTATTGAGAATTGCTAAACATATAGCAAAGACAAATATAGATATTGTTAGAGAGAAATGCATTCAAAATGACAATGGGGTGCTAGCAAAAAATGAACAGGAAAAGAGGGTTGTTTGAAAATGCTATTATGAAATTATTGAATACCGAGTTTTCATGGGATAAAGAAAATCTCCAAATTGCAGAAGCAATATCTGGACCAGTTATAAGAATTGAGGGAAAATGGTACAAGAAGCTGTGAGTAAGATGAAGAAGGGTAAGGACTCTGATGTATTGTTGCAGAAATGTTGATGGCTGCAGGTGAAACAGGCATTGAGATGACCACAGACTTCACAAATAAGATCGTAAAAGAAGAGGTTGTTCCAAAAGATTGCGAACTTAGTACAATTGTAAACTGTTACAAGGGTAATGGGGAAGCACTTGAATGATAGAGGTAATTACAAAGGCTTAAAGTTGATGGATCAGGTCCTGAAAGTGGTTGAGAGAACAACCGAGCAGCAAATAAGTTTAACAAGCATAGACAGAAATGCTAATACCACTGATGCTATATTTATCCTGAGACAAATGCAAGAGAAGTATCTTGGTAAGAAGAACAACCTGTATTTTGCAGTTTTGAATTTGAAGAAAACTCCCGACAGAGTGCCAAGAGATGTTGTCTGTTGCATAAATTAGGGCAAGCAAGTGATTTGTGCAGGTCGTTCAAGCAATGTACAGAAACGCTTAAAATCAGTATATTTAGTGACAGCTTTAATGCATTAAGATTCTGTACTAAGTCCTTTGCTTTTCATTTGTGTTTTAGAAGCGTTGCCGAGGGAGTTTCCTACAGGTTGTCCAGAAGAGATGCTGTATGCTGATGATTTAATACTTGCCTGTGAAATAATTGAAGGCCTACTTGTTAAAGACTTGGAGGGTGGAATGCTATGGAAAGTAAAGATCTGAGAGTGAATGTTACTAAGACCAAAGTGATGATCAGTGGTTATAGTGTTGGAAACAGGAAAGTTCATCTGTTCAGTTTGCGAAAAGGGAATTTGGTACAACTCCATTTTTGCGGTACTTACAAAAAATGTCGTGGAATTATAGGTAAGTTGAAAGATAACCAGTGCAAAACGTGTAAGTCAATGGAGACAGATGAGAAGTCAGTTATGAAGAAGGTATATTTGGATGGTTGGGTTATTGAGGTTGTGCAGAAGTTTTGCTACCTTATTGGTGATACCATTGATGCACAGGGAGGAGTTGGTGTAGGTGGAGCTACAAAAGTAAATGGAGAGAGTTCAGGGAACTTCTGACATTATTAACCAGCAGAGAGTTACTACTGTCGACCAAGGGGAGAGTCTATCAGGCATGCGTATGTAGTGTGATGATGTATGGAAGTGACACCTGGTCAGTGCGAGTGTAAAACATGTGTTGCATGGAGATAAATGATATGAGAATGATATGATAGATGTGTAATGCGAGTGAAAGACAGGCTTAGATCTGACGACCTCAGAGGAAGAATAATCTGGACAGTATAGGGAGGTGTGTGCAGAATAGACTTCGTTGGTTTGGTCATATGGAGAGAAAAAAATGGATGGAAATTCTTGGGTTAGTAGATGTAGAACAGCTGAGGAAGCAGGGTTAGTGACAGGGGAAGGCCAATGGACATAAGAGGAAGTGATACTGATGTATTTGAGAGGAAGATGGATAAATAAAGACCTGGTCAGAGATAGGTGAAGTGAGTTTCTAAAAGCCGTCCAATACATGCTAGCATGTAAAAAAGACAAACCGAATATGATGGTGGTGGTGATGATGATGATGGTGATGGTGATGATGATGATGATGATGATCACACTGGGTATTAAACTTTTTAACGGTGCCTGTTGCTACATTGCAACCGTGTGAACACCTCTCATTCTGAGTATTGTAATTTGGACACATCACGAAAACAAAGCCGACCCAAGTTTGATTAATAAATATTAAAGAAATAAAACAAGTCTGTAGTTTTGGCGGGAGAAAAAAAAACGTGTAATTTAATGTTATTTATATATTTCTCTATTTTTTACTTGGTCCCCCGATTTATAAAATCGGGGGACTTATGTTTTGAGGCATTTCCGTTCGTCCGTCCGTATTTTTCTCCGCAACCATCCATTGAATTTCTCTGAAATTCTGCATGAAGTAACTTTGGTCAGGTTAGAAAGTGACATTCTCCGATTTTTGAAAAAAAAATCTGCTTAGCCCTGCAGGGGGTCAAAAGGCCCCGAAATTGCAAAAAATGACATTTTTTGCCCCATAACTTTTCATCCATCCATTCAATTTCTCTGAAACTTGGCCAAAATGTGGAGGCAATTGTTCCTAATAGAAAATAAGTATCGCTGACCTCAGAAAAATTCTGGTTCGCACCCCCAGGGGGTCAAAGGGGGGGTCAAAAATGCCCCAAATTTATTGCATTTTACACTCGCCACATCGAGTCACATACAGAGGGGGACCACGCATGCACGGCTTGTTTTATTTGTTGTTTTATTAATTTTTAAAAAAAATTCTACAATTAAGTAAAGTGTAATGCAATCTGTCATTTATTTATGTATTTGTATATATCTATTTTCTTAATTGAAAATAAATATGCAAATACATAAATAAATAACAGATTAAATTACATTTTATTTTTTTGTAGAATTAAAAAAAAAAATTAAAACAAATAAATATAGAAATAGATAAACATATTAAAGTAACTAAATCCTGACGATGATCGAAAGCGCTTGAGATAGACGAAAAAACAACTCTCGCATCCATACCCTACCAATCGAAACCAGGGACACGAAAGCTAGCTCAAAGAGTCAAGAAAACAATTGGGAAAATAAACAAAAGGGAAAACTGTCATCTTTAATCAAACTTGCATTGATAATTATTTGCTGCCAAAATGTATACACACACACACACACACATATATAATATTTTTTAAGTAAATATTAATTATTATTACCTACAGACATCGATGTTTCATGCTTATGCAATCTTCAGTGTAGGGATGTTAATTCATGTCGGTCGGAGGGCTCGAACCCGGTTTCCAAGTTGCTACTGACTCGTAGTCGGGAATTTTTCCCCCTCGGCCACCATCAACTAGCATGAAAATTAGGAGAGTTTTAACTCTATAAACGCCAAATCAGGGGGCAATACAGTAAACGTATATCTAATACATAAAGTAAAGATGATTTTTCCCTGTACTTTCTTGAAGAATAGGAAAATAACCACATGTATCACAGGCTACTAAACTCACCACTATATTATGCTTATTCACTCGATTGTGTTTTAGTAAATTTGTTATTATTTTTCTCGAGCTAACACTAAATATTACTTTTGGCCCACCATCTTCGACTCTCCTTAAAACATACTCCATATAGGTGGTAGCAAAAACTCCCCCCCCCAACACTTTAGTATGACACCCCCATCGACAGCGGGAATTAATAAACAATGTCTACTTTTCAAAAAATTGTCAATTATTATTTCCTATTTGTCTGCTATTAATATACTACATAATACAGGGTGACTCAAAAAAAAACGGACCCCGGGACCACTTTATGTGATATCTCCTTTATTTATTCACCGATTGCCCTTATTTTACAGGACATGGCAGAATCAACGACCGTGAGTACACCAAGACCCCAGTGGGAGCTGAAACAAAGAATACACTGTGTTTAATTTTACTACAAGACAGGCTCGTTTAAGAAAACCCAGGACAGTTTCATGCATCAGTTCGGATGTGAAAAGGCTCCACCCAAAAGCAGAATTCAGAACTGGTTGGACCACTTCGAGAAGTATGGGACCGTGGAGAACTTCAACGCTGCCAGTGAGAACCGTCCAAGCCACTCGGCACGTCCCAGGAAGCGAACAGCCGAGCTGGTCGAAAGTGGGAGAGAGTCTCTCCAAGAGAGTCCGAAACGCTCTGTGCGTAAGCGAAGTCAGTCCCTCGGTATCTCCCGTGAGACTTGCAGGAGAGTGCTGGTGAACGATATCAGGGCTTACCCATAAGGAATGCAGACGCTACAAACCCTTACAGCCTCAGACAAGAAGCAGAGGAGCGCTATGGCTGTTAAGATGCTCGATAAGATCGAGGAGACACCAGGTTTCCTTAACCTCCTTTGGACCTCAGATGAAGCCCACTTCCATCTTGACGGAAAGGCAAACTCCAAGACAAATGTCTTCTGGGAGTCCTCCAGACCCAATGAAGTAGCCACCAAGCCCCTGCACTCTCCTAATTGCACGGTGTGGGCTGCAATCTCGGTCAGAGGCATCTTCGGACCAATCTTCATCGAAGAATCTGGCGCAGCAGTGACAGTCACCAAGGAGCGGTATGTGGAGGTCCTCAAAACCTTTAAGAGTGAGCTCCAGACCAGAAGTTCTGGTTCCAGCAAGACGGAGCAAGTTCTCACACCTCAAACTTGTCTCGAGATTGGCTGAAAGAGAACTTCGGAGGCCGAGTGATCAGTCTCAATACTAATTTTGAGTGGCCACCCCATAGCCCGGACCTAAGCCCCCCAGATTATTTCCTTTGGGGCTATCTTAAGGACAGAATGTATGCAGGGAAACCCAGAACCATCACGGAACTCAAGGAAGCCATCAGGGAGGAGATGAGAGCCATTCCCAATTCAGTCTGTAAGAACATCATGGACAACTTCGTTCTGCGCCTCAAGAAATGCACGGAGCTAAAAGGAGTCCATCTAGAACACATGCTGTAGAACGAAGAAAAAAAGGCCAAAGACCCTAGTGTTTTGATATGATGTTGTGAATATAATAAACTAGTTATGCCCCAAAATGTATTTAATTCGGACGAAACACTAAGAAACGGGGCCTAATTAGATTTGGGGCCCGTTTTTTTGGGTTACCCTGTACAAAACATTACACACACATTTAATGGACTCTCTCACTAATTCAGCTGAATTTTGAGAATATCAGATTATGTCATTTTTACCTATTATGTATACATTTGTACTCATTCCGGTTTTTATAGAATGCAATTAACGAACATAGTTCTTTGCAGTATTTCATCTTTCAACATGGCGGCTTCAATTTCTTTAACAACCCAACTTCTGAATTAAGTCACTATACGCCCAGATACTCGGCAGACGCCATAAAGTGTACATTTTCTGATTCCTACACCTTTCACATGCATAATACCCAAAAATTTAAAAAAAAAAAAAAAACCCATCGATTTTTTTGGTATAGAAATGACCCAAAACGTGACTGGTGGACCCTACATTCGGTCGCCTTACTGCAGATCGTACGATAACACGCATGCCAGCTACTGACTAGCTTCGTTTAAATAATCTATTTTTTCATAGATTTTATACTTGCTTCCGTGGCCAAAACATTAGCAGTGTAGATCCAAGACCGAAAGGTTTATAGTCCGATCCCAGCCGTCTCACACAAGTTTTTTTTTTTTTTTTTTTACATTGTTAAACTTCTGCCTACGAGGGAGGGGTGAAGAGCGGACTATGGGCCGGATTTTTTTAAATCAACGTCATTTAAAAAGAAATCAATGTAATATGATGTACTTTAACTGTGAATATCATTCCGATGTGAACTATTTGTGTTCGGTCGGATGTTGACAAATTTTAATTAATTCTTTTCTATTTCTCCTGTGCAACGCCGGAGGACGGATCCAGCGAATATATATATAAAATGCAATTTATATTTCATAGTTTTTATTATTTACCAATAAATTGCTCTCCTTTTCTATAATCAATAATATGTTCCCTAAATTTGTATGGAGCAGGTTTTACACTTGATTTCAATAAATTAATTTTAAAATAAAAATAAAGCTTTTGACTTTGGTTTTACATAAAACATGCCTAAATGAAAACTTGCTACCAAATATACAGTTTAAATTTAAAAGCAGTAACGATTTCTATCCAATAATTTCACACCTAAATAAACAGAATTATAACAAGCCGCGCATGCGTGGTCCCCCTCTGTATGTGACTTGATGTGGCGAGTGTAAAATGCAATAAATTTGGGCAATTTGGGGCATTTTTGACCCCCCTTTGATCCCCTGGGAGTGCAGACCAGAAATTTTCTGAGGTCAAGGATGCTCATTTTATATCCAGAACAATTGCCTCTACATTTTGGCTAAGTTTCAGAAAAATTGAATGGATGGATCAAACGTTATGGGAGAAAAGGGTAATTTTTTGCCATTTTGGGGGCTTTTGACCCCCTAGGGGCGCGAACCAGATTTTTTTCCAAGGTCAGCGATACTT
This sequence comes from Sepiola atlantica, assembly GCA_963556195.1. Lineage (NCBI taxonomy): Eukaryota > Metazoa > Mollusca > Cephalopoda > Sepiida > Sepiolidae > Sepiola > Sepiola atlantica. Next base: position 79,614,748 of record OY744537.1, on the reverse strand, counting down.
ATTTTCTATTAGGAACAATTGCCTCCACATCCGACAGACGGACGGACGGACATGCCTCAAAACATAAGTCCCCCGATTTTATAAATCGAGGGACCAATAAAGGAACAAGTGTGTGTTTGTATTTCTTTTTAAATTTGTATTATTAGGATTATTCAAACAAATATTCTCAGCTTAATTGTTATTTTCATAATTTTTCGGACGATGTAACGTTTTACCCTCTTCGGGTGCATCTGTTTGAACTTGGTAACCTCTATGTCGAATAAGGAACCTATACAGAATTTCATATTGAACCCTTTATATAATCCACGGTGGTAGATTGTTCTTATTCTGTCAGCCAAGACTGGCTAGAAGTGTTAATCATTATTATTTTCATTTTTTGTTTTCTTGTCCGATGCTTAAGGTTAGACGTTTTGTGAATGACTTCTAACTTTTCCTGTCTGTTGCCATTTTGCTTGTGCCGCCCGCTAGGATCAGGTTGTCATCAACTGATCCCTTCTATGTCTTAAGCAACCTACCATGTGTCTTTGGGCCATCGATGTCAATGTGGGTCACACTTGGTAGTGCTTTAGATTACTGATGGCAGACAACGTAGCCATATCAGTTGAGACGTTGTTCTGCGACAGATTTTCTCATGGAAGCCTGTAGAATGAAAGCGATAATTTTCTCCATCCGATGTGCTGCAGTCAGGATCACGTCGTTCTGACGTTTCATCGTTGATCACGTTTCACAACCATACAAAAGTACAGTTCGAACATGTGTGTGTTTTATGCTGCCACTCTTGCATACGACGGATTTCTGCGTTTTGTAAAATCTTCGACAGCTGTCTGAAGACTTCATATGGCAGATATACGTTGTATTATAGTTGTGTCAGTTCGCCCACGGGAATCGATTATGTTACCTAGGTAAGTGAATTTATTGACTCTTTCGACACCTGCAACAATTTCTCTTTCCAGTGGAGTCGAATTTCGACAGGTGCTGCAAATGAAATAAGCTGCATCTGCGACACATAGCACTGGCAGGTTGGTGCATCTGTTGTGACACCACTTAGAACATGTTCTGCATTTGATGGAATTCGAGCCAGTTCCAAGCTTACAGATGCTGCATGGGTATTTGCCTTGTGGAACAGATATCATCTATTTAGCGTCAGATATCATATGCTTCGTCTTTGTCATATTAACCTTGAAGCCACCCCTTTCAAGCCCGATTTCCTCCTGTTAAATGCTGTACTTATTTCTGTCGCACTGGGTGCACTGATAACAATATCATCCGCACACAGAATCTCCCACGATGCACCATTTCTGCAGGTTTTTGTCAGCTCGTCAAGGATGATTATAAATAAGAGTCGGCTAAGTACTGATCCGTGGTGCACTCCTACCATTATTTCTAGGGGTTCAGAGAGCACACCAGCAAAGGTCACGGCCGTGGTCAATCTGCGGTAGAGTCTGGAAACTGCATTCACTAATTGCCCAAGAACAAGTTTTCGCCTGATGGCCCGGAGGGTAGTTTTTCTTGGCACCTTGTCAAAGGCTTTTTTCCAGATCAATGAAGATGTGAAAAAGCTGCTTCTTATGTTGGAGAAAGTTCTTGCGGAGTTGCGATAGTAGAAAAAGAGCATCTGTTGTCGACTTCAGTGCTCAAAAGCCGCCCTGTTGTCCATCTATTTTGATCAGGGGGAGGATTTGATTCACGAGTACCCTTTAATAGATCTTTGAGCCATGCTCGTCTCAGTCCTCTATAACTTCCACACTGCAATGCGTTTCCTTTACGTATGTAAAGTGGAACAATGATGCTATTAGTCCATTGCTCTGATAAAGTATCGTCACTGTCTATTTTTTGAAAAACAAGTAGTTTTAATTTTTATTTTTAGTTATTATTGCCTGTAGTGAGGATTGAACCTTCGATCTCCAGAAGACTGTCACTTAGAACTGATTGTTACTTAACGCCTGTATCTGTTGCGTCACACGTTCATGTCAATTCTTTTTAAATGTTCAAAAGTAAATAAGATGTTCAAAAGTATATAAGATGTTCAAAAGTATATAAGATGTTCAAAGAATTATAAACAGATGATTAATCAGTAAAAATACATATCATAAAATGTTTACGGAAGATTGTTTCACCGAGATTAAACATCACAATTTCTAAAAACAGTTTGCGCAAAAATATGATCAGAAATAATTGATTTGATGTTAAGATTTTAATTAATAAATATTTTTATAATTTTTATTTTATAATTTAGTTATTACATTATTTGGGGTTTTGTGCCTTCAAATTTTGAAAGGTAAAATAAGATGATTGTCTGTAGAATAGAAAAATGACGCTTTTTTTTTTAAAGCGGATTCTGATTGGTCAAAAATGAAAGTGAGAAAAATTCTAATTTTTATGACTCTGCGAATCTATTTTGCTTTATAATAACAATACTGTGATTTTACCATAAACCTCTATTAGCTTTCCACACCTATTCAATTCCTTTTCTTTCAAATACATATCATTGAAACTCCTCTGCTTCACATTCGCAGGTAACATGAATTGGAACAAATACATTGAAGACATTGCCAAGGCTGCTGCAAAGAAGGTGGGCTCCCTCTACTGTGCTAGTAAACTTCTCACACCGGATATTATCCTATATCTCTACAAAGCCACCATCCGCCCATGTATGGAGTATTGTTGCCACATCTGGGCTGGTGCATAATCCACTAGTCTCTCCCTCTTAGACAAGATCCAAAAAAGAGTCGCCAACTTAATAGGTCCCTCACTATCCACCAAGCTCCAGCCCCTGCACAGTGCGCCCAGAAAGCCAAAAAGTGGAAAAAATTAATAACTTCGCCAAAACTCGAAATCAGAAAGTGGCTGATACCTCGTTGGAAGCGTATTAACAAGGCGCTTCAGATGCAATACCAATTTCCTTGACAAACCTGAAATTTGGGGGACTGGGCTCCAATTTCCATATTTGGGCATTTTCTCATAAACACCCTTTTTGGGCATAACTTTGCCATAACTCGAAATAAGAAAGTGGCTGATAGCTAGTTGGAAGTGTATTAACAAGGCGCTTCCGGTGAAAACCTAAAATTATGGCAGACTGTGATAAAATTATGGAATGCAATTTCCTTGTCGATTCTCCAACTCCTATTGGAGGGAACACCAACACAGGTCCACTAGCCGAACGATTCTTTGCTCCCGAGAATCGGAATAGCATTTGTGAGAAGATCAACAAGTCATCAGACAAATCTGCATACAGCGAACTTCTCTCGTACTTCAACAAGATGCTAAGTATCACACAAAGTTGCGATGTATCCAAAGTTGTTGATGTCGAAGGTGAATGCTCTCAGTAAAGACCTAATGATCCACTACAAACGATCCTTTCCGTGGGCAATGATTTTACCTAGTGTCCACCAGATGGCTGGCCATTCCTGGGAGTTGTTCGCCATGAATGATGGAAAACCTATTGCGGTGTATGCTGAACAGTCCAGCGAGGCCTGGAATAAGCATATCCGGGCCTACAAGTCCGGTTCAGCTTCCCGAGCACGACAATGCTCTATCAAACTGAACACTAGGGATATCTTCACAAGAATGCTTGTCCAATCCCATCCCCTCATCGCATCCAAAAGGAAGATTCCACGATGCAAGCGGTGCGACAAACATGGACATACTGTTCGGTCATGCCCAATGAATGTGGCTTCTGTGTTGGACCTTAAACAAAGTTTCATTGAGTCATGCTATAATATTGTAAGTGATGATCGTGTGGATGTGGCTGTGTTGAATACCTAAAACTTCTTTCAATGTCAAAGTCATTTACTTTATATGACATTATTCGATCAATTTTCAACATCATTTTATAGTTCCATATTGTTAATTGCGCTAAGGTTCGATTTACCATATTTACTTCAGATTGGTGATTTTGATCGATTTCTGCTGATGTTGGCCCATTTTACCAGAATTTTGCATACCTTCGGAAAGGCAGGTTTAGGCAGGTATTAGGCAACAGAAATCTGTTGCCAAATGGTGTATTTTTAACATCTGAAAACCCCATGTCTGCATCTCCTTGCAAAAAAAGTTGACCTCAAAATTTTTGAGCTTTACAAAAAAAAAGCTAAAATTCACACCGTGTGGACCATTTTGACAAATAATGGTCATTCATTACCATTTATTGAACTGATCTTCTTTAAATAACATAATTCCATTAATTTTCAGCCTTATTTTTAGTTCCATATCCTTGGTAATTACATAAAGGTATGATTTACCAGATTTACAACAGATCGACAGTTTTCGTAAAGTTCAGCTGATTTTAGCCTATTTTGCCAGATTTTTGCATAATAATGGACATTTTGATCTGTCCATAAAACTTTTGGGGCAGGTAGTAGGCTATGTGCATCTGTTAGCCAAGATGGTGTATTTTAAACATTTGAAAACCCCAGGCCTGCATCTCCTTGCAAAAAACTTCTGACATCAACATTTTTTATTTTCACAAAAAAAGGCAAAATTCACACTGTGCGGCCACTCTCTAATGGTGCAATAACATTTTTGGTATCAGAAATTCTAAATTTCATTTATATACATATATGTGTGGCTTATTTAAGACATTGTATGTGTTTTATTAAAAAGTCACACTTAAGATTGTAAAATGTACCATATTAAGAACATTCCATCCCAAAATATGCCTTTTTTGTCTGTTGAGCTTTTTTTGCAGAAAAAATAATGATAATTTTGAACAACCCGCAAACCAACCAACTTCAATTTGCTGTAAAAAGTCCAAAAGTGAACCTTTTGAGCTAATTTTTTTTTTGTTGATTCACATTTGCTTTCTAGTTTCACTTCAAAACATTTTCACGGCCATCTGAGCATAGTCAAAAAAATATTTTTTTAACTGCTGGGCGCACTGTGCCCTGTCCCATCGCTGCAATGTTGCATCCGTGTGCTTGCTTTACAAGTACTTCAATGGATTGTGCTCCGATGAACTTGCTGCTCTGGTACCCCCCCCCCTCAACATAAATACACTAGACCAACCTGACAACCAGCTAAGTCCCATTCATTCACTGTGGAGGTCCCAAGATGACGGAGAGCCTTCTACTCCAATAGATTCTTTCCTTGTGCTGCCGGCCTCTGGAACTCCCTCACTGCTCCCTGTTTCCCCGACTGTACTGACATGCAGAAATTAAAAAACTCAAACAGACATCTGGCAACTTAGGATGATCCCCAAAATTTACACCCTAATTCTCAGTAGCTCCTTACATCTACAGTTGTGGCCTGCCTTGTTTGAGATGAACTATGTTAAAAAAAAAATTAAAAAAAACTAATGAACGGATCATTATGAATTTATGAATATATATATTCTAGGCAACCCTGACGTACCAACAGAAATTTTTTTTTTGTAAATGTTAACATTTATGGTGTGCATATATATATATAAACTGCTGGTGATGATGAATCTTGGAATTTCTAAGAAATAGTTAGTACCAAAATAGGATCAGAAATTAATTAAGAAATAGTTAAGAAATTAGTTAAGAAATAGTTAGTACCAAAATAGGATCAGAAATTAATTACTTAATCTAAGATTTCAATTGATAAATATTTTTCTAATTTTTATTTTATAATTTAGGAGTCATTAGATTATTTGGGGGTTTGAGCCTTTACATTTTCAGAGGTGAAACAAGATGGTTGTCTGCAAAATAATAGAAATATGAAAATGTGTAAAATTCAAATTTTTAGAACTCTGTGAATCTATTTTGCTTTAAAAATAATGATTTTACTATAACAAATTTATTAGCATTCGACACCTTTTCCTTTCCTTTCAAATTCATATCACGATGTAACTTTCTTTCATCTGTACAGGCTGTCATTTATACAGCTTCATTGGTGCCGGCAAACGTTGGTGCAGGATTTTCATTTTAAATTATTATCACACAAGAAATGCATTGATAACATTCAAAATGGCCCTTCCCCTTCTCCTGGGCACACCAGCATTAAATGATATGCTTACAGATGTCATCAGTCTCTTTTTATTGACAAAAGCAACACGTTAAGCTTTCTAGCATTATTTGATTCATTGGGTTCAAATGAAAACGATTCACCATGTTTACTCAAACTCCCTTATTGTATCACATTCTATATTTAACAGTGTCAGAAAAAAAAAAGAAATGGAGAAAAAAAATGAAGAAATAAATAAAAAAGGAAATGAAGAAAGAAATAAAAGAAATCAAAAAAAAAAAATTAAATAAAAAATTTTTTTTTAAATAAAATAAAAAATAAATAAAAAAAAATAAAAAAATAAAAATAAATAAAAATAAAAAAAAGGATAAGAAATCAAAATCAAAAAAAGAAATTAAATAAAAATAAATTAAAAAAAAAAGAAATAAAAAAAGTGTATCTTTTTTCAGCTCCTACTACAATATTGAGGAACGTTTTTGTTGTTTTTATTATAAAATATGTGTTTATTTTAATTATAAGCAAATACATCACTTATCTATAATATAAAAAGAAAATCATTTGTTCAGACTAATCTCAGAAACTAAACAAGATACACTCACAAAAATTACAATTTGTTTTAACTCCAGTAAGGTTTGAGTAAAAAAAAAGATCACCATAAAATTTATATTAACGGCGAAAGACTACAAATTAAAAAAAAATTACATATCAACAAGCAAGAAGATCGACGTTGCTCAGATTTAATAAGGAACCGTTATGTTTTGTTTTCACTATCCTCATAATATCATATTACTTTATTTTCTTTTACTGACCCCAGTTTCACCCACTAATATAGTTGGAAGAAACAAAAATTTTGGACAACTCTGAACTAGTGTCTTATACATATTGTTTAAATTTCATTAAAATCGGATATACGTATCTAAAGTTTTTCTGAGAGTTCTGCCCCCATAACACCTTTAGAGGAGAGACATCGCGATTCGACACATTGAGGGGCACGTAGCGATTCAGGAGCACTTCAACTGTCTTCCCCTGAAAATTCTACATACAAATGCACTTTTAGTTTTTACATAGATTCTCTAACTTTTATTTCTATAGGGAACATCCCCTTCACACACACACACACACACACACACACACACACACACACACACACACACACACACACACACACACACACACACACATTTATATATATTGCAATTTAGAAACAAACAAAATTATGACATTCGTTTATATCTGTTTCAAGAATTCAACATCAACAACAATTTAGGTGTACGATCGTTTCTGAGACAAACGGCCTTTATTAATTCCAAGTTGTCTCTTCATCAGCACAGATTCGATGAACACCACAATTAGAAGTCGTAAAACATCAACATTATTCATCATCACATACAGTTATTATCGAAAGAACACACAAAAAATACACAATGATTATAATAATGAAGGATAGACACCAATAATAAAAAGTTAAAATATAATAATATATATATATATATATATATATATATATATATAATTATAAATATTTGTTTTTATCTACATACGTATACGTTTAATCCTTTCGGGAATCGTCAGTGTAGAGAAGAGTATTCATATAGGTCGCCGGATTCGAACCCCGGAACACGAGTCATGTTTTAAACTCAAATTCTGACGTCTTAACCCACACGGCCGTCATCAACAACTCGGTAAATCAGCGATAGATTAATTCTATTTAAAGGCAGCCTTCGTCAAAGTGTTATTCTACTGAAAGGAATACGCATTGAAGCCACGATAACGGCTGTGTTAATGCTACTCACTACAGAGCCCAGCCAAGATTTGGGGCTGACAAATATATACAGGGTGGTCGCTAGAAAAGCGGGAAATTTGTCAAACAGTAATTTATTTTTACAAAGAATAACTTTTATGAAGTTTTTCAAAGACTAATATTATAATACACTCATGGATGCTCAAAATGTCGTCCTTGCAAATTGAAGTGAATAAGCCATAAAATGTTAACAAAATAAAATTTAAACAATAAAATTTACAACCTCAAATTTCCCACTTTTCTAGTGACAACCCTGATTATATATGTATATATATATATATATATATATATATATACACAAGTTAAAAGAGGCCATTTTTACAGCATTTTAATAATTATGGTAGACCAAAACGAAAATATTTTAATTTTTTATTTTAATTCAATATTTTTTTTCAGAAATATTGCATTTAATTTGTTCAAATGAATAAGAAAATTAAACTTTTTATCAATTTAAACAATTTTAAGCATATACTACTTTAAATAATTTTTTTTTAAAATTTAATTAAAATAGATTGGTATAATTACTGCATAAAAATTTTCCCTAATCAAATATTCGTTTGTTATAAATAGAAATTTAGGTCAAACGGCTGATTACACTTTTTTCTATGATATTCTAGCATTCGGGTGGGGGTGTTGACCAAGGACAATGAATGAAAAGAGAGAAAGGGGGATTGGATGGAGGGGGTGTTCAAAGTATGGAACAAGGGGGGAGGGAGATATGTATGTATACAGAGAGAGGGGGGGGGGAAGAAGTTTAAAGCTTTTTGAACTTCTATTTTTGTATGCATGTAATAAGGGTTGCTGATCTAAGACCAACTCCTATATACAGGGTGTCTCAAAAAAATGTACTCACTCGTAGAATGACGAGAAAACTTTGCTTCATCGCTCCACACAATTTTTGTGCAAACTCGACATCTTCTGCACATTTTGCCATTCTAAGAGTGAGTACATTTTTTTGAGACACCCTGTATTATTTGTAAGTAACGAAAACCGGCGCACGAAAGAAAAAAAACAAACCTGTTTTATAACAACGACGAAAGGGTTTATTCAATTACCTACACCGTTTGGTATAGGTGTAAGAAAGTTGGGCAGTGTCCGAGTGAGGAAATGAAGAGTTAGAAAGTTCTTTGGGCTGTCGAAAGTCTGTCAGCAGTTATCTTCAGGCAAAGATAGTTGATGCTTGAGCGTCCCATGGACAGGAAGGAAAAAAAGGGTCTTTCCTCATTGCTTTCCTGGAATCTCTCTGCTGACCAACCTTGATTTCCAAAAGGGGTTGAAGTAGTTCTTTACGGATGAAATCAATGCGTCCTGCAAGCTGATTGGGGAGTGTGTGACCAGATTGCATAACAGGGACATTTCTCAGAGATAGAAAATAAGTCTTTATTTATGACTGCTACACATGCTCCCAGGCAATGCTGGGTATTGATTTACTCCTCTCCAGGAGTTAGGCACAAGGCCAGTTTTTATCTTACTCCTACAAGTAAGATGTGACCCATGGTCGGGTCGGGAAAGTGGGGTTTGAAAAGCCAGCGCCCGAGAGGTGAGCACTCTGGCTATTAAAAATTGCCTGGGCAGCCCTGTCGACATTCCCCGGTAGGGGCGCCTCAGGCAGTAAGCAATAAACTTACTCCTCCCCAAAGAGGGGAGGCGAAGCCTGGGAGGGTGGACCTCCTAGAACTGCACAGGACAGACTCATAGACCGGCGTAAATCAAGCCCCGAAGGCCAAGACAATACAAGTCTATGGGGTGCAGTATCCATCGGAACAGATACTACACTTTGATCTTAGCCAAAAGGCCAAGAAACAATAGCACGACTAGTTAAATATAAAACAGTTCCATTGAACTTAAAAGTGTAATTGTTTTGGAAATTATGTATTGTTACATTAGAGAAAGGAATGAAAGAAAGGGTACTAGAATTAGCTAGAGAAAAAGGGTAGATGGATACTAAGCTTTGATTTTGATTGGCTGAATGGAATAGGTGAGAAAGAGAGATGGCAGCTTGGTTGGACGGAATATTATCAACTGGGTTGCTGTATGTTATGCCACCAACTTTTACATTGACCAAGTTATTGTTATATCTCAATCAAATTTTTAACTCCAACCAAAAGCAGGAATGATTATTTTCGATGGCCTTTGTCAGATGATATTGCACAGGTGGAGTAAACATTTGTATATAGATGGGATTTTAGTTAAATGCCTATTTCAAGTGATGGCAGGATTTGAATGTTCCAGATGTGTTTATTATAGCAGAAGCCTATAAAAAAACTTCTCACTAAGCAGAACTGTAGGGGAACAATTGAATCTACCTAGATGTTCCATCAGTTAAAATAAAAATATTTTTGAAGTTTAAAGCTTTACAATAAGTATTTGTTTGAAAAAAAAAGTAAAATGACTTGTGATTCGTAGAATAAAAATTTCGAAATTTTGCTGTTGTCGGACATTTTTTGGCAAGTTAAAAACTGAATAAATTCACCAAAGTTAAAATATATCTATGACAAAAACTTCTGATAATACAGAGAAAACAAACATATTTTTGAATTCCTCATCCCAAAATTAGTAAAATTTCAAGCTTGTACCTCCAATGGATACTGTTTTACAGCAATTTCAGTAATATATACTTTTGAGTAATTTTTGCCATATTATCAAATTGTGTTTCCGTCTGTTTTTACATGGTCCAAATCTGAGTATTTTCATTGATTTACTATTAAAAGAAAAATCTAGTCTGATCTCTAATGTGCTATGAATCATATTAAGAAGATTCAATGCACTAGCATATATAAAATGTTAAAAAAAGACAAAGGTGGTAGGGGGATGTGAGCAAAATAAAAATTAAAAGGACTTTCAGGCAATGCCAGGTAGGTACAACTAGTATATATAATTGTAATAGAAACTAAGTTCCCGTCCACATATGCACGCACACAAAAAGAAACAAAATGTACTTTAAAACTAAACACACAAATCAGGTCTGAATGTCGATGTGGGTGTTTTTAATATAATTTTTTTATATACTAAAACGGATTCCATTTTGAAATGAGAGTTTGTTGAGTGAAGAAATTATTTATTCTTAACAGTAATTGCAACAAGATGGACGCGTGTACATTGATATTTGAAAAAAAAAAAAGTAACGGTTATCTTTGCCATTCAGTAGAACGATTTTACGTGAACCGACGTGTACGTTAAGATGAATAATTAGCATTTCGCAAAGTTGAAAATGTCCAGTTTTTCATAAAGGTTTCATATTCATTAAATCTTTATCAAAAAATACATCGAGTATCGCTCGAAATATTAGAATTCTAACACCTATAATGTTACACGCTTTCATATTTTTTTTTTTATTTGTCAAATGTGAGTAAAATCAATCATTTTTAGCCAAGAAACTTATAAGAATAAAGATGAACAACTGAAATGCTGGTTAGTTCTTTGATTCAATTTTTTTGTTCAGCGCTTCGAAAGAATCTTACCATAGAACACTAAATTTTTTAGATGCTTGACTTCAGGGCCGGTGATAGGAATTACGGTAGAAAACTGATAGTGAGGCCCCTACTCTATAAAGTAAAATTTTTGGCTGTTTATATCTAATATATAAAGTAGAGACGTTTTTTCCCCTGTACCTTCTCGGAGTATCGGAAAGTAACCACATGCACCACAGGCTACTAAACTCACCACTATACTACACTTATTCACTCGAGCGTGTTTTAGTAAATTTGTTATTATTTTTTCCTTCCTAACACTAAATATTACATTTGGCCCACTATCTACGGCTCTCAGACAAACCAACTCCATATAGGTGGTAGCAAAAACTTTTCTCTCTAACAATTCTGTACTGTGACTACACTCATCAACACCGGGAACTAATAAACACAGTTTAATTTTCACAAAACACCGGTTCTTATTTATTATTTGCCTGGTATTAATTTAACACGCATGCCAATAATCAAGCTTAGGTTAATTGGCCTATTTTCACATGTATTTGTAGCCCGAAACAATGGCGCAATCGGTAAGAAGGTAGGTTTCATGATCGTCAGTTTTAGCGTTCGATCCCATTCTACTCTACCACTTTTTTCTTTTTCTTTAAATTTAAAACATTCGCCAACACGGTAGACAGGGGAGAAAAAACAATAGGCCGTTTCTTTTTTTATTCAACGTCATGCAATAGGTAGTACTTTCTCCCATGCAACGCCGGGAGACGGGTTCCGCTAGTTTTATATAAAAAAACACACACAAACCAACAAAACACACATTAACTTTTATTCATTACACACTCACCAACCATTAGCCTAAAGTATTTTGTAACATAGTTGAAAAAACCCACAATCTTCAAACTCTCATGTCATTTATATGGATCATTGGCACGGTCTCAACTCTTGCCATTTCTTTATTTCTATACACATAATTAATGAATTGTAATATGATATTACAGCACAATAATATCCTTCAATATGCAGCAAAATACGACCTATCCAAAGAGCAATGATACAGCACGAAGTGTTTACATTACAAAAAGTATGTTTTCTCAAAATTAGAGAAAACATTTTTGATCATAAATTTAAACACCGAGACGAATTCTATCATTTGGTTCATAATGATAGAAATAAGATTTCAGTTGTTGATAGAAGTGACATAACAATAATACATTCGCCCATGAATGGATTATTGTTGCCACATCTGGATTGGTGCACCAGCCACTAGTATCTCACTCTTGGACACAGTCCAAATAAAAAGAGTCTAACCTAATAGGTCCCACACTGCTTACCAAGCTCCAACCCCTGTCCCATCACCGCAATGTTGCACCCACTGTGCTTTTTTTTTTTTCAAGTACTTCAACGGAATGTGCTCCAGCGAACTTGCTGCACTTGTTCCCCTTCAACATAAATACTCCCGACAAACCTAACAAGCAACAAAATCACACCCCTTCACTGTAGAGGTCCCCAGATACCAGAAGGCTTTCTACTCTAACAGATTTTTTCCTCAAACCGCTTGCCTTTGGAATTCCCTCCCTGTTCCCTGTTTCCCTAACTATACCAACATAAATGTAATGTCAACAAGTATCTCACTGCACAACTTAAGGACCAAATTTATATGGGCATCCTAATTCAGAGTAGCCCATTATGTTTAAGTGGTAGCGTGTCTTGCTTGGAGGAAAAAAAAAATACATAATAAATTAATGTATCTTATTTTTCATTTTACGTTTTCAGTAGACTTTTGTACCTCATATACTAAAAAAGGGCCAGGCTGGTGTAGGGGCCCTTCAGGTTCGGGCTCAATTTGATCAAATCAGTCCTGGTTGACTTAGGTAATTGGATGATAAGTTTTTATGTTATGCCGCCTATTTTTTTTCTTCTTGTCATCCCAACATATTTTCGTATCCATAATTTTAACTTTTTTCGGATCAAGAGTACAATAAGGACCCCAGTTCATTAACACAACACGCGGAACATGTTCCGGAAGTCACCGGCATCTTCCGGTTGACCTTGCAATACATGTGATCGCTATTTACAAAACAACTTGTAAATAAAATAAACGAAATATATACGCTTTTTTAAAAATCAGCTGACTTGTAATCTTTCGTTTTGCAATAAACAAAACAATTTATCATTTTTTTTTTTTTTACTTTTATTTACTAAAAAAAAAAAAAATTTTAAACGCAGAATATTCTATATTTCGTGTTGTGTATTTTAAGAAAAAGTGTATTGCGAGGTCAACCGGAAGATGCCGGTGACTTCCGGAACATGTTCCACGTGTTGTGTTAATGAACTGGGGTCCTTATTTTACTCTTGCTCCCTTTTTTCTTTAGTGGATCATGTGTTCCTTTGTTGTTCCAGATATCATTAGGTAAACCTAATTCTTCTATCTCTCCTTTGGCATAATGGTTCTGCGATGATCAGGTGGATCCTACAAACTGGAATATAATATCTTATTCATTGTGCTTTATCACTCAGCGTCTAAAGTGATTTAGTCATGTACAGCATGCTACATCTTGCATCAACTCCATAATGTGTTTGGATATCCCGAGCACTAGAGAGCATGGTAGATAGAGGAAGACGTGATTCAAGTGCATTGGCGATGAAAGTTTGGCAGCCATTAGTATTTTTCTTTATTTGTAACAAACGAAGTGACAATGTAACATAGATGATTAGTCGATGAAACATATGGTATCAAACTACCAAAGGATATGTTGTGCCAGATATAGTATATAATCAATGAAATAGATGAGGTTTTTTTTTTTTCAAATTTTATTCGCAAATGACACAGATTGATAATTTATGTAAATGATTGGCTGGTCAAAATCAAATTTTGATTTGGCAGATCCATTGTTATTTAGTCTAACATCGAAAATTCGACAAGATCACTTTATATGTTAGATTAATTGTATAGGCACTATTTATCTGAAGAGTTTTTATAACAGCAAAACATGAAAAAAGCCAAAATATATACAGAGCTAAATTTACGTGAAAGATGAGAATTTAATTAAAAAAATGTCCAACAAAAATTAACTGATTACTTGATGTCAAAAATGCTATAGATTTACATCATGAGACAAAATTCTTCTTACAATACAAATAAAATATTTCTAGCTTTTTTGAACGCACCATCGTTTATAATTACTGGCAGTTATTCCACCAGAACAAAGGAAAGAGGAAGACAGACTATGCCGACGGCTTAACAACAACTAAAAAGAAAAAAAAAAAGAGAGACGCCACTACTCATTAAGCCAACGAAATTAAACCAAACTTAGATCAAAATAAATGTAACAATATTAGTCGGTGTGTTAAGTGTTAAAAACGGAATTTTCCATATAAGGTTAGATTAATTAATAAAAAAAAAAGCGGAAAATTCCTTTAGGAGTTGAAGATTAGAATTAGAGCTACGTGTCAGGATATGACATCATGCACAAGAAGTGTGAAGTGACACATAGCAAAATAGATGGCAAAATCTTTCTCTTTTTTTGGGGGGCTGGTGAGCTGATCGGGGTTGAACGTCTTTTTCGAAGTTCTATATACCCCCCCCCCCCCGAAAGAAAAGCTTACCTAACATTACAGTGCTGTAAAAAAAATATAAATAAATAAATAAACCAACAAAAACAAGCTGCGTGTGCGCGTGGTCCCCCTCTGTATGTGACTCGATGTGGCGAGTGTAAAATGCAATAAATTTGGGGCATTTTTGACCCCCCTTTGATCCCCTGGGGGCGCGAACCAGAATTTTTCTGAGGTCAAGGATGCTCATTTTATATTCAGAACAATTGCCTCTACATTTTGGCCAAGTTTCAGAAAAATTAAATGGATAGATCAAACGTTATGGGAGAAAAGGGTCATTTTTTGCCATTTTAGGGGGCTTTTGACTCCCTGGGGGCGCGAACCAGATTTTTTCCAAGGTCAGCAATACTTATTTTCTATTAGGAACAATTGCCTCCACATTTTGGCCAAGTTTCAGAGAAATTGAATGGATGGATGAAAAGTTATGGGGGCAAAAAATGTCATTTTTTGCCATTTCGGGGTCTTTTGACCCCTGGGGGGCTAACCAGATTTCTTTTCAAAAATCGAAGAATGTCACTTTCAAAAGTGACAAAGAAATTCAATGGATGGTTGCGGAGAAAAATACGGACGGACGGGCCTCAAAACATAAGTCCCCCGATTTTATAAATTGGGGGACCAAAAAACATGATGGCATTGAGAAAGAATGATGTTTTTTTAATTGTTTACCCTATTACAGAACCAAAAGTAAGACGAAGACAAAGAAACTTCCATTGCTCTATCTTCGCAACTATAACACCTGTTAAGAACAGAAAGGAGAGAGGCGCCACTACTCATTGAGCAAACTACATACGTATTAATGAGAGGACAGCTGCTTTCTGTCACAACAATGATGGGCAATTGGTTGAGATTGAAAAGATTCCCCATCTAGCGTCACAAATGGTTTATTAATGACACGTAACATTACAAGAAGACATTTACCAACATTTAAAATTTAAAAAAAAATTATTTTAAATAAATGAAAAAAAAAAGGTCTATTTTTACCTCAAGCAAAGCTGCCGTTTGAAATATCTTCAATAACGGTTCTAATCCTTGATATAAATTAAATGTGTGCATGCCGGTCACCGAAGAAAGGAACACAAAAAACATGGACACCCATCTGAAAAAGAAATATGTTATACATTTTATCAAATACATAAATAAAAAGTAGACAATTTTTTTAGTTGTTTCATATAAATAAAAAGATAAAGTGTATTTCTGACACCCCAATTATGCTAGGAACAGAAAGAAACAGGTTTAGTCTCCCACCGTATCTGACATTCCCTAAATTCCATTTTCTTTGGTGTATTTTAAACAGGTTTTTAGGGGGCATAAAATGAGCAGAACCTGCCATTTGAAAATTCAAATATTTTAAATTTGCAGTAAATTTGATCCATTCCATAGTCATTAGACACCAACTAAACAAGATTCCCTGAATTTCAATTTCTTCTGAAGACCCTGAAGCTTGTAACCCTCTAATTTAGACATCAAAATGTAATGAATTTTGATCAAAATGTGAATAATGATTCCAGACATGAGGTTTTGTAGCATTATATCTTGATTTTAATCTTAGTAAGGAAACATAAAAGTGATGTTCAGGGAGAGGGGGGGTTAATTTTACCCGTCCTGGGACGGGTATTCTTCTAATATATAAGTACACATTGGTCTTTATTATAGAGAATGCTTTAATAAAGCCTCAACATTAACAGTCCTCCACAAGAGCTAAACTAAAAAGCCGTCCTTTTGGGGCAGCTTTTTGGCTAGTTCTAATGAAAAAAACAAAAACAAAAAAAAAACTAATAAATAACTTCAATTTGAAACAATTGATTGCCTGCCATATTAAATTTTACTTGTCCAAAACTAAAGATTAAAATTTTATTCAATCAGATTGAAAAAAAAAAAGAAGATAATCTTTAATCCTCAATGAAAAAGCATTAAAAAAAATCACAATAAACTGCTTTTACATTTGACAGGCTCATTGTGTAAAATATGCTAGTTTATGGTTTAGTTTCTTTTGCGGCATATCAACCCTTTTCAGGTTATTTAATGCCAAATTGAGTCATTTTGGTAAAACTTCTGATGCTTCAAGTTCTTAATATCTGAAAAAATGTAACCATGCGGTTTGCTTTAACATGTTATCCTCAACATTATGTGCATTTTTTGTTTATGGAAGTCGCTCCAGACAAGGCATGAAGCCACTTGATGTAAGGAGCTAAAAAAAAGAAAAATACTACTTCAAGGTCAAAAACTAGACAAAGATAAGTGTTAGATGGATAGATTCCGATCAAGAAAACAGCGATTCTTTCCCTTTTGTCAGAAACATCGCTCATGGAATGTGAGGACTCTAAAGGACAAAATAAGGGAAACGAGAATTACGAGGTTGCCAAAAATAAATCCAAGGTCCACTTTCTACTCTCCAGATGTCGTTTCATGTGATAACCAGGAGAGATTCTATTTAACCGAGAGATCTGGGTGAGAGTTGACTTAGGAGTAATCGCAATTACAATGAGAGTTCATCCCACTCAAAAAGTTGCCAAATTGAGGCCTCACCACAATGGTTTTAGAGGAAATAAAGTGAATTTAGGACCAAACAGCTGATTCTAAGAATAAGTAATACGCCTGGAATGAGTAACATATCAGCAGACATCGCACATCATGCTGGCCGTGGCGGGTGTGTCTGGTTCATAAAAATATAAACTGAAAACATTGCGCTACAAAATCATGAAATAATTTTACTTGCTAAACGTGCAAAACAAAACAGCTAAGAAATACATATTTCTATATTAAAAAAATTATGAAACAACTTCACGTGCATGTGTATTTCTCACATCAATGTAACTTTGATAATTAGTGATTTTTTTTACTATTAATCGAATATTTATTGAAATAAAAAATGCAATAGTATAAAATAAAATAAAATTTAATCCATCGAAATGCATTTCGTTTTTTTTGTAAATAAGTCGGCCATTTTAATCTTTTGTTAATAATAGTTGAAAAAAAAAAAAAAATGAATTACTTTTTGACCCTTCAAAATTTAAAAGGAATTTGTAAGCATTTAAACTGTAGAATAGAAAGTTATTTTTGGCTTTAAAATTCTTAGCAAATCCTCACGTATTAAAAGATTAGGCCTCAAAGCTCGTACTTGCATTGAAATTAAAGTCAGGTGCATTTTGTTGAGTAATTAAAATATATAGGAGAAAGCCCCAGGGAAACAAACGTTGATTGACTCAGTTTATTTAAACAATCTGATACATAAAATGGAAGTATATTTTAGCATGTGTAACAGTTACATAATTATAATCGATTTTCTTTTGTGCTTGCATGCTCTCATTCGCTGAGTGATTGATGCGTTTTTCAGCCCAAACCATTTTGCGCCGATTTATGAACAGTCAGACTTTAGGTGTCATGCTGACAAGACGCCATATTTCCTTCTTTGTCTCTTGCTAGGACTTGGGTGAGAAGCAAGATAAAAGTCTGATTTGCGATATCAATGTGACAAGACGTTATATTTCTCTTCTCGTCTCTAGCATTCTAGCAATGGCTGTGCTAGACGAGATGAACCTCATGGACTAAATTTCATTCCTATAGTACAGATACATCGACAGACTCAACTCATTTTGTATTCCTGTTTTTTTTCCGGACCATGTTTTGTGTTGATGGTACCGTTTGAATAAAATTGATTTAAATTGTAGAGAAATTTGTCCTTTTATTAGGGGTAGGAAGTAATGGGTAAAAATTTCAGATTCATGCGAGTAGTATTTTTTTGTGTTCATTTATACATAAATAACACTAAACAATCAAACATTTTGAAAATTTTGCAAAATTCAGAAGGTGCAGGCCAAAAATAGCCGTTAGGGCTCCACGGGACTCAAAATCCATCATTTTTTTGTGAAAAAGTGGTTTCATGCGACATTGCAGGTCCTAAAACATCCTCAAAAGCTATGAATGGATATAGATGCTTAAGTCTGATATAGTACTGTAATTTAGGACTATTTTCAGGCTGTGAAAGGATTTTCATGACTGTAAAATAGCCAAAAACTAGTGAAAAATAGCCCAAATCCTCCGTTAAGCAACCGAATTGGTTCCCAAGTCTCTACAATGGTTATGAATGGGTGTAGATAGTTGAAACCATTGTAGTGTCGAAACCATTGCATTGTATTATATTCAAGCAGTTTAATAAAAATACTACTCACATGAATCTGTAATTTTCACCCATTACATCCCATCCCTACTTTTAGCCAAAACTTGGTGACCCTTTTCTTCATATCGGATAAGGCCAATAGGATGGATATCGATGTAGCAGCCCTACTATAAAATGGCGATCGATCGATCTCTCTCTCTCCACACACACACACACACGTAGATTTAGTAATTAAAATATACAGGAAAAAAGCTTTAGAATAAAACAAGTTGCCCAACTCAAATTTAGCTAATAGTCATAGACATAAACAGTGGTCGAGAGAAAGTGAAAGAATTAGAAAGTATATGAAACAAGATGGAGAAGGGAAAAACAAAGTGAGGGGGGGGGGTTCAAATAATAGACAGGACTTTAAAGAGAGATGGGTCGCTTTCTGAGTTAATTGCAAATCACGGCTAATCCATATACTATTAAAAAAGTTATGGTGTTTTGGGATTTTGTTTGTTCATATGCAAATAGAAACATGTGATTGGTTGACAAAAAGGGATAGGCAGAGTACACATTACTAAAGCGGTAGTCAATACCAAAATTGAATCTCACATAAGTCGAACGGATTTTTTATATTAACTGGATACATGTTTATAAATTTAAAGAAATTAACATAACATGATAACATAAAAACACTACATAAATAAATTTGGGAAAGTTCATTTTTTTAAGCATCTTTAGAATTTTAAACTTAAAGAAAGAGGCAAAATGCCTTCAAAAAACCATGTGTTAGATGCAGATATTTTTATTAAAATCAAAATAAAAAATCAAAACTTTTTTTCTTAAAAAAAAAAAAAAAAAAATGTTTTGATCAAAACAATTTTTTTTGTTTGTATTTTGTCACTTTCTCCCTCTCTGCGCTGTTTAAGCCACTGTCATTTGGAACACTCAATCAGTGTTGCCTCTCTTTCTGCCTTATTTAATATGACTATGTCTGGTTTTACTGCTGCATTTTCCATGTAGGTAGATGTAGGAACCACATAATCATAATGTATAGTATACTTATCGTTTCCCACAGTCCTCTCCGGTAGATGTTCCCAGGATGAATGAGTACTGTTTCCTACTTGTATTGTTTCCTTAGGGAGCATGCTTCCATCATCTTTAGGGATGATAAATAAAAGATGAAGAAACTACACTTGCCGTACATCCACATTCCGGAGAAGTTATCGTACAGAGCTAGATAGAGAATAAATTCCACTGCTTTGCTATAAATTATTTGTTGTTTTTATTTTTTGTTTACGAGTTCTCAAATGTTAAATATTCTGGACTTTTACCAAAAATACTTTAACTTATACAACATTAATCATTCGTGCATGAAACGTTCCTTCAGTTTCGTAAGAATGTCTGTGCGTGGAGTCTATAATGAAGGAAAAGGTCTGCAATCCCGAAATGCACCTCTCCTGAACCGGTATTGCTTAAGTCCAGTGGCAAGAAATCCAGAACGACTGAAAACAATGCCAATAAGAACTGGATTTTTCCTTCTTCTGGACTAATTGGCTTGCCCAAGGCTTGAGAGTCTAGTCTACCCTATTATTAAATCCACAGCTGGAAGAAGAATATATGGATTCATATCTCTCTCAAGGGTGTAGCATTACCCCCCCCCCCCTTAAACATATTTACACATACACTCACCAGAGGGAGTTGCAAAGCTGAATTATCTCCCCTTTTTAGTGACAGTAGAGGGCACTACGATCCATGATATAAAAAGCAATGCACAGGAAATTTAGTCTCTCTTTCCTTCAGTCTGGCTGTTGATGACACTAATCAGCATGTGTGCGCTCACACGCACACTATACGGTATGTAAGACACTCCTCTTAACTTACACACACCCGCACGCATTCATCTCAGACTTTGTACACATTCTCATGGAAACAATTTCAAAGCGAGCCCTGACGGGTTTACGAAGAATAAATTTTTTTTTGCATACTTCATTGTTTCCGAGTTGTTACTTTATTTTCATTGGTAAATGCTTGTATTTGAACATATGTATATAGACGAGATGGCGCTGCCAAGCGTCGGTCAAATCTCCTCAAGGGTATCAGTGAAAGTAATGTAGTAACCCTGACAGAACTTGAACCTGACACACTGGGCCCACAGTCTGCACCTGTGACCGCTACACCACACCACTCAATTCAATTGAATATGGATTGAATAATTAGGAAATGTTTCTACCCTACTATTTAATTCATAGCTGGAGGATGGATATATACATTCATACGTTTCTAAACGGTATTAGTGAAAGTGATGCAGTCGACACAACACAGTTCTAATCCAGCACACCGAGCCTAGTCTACGCCATTTTGAAAAAAAAAATCCACCAACAAAAATCCGCGCTTTTAACCACTGCACTATGCCACTTCCATGTCACTAAGGCCAGACGAATCACCATAACAGTTCGAACCGTGACCTTTGAGTCTAAGAAGATTAAACCTCCCACCTAACAAAACAAAGAACAAAAAGCAATGTCTCTTCATCAGAGGAATGAATTAGATGTAAGCTTTGTTATAAGTGGTTTATCAGATTTAAGGACAAAAAAAAAAAAAATAGATTGATAGAGGATTGAGGTCAGTATTAAAACCGATGCATAAATTCATATCCCATTACGGCTGTGAAACCAGCTTGAAAAATTTAGGGAGTTACCAATATGGAAAATTTAATCCGAAAAAAAAATAAAAAAATTCATCAACTGAAAAGAACCCCCTCCCCCCTTCCCATCTAGATGTTCTGGTTTTAAGTAAACTGTAATTGTTATTAGTCGTTTACTAATTTAATTTATAAAAAAAAATTAAAAAATTAAAAAAAAAATTTTTTTTTTTTAAATTAAAAAAAAAAAAATCTTTTTTAATTATATTCACACCAAACAAGACACATTGCCAACGAGACGTCAAAGGCTATTGTTAATTAGGGGCATCCGAGGTGGGGAGTTGTGCAGCGAGATGTTTGTTTGCATTACATTTAAATTTCTGCATGTTGGTACAATCAGGGCAGCAGAGGGGGAATTCCAAAGGCAAGCAGTTAGAAGTTATTAGAGTAGAAAGCTTTCTGGCATCTGAAAACCTCTACTAGTGAAGGGGTGGGATTTTGCTGATTGTCGGGTTGCGTTAGGGTTATTTACATTAAGTGCAGCAAGTTTGTTGCAGCATATTCCATTGAATACTTGTAAAACAAGCACAAAGATGCAACATTGTGGTGACGGAACAGGGGCTGAAGCTTGGTAGATAGTGTGGGACCTATTAGATTAGTGGCTCTTTTTTTTTTTGACCATATCTAGGCAGATGTGGCAGCAATACTCCATGCATGGGCGGCGAATGGTGGCTTTATAGAGATAAAGGAAATTTTTTCTAGCCCGGTAGAGGAAGCCTACCTTCTCACCAGTAGAGTTGACAGCATCTTCTATATATCTATTTCACTTCATATTGCTTGAGAATGTTAGGCTTAGGAGTTTAAAAGTTTGACTCTTGGGAAAGGTACTATCGGCCATGACAACCAGTGGTTGGAAAGGTTTCTTATAATTGTTAAAGGAAAGGAGTTTTGTTTTGGTAGCATTAAATGTAACCATCTTGTTTTGTTGGTGAGGTGACCGTGTCCCTACTGTTGTTCTCTGCTAACACCATCATCTTCAGTCTCTGTTATCTGTCCTGTTGCAATGTCTTTGATGGTTTGGACATGCGGCTCGTCGCCCGAAGGGAGAGCTAAGTCACGATATAATCCTCCCTACCTCTCTGTCTGGGTGGTATAAGCGTGTTGGTGGACAGCTGTGAACCTAGACAACAACCATAAACGATGACCTTGGCTGAACTCACAGGTCCACAGGTGGTCGACCTTCAATGGTGGAATTACAATTGACAAGCCATCTCATGCAATTTGCCTAGGGCTGCCATGTATGGGCCGCCATGATTCAAGATGTAGTGCAGGTCAGGGAAGAAGCCGGCTCAACCTGACCAGAGTCAACACCGTTGAAACAACAGCATTAAATGTGACCATCCATTTTTGGTCCCATAACACGACAATCCTAGAATTTTATGAAAGATTTCATTCCTGATGAACCCTTAGAAACTTTCATGACATTAAATCTGACCGTTTTACTCGGAGGTCGGCATTCTTTTATTGTTACGAGATCACAAGATTAAACATCTCTGAAAGAAAGGACGTATGTGCAGAGACATAATTTTATGTTTTTTATTCAACTCTGTTAAACTTTGACATAATAATAGCGATAATCTCTCTGGACAACAATGGTCTTGGTTGTTTTCAACTTGAGAAATGGAGTAGTCAGCAAACATCCGTGGATCTTCACATTACGTGTAAATTGACATTTTTTAAGTGGCTTCAATGGCTTTTTAGGGGATCTTAAAGCTAAGACCAACATTCCTTACATACCTCAAAGATTTTTTTGCTTTTTGACAGGTTTCACTAGTTCGTAACTGTTCAAGACAACAGTCAGCTGCTTTTAAAACGAATTTTCAGTTTGGTCAGTCATCTTGGGATGATAAAATCTATGTAGATCATGTTTTGACCTTTTGCCTTTTAAATCCATTTCATATATTCTTTTTTAAATTTAAATTTTTAAAAAACGAAACGAAGAAAATGTTTAAAATATGGTTAATTTAAACCGTCTTCATGAGTAATAAAATGTTTGTTCATTCCATTCATCATTTATTATCCTCTCATAATATTCTTCATCATTCAACTGATATTCTATCCATCTCATTAACCCTTATCCTCGAGTGTATTTTTGCCTTGATAAAAGGTGACTCATTAGTAAAATAAAAATTAGTATTTCAGACTTTGTTTTGTTTTTATGTATATTTAAAAAAAATATTTTGCTGTTATTGTCTTGAAGTGGCATCAAAATAGGTTTGGGTCTTACAATTAATCATTTAACTTGTCAAAATTGTCTTAGTCTATGTAGGTATCACAAACCAGCCTAGAGTTTAGTGTGCGAAAAGTGGTAAACAGTGAAATTCCCTTCAATTTCAACTTGAGATAACTCATTTATTTTGGGGGTTATTTTAATCAAATTTGAATGTAAACAATATTTAATCTGTTCGCTTTATAAATGTACAATTCTTTCTCTTATGTCATTAATAGTTTTTCCCAGGTTACCATTTTCAGTAACAGGGGAGGGTTTTTTTTTGGTTTTTTAATACTGTGTGTCTCTATGCATATAAAAACAATTCCACCTAAAAGAAAAAAGGCCACTCATCAATATGGTGGGTTTACTATGGAGTTTTATGTTGTTTTTCACAAAAAAAGTTCAAGTTGAGAAATGAATTAAATTTTTGCCCTATTTTCAAATTGTGTTTCCGTCCGTTTTTACATGGTCCAAATCAGAACTTTTCATTGATTTACTATGAAAAGAATTTAAAAAGAAAAAGACTAGTCGATATTTTAAGAACAACAAAATATCAAAAAGAAAATGGGCATAATGCGTAAAAAACTCGACATAAAAGTTATATTTCATACATGTTAAAAACTTGATGTAAACTTTGTTGCCGTCCTATTCTGAATAATCTATTTCAACTGACAAATTTAAAAAGTCTTTGTGGAGATATCCAAAACATCAAGTTTGATTGGATGTTCTGCTGGCTTGGCAGGCCGAGAGCAGACACAAAACGTTTCCTCGAATAATGATGATGGAGAAGAACTCGCAGCAAACTCAAGATGGCCTTTAGTACACGCACGACATTGATAGACCCAGGTGGCTCAGGAAGTCTCACATAGCCGGACCAATCATCTCCACGGCAATCAGTTGAAATATGAATCTGTTGAGAATATTGTCAGTCTAGTGAAAATTAGATTCACTAAGTAGTTAAACATAAAAATAGTCTCGTGTGTGGGTGTGCTGCTATAGTCTAATACAGAAGCATACAAAATGGCTGACACACTTAACATTACCATAGACAGAGTAAAATTTGTTTAAATTCATATAAAACCTCCTTTCTTATCAAAAAGATTCCAAGAATTTATGACTATTAGAATACCTATCCGCAAAATTGGAATATTTAAAGAAACTAATAAAGCATATAGTTTTCATGACGGTAAAGAAGCAGCCCAGTTTGTTCAAATGTCATACAGAATTTTAAACGGCAAAGAAATGTCAGCGTAAAAAACTCCAAATATCAATTCTACAACAAGACGGACCATGAAAGATTTGTCATTCGTAATAATTAATGAATATTAGATATAATTAAATAAATTAGTTGCCATTATCATGTACACATCTTATAGAAATGTCTTTAAGAAAATAAGCATTTTAAGAGTCATCAGTTTTTTCTTTAGGTGCTAACCAAATTTAACAGAAAATTCTTCAAATCTTCTTGAATAAAAATATTCAATTCCATTAAGATCCACAAGAATACCTTCTCCTTCGTTCACAGCACATAGCCAGTTTCCCCTCTCTACATTCGTCATTTAATCAGCACATTCCCTCTATGCCGGATGATTTTGTGAACATGTTAACTTGTTTATTATTATTATCATCATCATTATTTTCTGAGGGGTCCATCTTCTCCAAATCGAAAATCGGCTGCCATTTCTGAACCAGACAATCTTTTTGGATGAGGTAAACTGATTTAGACTTGGAGCATTCTGCCAAAATGAATCCGATCGTTTTAAAATAAGTAACACTATGAAAATAAACTGATTTTGTGGAAGAAGCAGGTGCTAGTGTGATTGCAAGAGTTAGGAGTGGCTGGAGTAAGTTCAGGAAACTTCTGCCATTACTAACCAGCAGAGCGTTATTCTCGACCAAAGGAAGAGTTTATCAGGCATATGTATGCAGTGTGATGATCTATGGAAATGAAAACTGGCCAGTGAGGGTTGAAGAACATGTGTGGCATGGAGAGAAATGATATGAGAATGATACGATGGATGTGTAATGTGAATCTTAAATCTGATGACCTCAGAGGAAGATTAAATCTGAACAGTATAAGCAGATGTGTGCTAAAATAAGAGACTTTGTTGGTATGGCCACATTGAAAGAATGGATAAGAGTTCTAATAGATGTAGAACAGTTGAGGTAGCAGGGGTGGGAAAGGAAAAAAAATGAGAGGAAGTGATAAGGATGGACTTGAAAGAAATAGAGATAAATAAAGACCTGGCTAGAGATAGGTTAATTTTGAAGTCAATTTCTACAAACTGTCCAACACATGCCAGCATGTAAAACGGACGTTAAACCAAATATGATGATGATGACAGTGTGAGTTTTTTTTAATACTAATGAGTCACCACTTATCAAGGTTCAAAGGCCACTCGAGGATAAGGGTTAAAGGAATGTCAGTTGGCGATGAACACCACCATGAGAGGATTGGAAACGATGAGTTAAATGGTCAGAATTTTATTATTTAAGTGGGCGGCTTGACACAAATTTGTTAATATTGGACTTAAAAATGACCATGTTGTACTCGGCTGAGAAGCAGCCCTGCAGTATTGTATTCCACAGATGAGAAGTTCTTGGAAAGAAACTTTGTTCATGGAAGTTCTGTTTAGTTTTAGGTAGACAGAGGAAGAAAAGAAAAATTCTTTACAGTGGTTGACGCTAGACAAGTTTTTTCTGATAATTATAATTAGCGTTTTAGTTTTAGAAATAAGAAAAATTCCTAGCATATTTGTATTTGATAAATGGCGGAGTTGTTGGTAGACCAAACACTAAAGTCAGGTTTGAATACATGAAATTTTTTTAAAGTTTGCCCTTATAAATCTTACACTTATCAATAATTTATATACTTATATTAAGAAAATTATGAGATAACTACTTAATTGAATATTTATTGAAATAAAAACATCCAACAGCAAAATATTTTTTTTAAAATTATGTATAAGAAAATAATTTTGTAATAATCCACAAGAATGCATTTAAGTTTGTTCCACTCCCCTTCGTTCGCAGCATGTAGCCAGTTTCCCATCTCCCTACATTCCTTACTTAATTAGCACAATTGATAATTTGATAATTAAATTTAACTTTCAAAATTTTATTTAAAAAAAAAATAAATAAAAAAAAAAACGGAAGTATTTATGCGATTTAAAGATGGCTGAACGATTTTATTACAAAACAAATTAAAAAAAAAAAAAAAATAGCATACATTGCTTCATCGAATTACTTTTCAAAAAATGTAACTATTTTCTGAAAGGAAATTAATTATAAAGAAAAGCTGGGGAGGAAGGGGAATGAGCGATATCAAAATAAAAGTAAAAAGACTCCCGGACAACGTAGGCATGGCTAATATTATATATTATTGCATTTTGATTTTAAAGAGGACTGGCATATTTTTCAAGAATCTGCGACTTCAACACTTTTTTTATTAAGAAAATCTAAATTCAGTTAAAACACAAAAGTGGTATGTGATTTTAAAAAAAGTCAAAATCTTTTAAAAATAATTAAAATAAAAAAAATAAAAAAAATAACAATTAATAACAAGCCACGCGTGCGTGGTCCCCCTCTGTATGTGACTCGATGTGGCGAGTGTAAAATGCAATAAATTTGGGCAATTTGGGGCATTTTTGACCCCCTGGGGTCGCGAACCAAAATTTTTCTGAGGTCAAGGATGCTCATTTTATATCCAGAACAATTGCCTCTACATTTTGGCAAAGTTTCAGAAAAATTGAATGGATAGATCAAACGTTATGGGAGAAAAGGGTCATTTTTTGCCATTTTAGAGGCTTTTGACCCCCTGGGGGCGCGAACCAGATTTTTTCCAAGGTCAGCAATACTTATTTTCTATTAGGAACAATTGCCTCCACATTTTGACCAAGTTTCAGAGAAATTGAATGGATGGATGAAAAGTTATGGGGCAAAAATGTCATTTTTTGCCATTTCGGGGCCTTTTGACCCCCTGGCGGCTTAACCAGATTTTTTTTCAAAAATCGAAGAATGTCACTTTCTAACCTGACCAAAGTTACAACTTCATGCAAAATTTCAGAGAAATTCAATGGATGGTTGCGGAGAAAAATCCGGACGGACATGCCTCAAAACATAAGTCCCCCGATTTTATAAAATCGGGGGACCAAAAAGACTCCCAGACAACGTCACAGTGGGCTGGGGGGTGGACATTAGGCAAAAAAGAATGTCGGAGGAATTGCTGATGTTTGGTGTTTTTATAAACTACTCTATATTCCTGATTCAACAAAAAAAAAAGTAAGTCAAATCGTTAAACGGTTGAAAAAATATGCAACATTGAATTCGTGATATTTCGCATTTTTCTCCAGCTCACGCGAAACATCCACGATTTTTCCCCCAAAAATTATAATTTTCAGATTTCCATGATTAAATTCCAAAAATCAGTGTGGAATTACTTATTATTGCATATTTTATTGGTTTATTGATAACCATTTGTGAAAATGCAAAAATAGACCACTTTGGGACCCAATTTGTCGATTTTTAGCTCTTTTTATGAAAGAAATTAGGAAAATTTGAGCTAAATTTCCCTCTTTTTTGGCTCAAATTAGCGATAAAATTCTATATTCATCAGAAAATAACTTGTAAACCGGGATAGGGCACATACCAAACCATATATGTTTCTGAAAGCTATGGAGGTATAGATTATGAAAAACCAAGCAGATCTATGTGCCCTATCCCGGATTTTTCAAAAAACAAGCCGGAAGTTTCTCGCTTGTGTCACGTGTGGACTTGCTCCAAAGAGCATTACCAAAATCTCTCGACTCCTGATCAGGGCAACGAGTAAGGAGTAACCCCATCAATTGGGAAGAAGTCACTTTCTCCTCTGCAGCCACTGCCTGAATTTTTGCCCAGATATCATTGGTTCTTCTCAACAACTGTTTGCGGCTGCCCAACTCTTCAGGGGGCCTTTTCCTGGATGCAGTTTGCGTCGAGGGGTTCTTGTAATTCAACTTCACCTAGTGAGCTCAGCTCATCCCAGTTAACAGCAATCCGTTTATCTGTATATCGTCGTTTCTTCAGCGAATGGTATCTTTTGAGCGACTTCTTGACCTCGTCTTTCTGCTCCTCTGTTAACTGGATGAGATACTTTTGCTCCAGCAATTGAACACATGCGGTGATGGATAGATGGTCTCTAGTTTTTGCATCTTCTACAGTAAACACTTGGAAAAGTGCGTTATCGCTGACCGCTTCCATTTTTGATAGTAACTCTATCTAAATAAACAAAACAAAGATTTGAAAATTCTGTAGTGATTTCCTGTAAAATGCTTTGACAGGAAATTAAAGTGTGTAAAAAGGTGTGCAAATGAAAGAAAAGAAGT
The DNA here is from genome assembly GCA_963556195.1 of Sepiola atlantica. NCBI lineage: Eukaryota > Metazoa > Mollusca > Cephalopoda > Sepiida > Sepiolidae > Sepiola > Sepiola atlantica. The sequence continues at coordinate 79,585,610 of OY744537.1, read as the reverse complement.
GTGTCAAATACTACTTCATGTCACATGTTACCAGATTTTTTTTGATTTTTTAGAAAGGCCCTCAGATTTCGCATCTAACGAGCCCTCACTGAGCTTCTATGATCAATTTTGTGCCAAGATATGGCCAAAAATGTGATTTTGGGCCGTTATGCCCAAATATGGAAATTCGGCCCCAGACCCCCGAAAAATGGATTTTATGATTTTTTTTTGATTTTTCCGAAAAGCTCTTGAAATTTCGCTTCTAACGAGCCCTCAAACAGCTTATATGGACAAGTAAAACTAAAGTTATGCCCAAATGTCCTCCAAAAACCTGTTTTGGCCCACTGTGAACGTGGGGGTAGGTATGGCTAATATTATATATTATTGCATTTTGATTTTAAAGAGGACTGGCATATGTTTCAAAGAATCTGTGACTTCAACACTTTTTTTTTTTTATTAAGAAAATCTAAATTCAGTTAAAACACAAAAATGATATGTGATTAAAAAAAAAAGTCAAAATCTTTTTTAAATAATTAAAATTAAAAAAATAACAATTAATAATAATAGAAGACGAGCACTATTAAATAATGACAAAAATGTTGACATTTAAACTTTTGTTTAATTCATATAACTTAATTTCTTTGTAGGAATCAGTCAATTTTCACTCTGACTAATAGATTTTCTCAGACTTCTAGACGCCACCACTTCGATTCAATATGTTAAAATATTTTTTTTTAAATACAATAATGTTTCCCACTTGGAAATGAAATTAAAATATATATTAGAAAATTAAAAACAAACAAAAAAAAATCAAGAACTATTGTTTTAATTAGGGAATATTGAATAATTAGTTGGCCTATGGAAATTCCACAGTTTTATCCTTCATTTCTTGTATATTGCTGCTGTGCTTAAAAATATTTGCATTCTATGGATATTTGGAATAAATGCAGACCCCCCACAATATTATTACACCACCTTTGTTCAAACTGAAACATACTTATCTAAGTAGTCTGATTAATGTAGTTTGAGAATATATCTTGGTATGGGGGTCTATCTCAATAACCCTTGTAGGAATTAGTGGTATATTTGAATTCTATGGACGTCCAGTGTCAACGCAAACCCCACAATATTATTGTACCACCTTTGGACAGAACAGATACTATACTTTGAATTATTTATCTGCAAAAAATATAAAAAATTTACATTCAAAACAAATTAGGCATAAGACCATCAAAAGTGTGGGATAAATGGGTGTCGTTGGTCATCCTTGGTCTAAGAGAGAGGCAGGCAACCTCCAGCCCGCGGGCCACATCCGGCCCGCGAAGGCTTAGCATCCGGCCCGCCACCCTGCTATGCTTTATTATTGCAATCCGGCCTGCGGACCTCCCAGTAAAACTCATATCATTTTGTGACATAGACGTAAAAGTAGGTTTCAATTAAGATTTACAGTGGCATAAAAATGTATAAACATCAGCGAGCGATGATGCATGTATATTTCATTTTTCTTTAACAATTAATTTCAAATCCTTGGCCTGAGATAAAAATAGAAAAAGGGAAGTGAGGTGTGTCAAAACGAATGCTGGATCAATTTGCTACTTCCTCCGTCATTATTCTTTATGATTCCAAAATGGCTCTTCGTCGGCCCCTTTTATAACATCACATACAGAAGTGTCTGGAGAAAAAATATCAGATTTGTAGAGTGTTCAATGGTCAAAATATCGGTCATGATCTAACTTAGAACTGATTTCATTTTGGGATATCTAAGTTAAAAGGTCATGGTCACAAAAATTAAAGTCACACTTTTGGCGATAACATCAGTTCACTGTAGAGACTCATTACTAGGCCCATATTGTAGCCAATGAAGTCCAGCATCTTATGTAACTTTGATGACGGAATTTAAACTTCTGATTATTCCAAAACGGATGTATGGATTTAATGCTGATAATAGTAAGCACCATGAAAATTTTCAGCCTGATCAGATAAATAGTTTTAAACAACATTCCCATGGCATAACTTTGGGAATACTTAATAGAATATGGAGAAGTAAGGCCCAGATAAAACTTTGGTCCATCTTTACGTTGTCAGGTGGAAGTATGCAGTGTCATGTGTGGGTTTTAAAAAAAAAAACATTTTCTCTCTCGAGTTCTGCAATTTCAGCCGGTTGATTTTCCACAGTACACATGCACAGTCGCCATTAATATGCTATTTTTCTTGTGCTGAAAACAGCTTGTCGCTAGTGAAAGCACACTTCAAGTCTGGATTCCTACTTTTAACCCTCACAAAGTAACAGTCTTCGCATTCTGATAATGAAGAATTGTTTTCTGCTTCTATGTTATAAGAGTTTATTTCATCTAGTATAAAATTTTATACAATATGGGAACCATTAATATATATATATATATATATATATATAAAATTATTATCATGTATAGACACGTATATTATAAGATAATATAATATATTGTGTATATATTTTCAGTATTTACTTCAACAGTGCTCAGTACGTGAGTAGAGTTTAGTAGTATGAAAACATATCTATAGCAATTAAGCTACACAAAGGTGTTCATGTTTCATCCCCGTAGGGAATCATCAGATTAAGTGCCTATATATATATATATAGATAAATATTATATACATATATATATATATATAGTAATAGATAGTTAGACTACACATCTAAAGCAAGAATATGTCTAAGGCTCCTAAAATTCATACTAGAATTGTCCACAAAAAACTCATGGCGCAACAGATGTAAGTGCTAAGTAATAATCAGTGACAGTCTTCTGGAGATTGAGAGCAAGCTACCTCCGTGGATTAAATCAAGGATTCCATTCGAAATTCCATACAAATTCCAGAATTCGATGAGACACACCTGAAGAAAGTCGGAGGTTACAGAAGCCAACACATTGTGAGAATAAAACTACTAACAGGAGCCCAAATAATCAAAATAACATAATAAATGTAATACTTCTAACCTAATTATTAATAACTAGCTGGCTTCGCTACTTGAAATTCTTGAAACAAAAACTTTAAATAATAAACATTTCAACTTATGGAGTTTGTTGTGAATACAAAATAAATACTTTTGCATTTATTGATATAGATAGATGAACATAAACATTTTGATACAAATTTATTTATCACTTTTACTACAACTAATAATAATAAGGGAGTTCAACAAAGATTCCCCGAGTTCGACGAGACGTACTGGAAGAAGGCCGGAGGTTATATTGGCTGAAACGCTGTGAGAATAACATCCAAGATGAGAACAGTAGTTCGAATAACCAAAATGATACAAACTGATTTAACACAGAACAAACAAAAAGAAAAGGACAATGGACACCAATGAACATTTATTTCAGAGAAAAAGTATTGAGAATGTTGCAACGTGGAATGTGTGTGTTGTGGTACAAAATATATGCCTGAGAGTTCAGTCAAAGCAAAATGAGTTCAGAAAAAGTCATCACAAGATAAAAAGTTGGTGCTTCTACAGAATTTGAATCGAACTAAACAGACTTCTGCCGAATGAGATTTATGTAAACAGTCGGAAAAAGCTGAATCAAAGAGTCAAAATAAAAAATTTAAAAAAACAAAAAAAAACTCACTGTATTTTTCTTTATGAAGAAGGATTTATTTTGGACGAAGATAAACAATGAAACAACTTTTCTATTATTTTGCTGACGATTTTGCTGATAACCCTTTCAAACAATAACCCCCCCCCAAAAGTGTGGTTTTTTTTGTTTTTATTATCCCCCCCTCGATTAATTTTTTAGTTGTTTGAAAGAAATAATTTTTGGGGGGGGGTTGTTATTGTTTAAAAGAGTCGTCAGCAAACAGTTAATTAGTACATAGTTTAGAGTTAGGTTAGATTTAAAAATAACAGTCGTCCTCTGTACATTTATTTCCTTCATGCAGACAAAGGAGTTAGCGCAGATGAAGAAGGACCACAAATATACTAATTTTATTATCTCCGCTATCTTCAAATAAGACCTAGCAAAAAAATGTTCCCATCCTTAGTGTATTACTTGCAATTTCGTGTGTGTGTGTGTGGGGGGGGGGGGGAGGATAAAAGGTTTTTTCCATGTCAGAATTAAATTACTTATTCACGAAAACTGAATAGACTGTGCTAACGCGCTTAAATCTATTTTAGGTTTGATCACTTTACGTTTGACGTTGCCTTTAATTGTCGTCTGCCAGAAATTTTTTTCCGTGGTTTCCGATTCGAATAACGCTTTGTTTGTTTCCGCGAGCTAGTTACGGAAGTCTGCTTTGGAAAAAGTCGGTTTTGTTTGGTTCGAATTGTGTAGAAGCACCAAAAAGTAATTATTTATCTGGGTTGTAATTTGATGAATGAAAGATAAACGCACAAGGATAATCCATAATGAATAGAATGGTGTAGCATGGATATAGCAGTTCTCAGCTGCTGATCCTGATTGTTACAGGTGTCAAAAAAGAAAGAAAAAAAAAGAGGGAGGCTACCTGATTGCATTTGTAGGCATTCATAGTTTGACCGATTTTGTGATGTGGCGCGGTACTGGCAGGTGTGAGAAGTGTTCTAGCCCGGTAGATGGAGCCCACCTTCTTTGCAGCAGACTTGGCACTTTCTTCTATCTATTTAGTCAGGAGGCGCGTAGATTTGTGTAGCAGTGGAGAAATCTTTTTCTTTGGTGTGCACGCATTTGATTTGTCAATATTTTGCGTAGGTGATGTGCACTTCATTCGACTTCCCATTCTCAACATTCACAGACAACATGAACCGGAATGAATATATAGAAGATACTGCCAAGTCTGCTGTAAAGAAGGTGGACTCCCTCTACTGGGCAAGAAAACTTCTCACACCTGCCAGTACTCTATAAAGAAATCTTTCGTCCATGCATTGAGTATTGTTGCCACATCTGGGCTGGTGCACCAACCACTAATCTATCCCTTTTCGACAGGATGCAAAAAAAAAAAGTCTCTAACCTAATAGGTTCCGCACTGTCTATCAAGCTCCAGTCCCTGTCACATCGCCATAATGCGGCATCCCTTTATTTGTTTTTTTACAAGTACTTCCACAGTATGTTCTCAGATGAACTTACTGCACTTGTAACCCCCCCCCCCCCCCCCCGCAACGCAAATACCTCCGATCAACGATCTAGCAGCAAAATCTCACCCTTTCACTAAAGAGGTCCTCAGATGTTGGAAAACTTTCTACTCTAATAGCTTCTTTCCTCGGACTACTTGTCTTTGGAATTCTCTCCCTGTTTCCCCCAACTGTACTAACATGCAGAAATTTAAATGTAATGTGAACAAATATCTTTCTACACAACTCCCCACTTAGGATCCTCTCTAATCGGAGTATTGATTTACTCCTCTCCAAGAGTTAGGCACAAGGCCAGTTTTTATCTTACTCCCACAAGTAAGATGTGACCCAAGGTCGGGAAAGTGGGGTTTAAAAATTGCCTGGGCAGCCCTGTCGGCATTCCCCGGTAGGGGCGCCTCAGGCAGTAAGCAATAAACTTACTCCTCCCCAAAGAGGGGAGGCGAAGCCTGGGAGGGTGGACCTCCTAGAACTGCACAGGACAGACCCATAGACCGGCGTAAATCAAGCCCCGAAGGCCAAGACAACACCAGTCTATGGGGTGCAGTATCCATCGGAACAGATACTACACTTTGATCTTTCTCTCTAATCGGAGTAGCTCCTTACTTCTTAGTTGCAATATGCCTTGTTTGGTGTGAACAAAAAAAAAAAAAGGTGAGAACAACTCAAGTAAATAATCAGACCAACAAAACAAAAAAACTTTAAATAACAAAGAACTTTATTTACATAGGAAGAATATCTTATCGGATTTGGTTCGTTGAAAATAAAAAGAGTCACTGTATGTGTAAGGCTGTGGAGAGATTGTTTGCGTGAATCCAGCGACCCATGTTTTTATGACAAACAGTGTGTGAGTCAGTGTTGACGACTTCTGCCTGTGTCAGTAAAGTATGCTAGGGAGCTGAATGAGATCTTTTGACTTACTGTTTCATGCAAAACTTGCTTTTTATTTGTTTTAGACTGGCTCCAAACCAACTTTGTTTTTTGTTTTTTTTTTTACTATTTTTTAAAATTTTATTTTTACTTGTACTAGATGGAAAAAATCCCGGCTCTTTGATTGGTTGAAAAATATCTTCATAAATATTTAAATCTAGAGTCAATAATTTGATGAAAAACTTTCACTGAATTGAGTAGTTTTATGTAACATTGTACGATCTCCGATTTCTGCTGCTGTTCTTTTAATATCCTCTTGTTAGATAATGGCCCTATGGCAATGGACGTATCTGTTGGAGATCGGGTTTGACTTGCGCGAATTAACGCGGGGCAGGCGAGTGCAGAACAGGGCTTGTTCTCACAGTCGGAGTTGGCAGACGTGACAAGGTTACGTGTGACGAGACCTCAGATCAAGGGGCAGTCTACACCTGCGAGAGGCTCTTTGACTTCGCCGGCCTTGCATGGGAAACAAAGGGATCTGTGACGTCACTCATTCTCGCGAGAAGCGAGTTTTTAGTCAGTCTGTTTCGGAAAGTGAACTGAGAGGACGTGCAATTCACAATGTAAAGATACGGAATATTTCCCTTCAGGGAAGACAAGCGCATGAATCCTTCCCCCCCCCTCTCTACGAATAGTTAAGAAAACATTAATAACTAACTGCGATAAAGTAGGAGTTGCTCTCTTCCTCTCTCTCGGCGTGGTGAATTTCCCCCAGATGAAATAACAATGCTTGAATAAATGAATTAAATTCAACAGAAGAGTTTGTCTTCGGAGTGCAGAACATGGCTTTTATTGCAGACAACAGACGACGGCAGAGAAGAAAGAATTCATCCACTAGACGACCACTCACTGGACGACACAACCAACCCTCAAACCCGACGAGTATACGAAACGCGTACTGCCGCGGTCCAAGCAGGAGAGGGGCTCAGCAACACTCTTATGGTTGATCTACGTCTGAAAAAGAATTTTGGTAAATATTTGCTTGTATTATGTTAAGCAGCTAGTGAAACTTTTGACGGTATAATCCTAATATCCCCAAAATTTGCATAATCTTCACTGAATTGAGTGGCTTAACTAAATTTGGTCTTAATTTTAAATTCCATTTTTTAAAAGATAAGATCAGACATTATTGCTCGCTTGTACTTTACTCTGAAAATGCCTTCTATAAAATCTAGATTTTTTTTAGATTTAAAAAAATACTTGGTGCTTCTTGACATAACACTCCCTGATAAATACGCTAAATAAAATTCTAATTTTAGGGAAGGCATATTTGTCATGATGATAAAAAACTTGTCCCCAAATTTCAAGGAAAACAATCCAGTTGTTTTTTCGGTATTTAAAATATTCACATTTTTTCATCGATTAGGTATTTGAGTTGAGAGACGCTATTCTGCTAATTACACTGGTTTACAAACAAAAAACTTTTGGTCTGAGGCAAGAATGGGGATAGATGTTTTTTGCTAATTTGGGTGTGCTGAATTCAAATTTATCAATAGTTTTGCTCTATCACCTCTAGTCTTCTGGCTTTTAAATAGTCTCATTTTAGTATAAACGGAGAATAAATGTGCATATTTCAAGAGTTGCAGCAGCTTATAACAGATAAAACAGGATAAAGAACACTGATTGAATAAATATACTTGGATGACACAATTACACAATCCATAATACCACATACAGTCAAAAGTTTTCTTAGAAGATCTGGTGCATTTTGCCTCCGGGATGTCACGCAAGAGCATCCAGCAAAAGTCTCCCATCATGCCAGGGTTCCATTTGCCTTGAAAGTTGCTCTCCATCTTCGTAATGTCTTGGTGGAATCTTTCTCAATGCTCATCACTCAGTGCTCCAAGGTTTGTCGAGAAGAAGTTGAGGTGGGAATGGAGAAAATGAATCTTGAGTGACATTCGGCACCCCATATCCTCGTAAAACTTTAGCAACTTCTTAACTGCCAAAATCCGACTTGATATATAGTTATATCTATATAATGTTATCACTTACATTTAGTGCATAATAACTAAAAAAAAAGCCATAAGTCTCACAATATTAGAATTAGCCCTGAATGGATATACGCTTTTATGTACTGTATATATGCACACTATGCATATCTAAAAAACTAGAGGTGATGAGTAAAAACGGATTCCAAATTTGAATTCAGCACCTCCAAATTAGGTAAAAACGGGTATTTTTGTGCTTGCCTCAATTTCTTTGTAAATCAGTGTTATCAGGGGCAGTAATCACAAAGTACTAGTTTCTATCGCTAGATGTTAATGATTAACTCTTTGAGATTTCAAATTTTGCAATTTATGAAACAAATGAAAATCTCAAATAATAAAAAAAAATACTGGATTGTTTTCTGTGAGATTTGGAACCGTTTTTTTTTCAAGTATGTGTTTCCTAAAATTAGAATTTTATTTAGCATATTTATTGGGGAGTGTTATATAACGAAACATTTTTATGAAGGCTGAGCAGTAAAAAAAATATTGGAATGTCTCAACAAAATACTATTTTTTATATCTCAATATTAATAAAGCTATCAGAAAAAGATTTTGTGCCTGTGTTTCTCGCCTATACGTAACTTTAATGCACACTGAATTTGATATATATTTAATCGAATATTTATTGAAATAAAAAAGAGATATAAAAACTTATTTTTTTAAATCTTATTAAGAAAAAAATTGTTAACATGACTAAATTTTAATTGTTTTCTTTAAGCTCTCCATCTGGCAACGTCTGGTAATTACAGCTATACAGTGTGTGTGTGTAATATATATATATATATATTAACCTTATTCCTCTGAAGATGGACCCGGATGGGTCTGAAAGTACTTGGGAGACAGATCCAAACTATGGCAAATTCATCAGCCAATTCCGCTCCGAAACTAAGATCCTGATTCGGACTATTGAAAGGATCTACCAAAGGATATCTAGACACGAGTTGTCTCTTATATTCAACAATACTTGCCTGCAAGAGAAGATGCTGCTTAGATATACACACACACACACACACATATATATATATATGTAAAGGAGTAAGGCTACCAACATTCGTAAAAAGTTTTTTTCAACATTTATTTATTATTTTGCTATTTTATAATTTTATATAACGCGTTTCAAGCGGTGGTCTGCTCTCATCAGATATATAAATCCACTTGAAGAAATGTCTTTCGACATACACACACACATATATATGTAGATATATATATATATTGACAAGCATCTATACTACCAAAAAAACAGATGTAGAATATGATGCACTTCATTCTTCCTATGTCCTAGATATCATAAAAAACCATGACACCTCTAAAGCATGTGGACCAGATCTTATCCCTGCTATAATAATAAAAAAAATAAAATGCTCTGCTGAGCTTGCCCTCATCCTGTTCAAACTCTACAACAAATGCCTTGCTAAATCTTGCTTCCCTGATAGCTGGAAAATTATCTTTATGGTACTTCAAGAACTCTGGTGAAAGAACTGACCCATAAAATTATCACCCCATAAGTTTCCTCTTGCTCTTCGCTAAAATATTTTAATCGTTAATAAATCTAGCGATAGTCCGCCACCTCAGAAATGTTAAACTTCTCTGATTTACAGCATGGATTTAGACAATCACATTCTACTGTGGATAACCTAACAATCATCTCTGAACGCATATACCATACACATAAGGCAAGTGAAGTCAGGACGGTAGTGCTTGATATATCCAAAGCCTTTGACAAAGTCTGGTATGAAGATCTTTAAGAAAAGTAATTTGTGCGGTATTACTGGACAAGTATTTAATATAATCAGATCCTTTTTAAAAAAAAGAAAGATCCAGGCCGTCCTCAATGGCTGGACATCTAAACATCACATTAATGTGGGTGTTTTCATGGGGTCGATCCTTGGACCTTTGTTATTCCCGATTTTCATAAACTACCTCCCTGATGCAATCGCGTCTAACATGGGTATATTTGTTGATGACACCACACTCTATTCTCAACATGTGAGAAACTCGAACGCACACATATCCAAAGCAATGGCTGAATCCTTAGAAAATGATCTCCATTCTGTAGTGGAACGGGACCATTTAATGCTACCAAGATTAAGCTCCTTACGTCTAGGTACGAGTCCCGTGAGTCAGCCTGGTTGTTCCAACGCATCTCCCTGGCTACGCGATGTCAGTAATGGCAGCGTCACTTCCGTTCTAATCGTCATCTGTTGACTCTCTCTCTCTACCTATGTCTGTATCTGTCTCTTTGCTTCTCTTTCTTTCTCTCCCCCTCTCTATCTACCTATGTCTGTATCTGTTTCTTTGCTTCTCTTTCTTTCACTAACTTGCCAGAGATTGTTGTCAAGTTGAGTTAATAATAAAATAAAGTTCATTGAAAGTGCAAAAAAAAAAATACATTATAAGAAACTTCACTACCGATTACCATGGCTGATAGCACCCTTCCCAAAACTCCAACATTCACAGGAATAAATACATAGAAGATACTGCCAAGACTGCTGCAAAGAAGGTGGGTTTCCTCTACTGGCTAGAAAACTTCTCACACCTACCAGTATCCTATATCTGTATAAAGCCACCATTCGTCTATGAATTGAGTATTGTTGCCAGATTTAGGCTGGTGCACCAACCACTAGTATCTCACTCTTGGACAGGTTACAAAAAAAGAGTCTCTAATCTAATAGGTTCCACACTGTCTACCAAGCTCCAGCCCTGTCTCATCGCTGCACCCCCGTGCTTGTTTTACAAGTACTTCAACTGAGTATTTTTCGACAAACTTACTGCTCCCCCCCCCCTCAACGTGAATACACCCCCCCCCCCCCCGACAAACAACAAAATCACACCCTATTACTGTAGAGGTCCTCAGATGCAGGCAGGCTTTATACCCTAATAGTTTCTTTCCTCGAACCGCTTGTCTTTGGAATTCCCTCCCTATTCCCCCGACTAACATGCAGAAATTTAAATGTAATTTGAACAAGCATCTCACCGCACAACTCCCCACTTAAAATGTCCCTATAAATCTGGCCCCGAATTCAAAGTAGTCACTTACGTCTCAGTCGCAGTGTGCCTTGTTTGGGGTGAATTGAGGTATAAAAATAAATTAAAAAGTAAAAAAAATTACCACGGATCCCAAGTCTGAGTTGGCAATACGACACTTATGAGTCTACAAAATTACAAAATAATCACCCACTTTCTGACCAGAAAACTTGGATAACACAGTTCAATAGGACAACACAAGTAACCATTTTTTTTTTGCATTTTCAAGATGGCGGCCGTTTTGGAAATGCAAGAAAATGGTTACTCGTTCTGTCCTACGCTATGATTAATAACTGGGTGATTATTTTATGTAAAATTTATATAATGAAGATAACTAAAATAGTTGTACGTAATCTTTCAGGCATTTCCACGTTTATAACGTAATCGCAACAACAAAAAAAAAATGGGCTCTTGTAGAGATCTCGTACACGAGCGAAATTTATTTCAGAAGAGTTCCAATGGTGTAAGGGGCAGTAACTCTACTACGTCAACCAGCAACGTAAGTATATAGATAGTAGATATAGAAGTAACTTTAAAGCCTTTTATGGATATAAAAAACATTCCCTCCCGTACAGTGCATTTGACAAATGCCTAAATATTTTTTAAATATTATTTAATCTGGAAAAAGAAAAAATAAGTCGGAATTAGTCGTTGCTGGTTGACGTAGTAGAGTTAATGCCCCTTACACCATTGGAACTCTTCTAAAATAAATTTCGCTCGTGTACGAGATCTCTACAAGAGCCAAAAAAGGATGCTTCTACAGAATTTGAACCGAACAAAACCGACTTTTACCGAACTAAACCTAAAACTTAGTTTAGGGTTAGATTTAGTCTAGAGTTAGGTTTAAAACAAAACAGTTCGGTTGTAATTTTATACAAGGACATTTTTAAACATTTCAAACATTGTTTTAATTAAAAAAAAAAAAAAAAAAAAAACGTTTTAAAAGGTTTTAACAAACGTTTAGAAAAAAATAGTGGGTATCTTTTACGACGCTCAGCAGAGTCGCGAACGGGGTCCAAAAAAAGAACGAGAAAGGGTTTAAAAACAAATTTGCAACAAGTGAAGTTGACCTGCGACGAGAACAGATATTTTTCTACTTACCACTGTAATTTGTTTTTATTTTTACGTATTATAAATGGGTTTTTATTAGATGTAAAAAAAAAATTTGTTTTTTTTCCCCACGACTTTTCACAAAATTCAATATGGTCGATTCAGGTGCATTATTACCAAAGCCCCCCCAAAATCGGTCATTTTTCTTTTTTAAGTTCCAGTGACAAAACAATTGATTTCTAATAAATAGCGGTTGTAACGGTCTAAAAATACAAACAAATGCCACAGGCAAGTTTGAAAATAACTTTTACAGCCTACAGTTACTTTTATTTGTTGTATATTTGTTTTTTTAGCGTTTTTACTCTGCTGAGCGTCGTAAAAGATACCAAAAAAAACATTAAAAATAGCAAATTTTGAATATTAACGAAACGGAAACGTTTTATTTAAATTATATATAAGTAAAATAAACATATTAACTCAAGCAGGATTTACTTGTTTTTTTTTTAATACGTATAAATCGCGATGAGCATGGCTTTTTTTTTTTTTTTTAAAGAAATGGATTTATTCGGCGATACAAATAGACGAATATAAAATTATTAAAAAAACAAACTTACCCCATAATCATGTTGCAATTATATGAAATAAGATACGTCTTGCAAATTTCCCCCGTCATTTTGAATATTTTCAGTTAATATTCTATTCTTTCCCTTATTAAAATTTATTTGATATCCAACAAGAAGGAGAGCATGAAAGTCACGCTACAAACGTGTGGAATGTCGCGTTTTAAACGGTGCGCACGAAATGTGTCCCTTTGTAATATTAGTTCCGACTATGAAATCCAATAGTGTTTAGCGCGCTTAATCCTCAGGGGTGGGGTGGTGTGGGGTGGGGGGATACTTTTAATAATATCAATATTTGTCAGGATTTAGTTCATTGCCGTTTAACCAAAATAAAATGGTTAAGCTTATTAGTGAAGGGATTAAGCAGGGATAATGCGTTTTTAACAGAGTGATTTGAAAACAATTTTAATATCGTTTACGTTTTTATTAAAAGAAATTTAGCTTGTGTGTACACGGAGTAAATGAGATACATCAATTGAAGGTATATTCGCAGGAACAAAGGAATAGCACATTCTTTTTTGCGTGGGGTTTAATATATATTCACAAGGCGAAATAACCTTTTCCGAAATTCGTAGATTCTCTGTTAATCATCCTGGCAGAGAACCCCAGGATTACATCTTGTCTCTTTGGAAGACAGTCACGAACTCGTTAATCACGCTGATCACGTGATTTGGGTCTTGCGCCAAATCACGATTTTTTGTGTGAATCTTGTGCAGTGAAGAGTGCACTTCCTGTTTTTCATGTAACTGATACAGAAACGTATAGGGGTTTTATTTACTCCTCCCCAGGAGTTAGGCACAAGGCCAGTTTTATCTTACTCCCACAAGTAAGATGTGACCCAAGATCGGATCGGGAAAGTGGGGTTTTAAAAGCCAGCACCTGAGAAAGTGAGCACTCTGGCCATTTAAAAATTGCCTGGGCAGCCCCGTCGGCATTCCCGGTAGAGGCGCCTCAGACAGTAAGCAATAAACTTACTCCTCCCCAAAGAGGGGATGCAAAGCCTGGGAGGGTGGACCTCCTAGAACTGCACAGGACCAGTCTCGTGCAGTATCCATCGGAACAGATACTACACTTTTACAGAAACGTATAGGAGTGAATCTTTTAGGGGGGGGTGCGTGTGTTTAAGAGAAGAGAGCAGGAGAAATGTTATATGAAAAATAACACAAAAAATAAGGAGTACGAAAAGCACATGTTCACATAAGAGATATTTTATATACATATTAAAAAAAACTGATGGCTTACATAGAAAAAGAATTGTTTGTTCAGAGTTTAAGGGTCGTTGCAAAACAAAATGGATTCATTAGTTGGGCTAATAATGAAGCTGTAGTCGATAAATTAAGTGCTGTGAAATATCCACAGGACAGAAAAGTCGTGACCGAAATCTTCTCTTCTCAACTACAAAATTAGATTTAGTTTATAGGATTGATATGTATCCCAATCCTATAATATTAACTGACCAACGGCTTGGGTGAAAACGCATAAATCATGCCCAAATATTCCATCTAAGAACGAATCCCAGCAGCATATTTAGTGAAAAAGCAAAAATAGCTGTCACATGATATGCTTTATACTACGTCCGCCACACCACTGGTATTAAGATCCCTTATTCGCGCCCAAGCTGGAGCCGATTGAAACCTTATTTAGGGTGAGGTTTTCATCGAGAAAGCGAGCTGGAAAAAGGTCAGCACACGGTTAACAAGAGGACAACGTTTCCATTTCCTTTGCCCTCTTGGGTTTGGGAGGCTACTATCCATTTTACTCTCCCGCATACGCATATATGCACCCTGAAAATCAGCAGCACACACAAATGCCTAAACTGTCTCAAAGTGGTCAAGGGACGCCCTAATCAATTCTCAACTCATACACACACACACACACACACACACACATACACAGCCGTACACTTATGTACTCTAACACAAACAAAACACACTCACATAAATGTCTAGACTGTCACACGCATGTTGGCAGATGGCTCTTATACAGCACGACATAATGGAGTTTGCAGATACCTCCACTGGACCATCTTTAAGAAACTGAATATCAGATGTAGCAGCAGGCACTGGGAACATCTACCTGAGAGAAATGTGGGGAATGAGACATACACCATCCATTATGACCATGAAATCCCCGCAGCTACCTATCTGGAAAACGCAGCTGTCAAACCTGACATTGTCATATGGAACAAGAAAGAGAGAGTGGAAAATTTGGTTGAGGTCAGTGTCCCTAATGATGTGGGCCTAAACAGAGCTGAAAGGGAGAAAATAACAAATTATCAGGGTCTAATGTATGATATGAAAAGAAACTGGAACCTCAAAGAGATCTCCATCATTCCAGTTATCATAGGAGCCACTGGACTCATGAAGAAGAACTTGAAAAAGTATTTAGCAAGTATACCTGGTGAACCAAGTGCAAGAGAAATCCAAACAACTGCACTCAAGGGAACAGCCAGAATCCTGAAAAGAGCTCTCGGTTGGAGTCTGTAAATAGTGGATGATCGTATGGCATTTGGAAGAATGCCCCGTCCCCAGCAAATGAATGAAAAAAAAATTTTTTTTAAAGGGATAAACTACAGGTATAAAAACATACATTTTATTACTTTTCTACTGAACATTTCAAATGAACATTTACTTACATAAATGTCTTGTAATTTTGTATATATATATATATAAATATCTTGTGTTCTTTAAATAATGTTTTATTCTTTGATTCAGTTTTCATTCCCTGCTTTTCTCTGTTTTCTAACATTTTCCAATATTTCGTAACAATTCAAGAGACACCGTTTCCTACAAGTTGAAAGTTATTTTATGAGAGTAGATGTTCATTTGATAAGAAGAGTTCTCATTATAGAAAGTTCTGAGTGAGAAAAGTTAAAAGTGTGAGCAGGGTTCGCAGATGCCTGACAGCACCGGTTCCCCAATATACATATGTTCAAATACAAACATTTACCAATGAAAACAAAGTAACAACTCGGAAACAATGAAGTATACAAAAAACATTTATTCTTTGTTTTGTAACCTTGAAATTTAGGTTATAATAATTAATAACTCGTAAACAAAATGGATGAACTTTCAACAGAAACATTTAACAGATTTATTAAAACTGAACACAGAATGAAATAATGAGTTAATTGACCACTGTACGCGAGATTAAATATACACAGTCTCTAGACGTGGTCTGTTTACTTTTCTCCCCAGACATCTCTTCATTTCCAAGGGCGTTAACTCCGAAATCGTTCAAGGGACGTAATTACGTTTGCTTTAGTTGTCCTAACACTTTGTGAACCCAACAAGGCTCGTTTTGAAATTGTGTCCATGAGAATGTGTACAACAAAGTCTGAGAAAGATGTGTGCGGGTGTATGTAGAAGTATGTATACATACCGTATAGTGTGTGTGCGAACACGCATGTGTTGGTTAGTGTCTTTATCAGCAGCCAAACGGAAGAAAAGAGAGAGGGTCTGGTGAAGTGTTGTCAGCAGCCAGTCTCGATGAAAAAGAGGCTCAATTTCTTGGGCGTAGCTTTTTATATCAGTAATAGTAGAATCCTCTACGTACCATCAAAGAGAAGATAATTCAAGTTTGAAACGCCCTCTGATGAGTGTCTGTGTAAACGTGCTTCAAGTGTTAGAGATGAATGTGTGTATACGTTTGTTTTAAGTCAGTGTGTATATGCGTGCAGACGGTGTAAGAGAATTAGACATTGTGTGTGTCGTTTTTTTGTCAGTGTGCATATGCGTATGTTGAGAATTGTGAAGTGAAGCTGAGCATAGTATCGATATTAGCACTGTCCTGATTTTTAGCTCAATTGGTTGACTGATGAAAAATATGGCATTATATATGCCCGAGAGTCTCAGAAGTGGATCCCAAATAACAATTCTACAACTTCACACAGACGCCTCTGATTGGCTCAGAATATATTCCTCTGCATTTGTGTTATTCACCGAGCCATATGCGCATTTCTCTTCATGCATAGTACGGTTGTGAAAAACTCTTTCAAACCAATGCGCCATTGTACTGAGATGCCCAACAAAGCCAGGCGGGTTCTCTACCTGATCCAGAGAGTTGTTCTCAACCTAATTGCAGACACTTTCCGTTTCTAATACATAACTCTGGTACGGCCTATTCTTTAGTATGCCATCCATGTAACAGATCCTTATCTACAAAAAGACATCATACACCTGGAGTTTGTTCAATGGTTGGCAACCAGGGCAGTGATGAGACCGTCTCCAAAGACTAAATCTGTTCTCACTTGAGTCGCGGAGAGACTTGATTCTGGCATTCAACATTATCAACAAGAATTTAAATTTACCTTTCGAGTAGTTTTTCATGCCAGCGCCAATTCACAGTCTTTGTGGGCACTTGCAAAAGATGTACCTGCGCAGCTTTTAGTTCAACAAGAAGAAAGGCAACATTCTCTGTTTGTGTTTCCACTCCATGGAACAACGTGACGATGACTACCATATCCAGGTTTAAAGCGGCCTTGGACAAACATTCTTTTATAACCTCGTAATTTAGGTCAATTATAAATAATAACTTGTAAATAAATGGATGAACTATCAAGAGAAACGTTTAACAGATTTATTAAAACTGAACGCAGAATGAATTAATGAGTTAATTGGCCGCTGGACGCGATTGATATATTCACAGTCTGATGCCGTGGTCTTTTGTTTTCTTTCTCCCCGGGTAGACGACCTTTTCCAAGGGCGATAACTCTTAACTCCCGAAATGGTTCAAGGGAGGTAATTCCGTTTTCGTTAGGTGTCCTAACACATTCATACTGTATGTTGATGTAAATATCTTCTACTTGTCTCTTTATATGGCTTATTTTACTTTGCTATTTTTGGGGCAAATAAATTTGAATTTGAATTTCAAATTTATTCAATACAAGAAAGAATATGAAACAGCCGTTAAATATACAATAAAAATAATAATAAAATTAGAAAATAACAGAAAAGGAAAGTAATTTGGTTTCATGCAGTAATTAGAGTAATTAGATATATCCTTTAAGATAATAGATACATATGTTCCTGCAAACAACAAGTTATCTAAAATTATCAATATGAATAACATTAAAGTTAGTTACTGTTGTATAGAAAACATGCAAATAATAATACAATCAATAAACACCATTAAAATAATTAATAATAATAATAATAGGGGTGGGACGTAATGGGTGAAAATTTCAGATTCATGTGAGTAGTATTTTTTTGTGTTCATTTATACATAAATAACACTAAACAATCAAACATTTTGAAAATTTTGCAAAATTCAGAAGGTGCAGGCCAAAAATAGCCGTTAGGGCTCAGCGGGACTCAAAATCCATCATTTTTCGGTGAAAAAATGGTTTCATGCGACATTGCAGGTCCTAAAACATCTTCAAAAGCTATGAATTGATATAGATGGTTAAATCTGATATAGTACTGTAATTTAGGACCATTTTCAGGCTGTGAAAGGGTTTTCATGAATGTAAAATAGCCAAAAACTAGTGGCCTGCACCTTCTGAATTTTGCAAAATTTTCAAAATGTTTGATTGTTTAGTGTTATTTATGTATAAATGAACACAAAAAAATACTACTCGCATGAATCTGAAATTTTCACCCATTACGTCCCTCCCTTACTATTAACAGTAATAGTAGTGCTAATTCTTATGTCTGACATAGTATAGATCCCCTATCATTTATTTCTCTTAGCTGGCCCTAATTTCTGAGGGGAATCCCCCAGACTTGTCAATGGTGAGGTCCCTGTTTTGTTCTTGTACCCTTATATTCACTTCACAATCACATGGAGCCGTTTCCAATCACTCTAAATATTCCTACATTTTGAGCATCGCTGGTAAGAAATAGAATCGAGTTGTACTAGTATTATTTTTAGTATTATTTTTATATTTAGTATGCTTTGTTTAACTTTTCCACATGTATGAGCCTTCATTCTCCCCTTGCTCTTCATTCTCCCCTTGCTCATCATTCTCCCCTCGCTCTTAACTCGGTCCTCACCTAATATAAGTTGTATTTTTCACTTTCTATTATTATTTCTATGCTAAAATATCTCCTATTCTGCAATATTATTAATACTCACGGCTCTGTTTAGGTTATATTTAGACTCTTCATTTCTGTTACATCTTTTTTTTTTGTATTCACGTGCTTGTGAAACTATGTTTTTTTGTGCTTTTATCCAGTTTGACCTCTTTGACGGTCAATAAACCTGTGTCTCAAATCAACATTCCTCAAAGTTTTGATTGTTGAAAGGAGTTTATCTGACTGTTCAAGGTTTGCACACGTTTTTACGAAACGGAGACAGTACACTAATGTTTTTGATAATAATACCAATTTATGTAATTGTAGAATAAAAAGCAATTGCCCATTAATAAATAAATGTTTAACAGCTAATGTTATATACAAAGTAATAGTAGTAAATAATAATATTAATAACGAAGAGAAAATATACGTAGAAGTTATGGAAAATCAATTCAAGAGTTGAGTTATTTATCATTCAGGAGTAAAAAAAAACATAAAATTACTATCACATAGTCTAAGTATATAGGGAAACAAAAATTAAAACATCTAATATCCTAAAATTAGAATCCTAAATTAAAATTAAAATTAGAATCTCTTGAATCTTAAAATTAGCCCATTCGTCGCAATATAACTAGTAGAAAGTGTAAATTATGCTTATAGGACAATACCTAATTATAAACTTAAAAAACTACATTATATTACTAAATATATGGCAAGAATTTATAACTAAATGCAGATGTATAAATATTTGCTTTGCTATTTAAGACCCAATCAAATTAAAATATTTATGTGCTGAATCTCCTTTTTGTTGTGTTGAAACAGTTGAATCGTCAACACATTTTTGTTTTTTGATCGACTTTGAGCAAACATGGACCTTGATAAGCGATTAGGGGTGCACTTAGAGATTCCCCGGTAAATTGTACATAAGAACACACTTTTAAATTTGATGTAGATTCTTTAACCTTTCTTTATATAGCAAACACACAAACATAACACACACACATTGAGTTATATATATATATATATATATATATATATATATATATAGTCATGCTCAGCCTTTGTTGGAACTATGGCAGCATACACGTGACAATGATAATAAAAAAATATATAAAAATCCGGAATTGGCTCGTTGGTATCTGGGCCGATATCAACAACAGAACATAGGGGGGGGGGATTCTCCAGTTCAAGACACCGAATATAGAGATAAGGAACAAAACAAACATAAGGGGGGGGGGGATTCTCCAGTTCAAGACACCGAATATAGAGACAAGGAACAAAACAAACATAAGGGGGGGGATTCTCCAGTTCAAGACACCGAATATAGAGACAAGGAACAAAACAAACATAGGGGGGGATTCTCCAGTTCAAGACACCGAATATAGAGATAAGGAACAAAACAAACATAGGGGGGGATTCTCCAGTTCAAGACACCGAATATAGAGACAAGGAACAAAACAAACATAGGGGGGGATTCTCCAGTTCAAGACACCGAATATAGAGACAAGGAACAAAACAAACATAGGGGGGGATTCTCCAGTTCAAGACACCGAATATAGAGACAAGGAACAAAACAAACATAGGGGGGGATTCTCCAGTTCAAGACACCGAATATAGAGACAAGGAACAAAACAAACATAGGGGGGGATTCTCCAGTTCAAGACACCGAATATAGAGACAAGGAACAAAACAAACATAGGGGGGGATTCTCCAGTTCAAGACACCGAATATAGAGACAAGGAACAAAACAAACATAGGGGGGGATTCTCCAGTTCAAGACACCGAATATAGAGACAAGGAACAAAACAAACATAGGGGGGGATTCTCCAGTTCAAGACACCGAATATAGAGACAAGGAACAAAACAAACATAGGGGGGGATTCTCCAGTTCAAGACACCGAATATAGAGACAAGGAACAAAACAAACATAGGGGGGGATTCTCCAGTTCAAGACACCGAATATAGAGATAAGGAACAAAACAAACATAGGGGGGGATTCTCCAGTTCAAGACACCGAATATAGAGACAAGGAACAAAACAAACATAGGGGGGGATTCTCCAGTTCAAGACACCGAATATAGAGACAAGGAACAAAACAAACATAGGGGGGGATTCTCCAGTTCAAGACACCGAATATAGAGATAAGGAACAAAACAAACATAGGGGGGGATTCTCCAGTTCAAGACACCGAATATAGAGACAAGGAACAAAACAAACATAGGGGGGGATTCTCCAGTTCAAGACACCGAATATAGAGACAAGGAACAAAACAAACATAGGGGGGGATTCTCCAGTTCAAGACACCGAATATAGAGATAAGGAACAAAACAAACATAGGGGGGGATTCTCCAGTTCAAGACACCGAATATAGAGACAAGGAACAAAACAAACATAGGGGGGGATTCTCCAGTTCAAGACACCGAATATAGAGATAAGGAACAAAACAAACATAGGGGGGGATTCTCCAGTTCAAGACACCGAATATAGAGACAAGGAACAAAACAAACATAGGGGGGGATTCTCCAGTTCAAGACACCGAATATAGAGACAAGGAACAAAACAAACATAGGGGGGGATTCTCCAGTTCAAGACACCGAATATAGAGACAAGGAACAAAACAAACATAGGGGGGGATTCTCCAGTTCAAGACACCGAATATAGAGACAAGGAACAAAACAAACATAGGGGGGAATTCTCCAGTTCAAGACACCGAATATAGAGATAAGGAACAAAACAAACATAGGGGGGGATTCTCCAGTTCAAGACACCGAATATAGAGATAAGGAACAAAACAAACATAGGGGGGGATTCTCCAGTTCAAGACACCGAATATAGAGACAAGGAACAAAACAAACATAGGGGGGGATTCTCCAGTTCAAGACACCGAATATAGAGACAAGGAACAAAACAAACATAGGGGGGGATTCTCCAGTTCAAGACACCGAATATAGAGACAAGGAACAAAACAAACATAGGGGAGGATTCTCCAGTTCAAGACACCGAATATAGAGACAAGGAACAAAACAAACATAGGGGGGGATTCTCCAGTTCAAGACACCGAATATAGAGATAAGGAACAAAACAAACATAGGGGGGATTCTCCAGTTCAAGACACCGAATATAGAGACAAGGAACAAAACAAACATAGGGGGGATTCTCCAGTTCAAGACACCGAATATAGAGATAAGGAACAAAACAAACATAGGGGGGGGGGATTCTCCAGTTCAAGACACCGAATATAGAGACAAGGAACAAAACAAACATAGGGGGGGATTCTCCAGTTCAAGACACCGAATATAGAGACAAGGAACAAAACAAACATAGGGGGGGATTCTCCAGTTCAAGACACCGAATATAGAGACAAGGAACAAAACAAACATAGGGGGGGATTCTCCAGTTCAAGACACCGAATATAGAGACAAGGAACAAAACAAACATGGGGGGGGGATTCTCCAGTTCAAGACACCGAATATAGAGACAAGGAACAAAACAAACATATGGGGGGATTCTCCAGTTCAAGACACCGAATATAGAGACAAGGAACAAAACAAACATAGGGGGGGATTCTCCAGTTCAAGACACCGAATATAGAGACAAGGAACAAAACAAACATAGGGGGGGATTCTCCAGTTCAAGACACCGAATATAGAGATAAGGAACAAAACAAACATAGGGGGGGATTCTCCAGTTCAAGACACCGAATATAGAGACAAGGAACAAAACAAACATAGGGGGGGATTCTCCAGTTCAAGACACCGAATATAGAGATAAGGAACAAAACAAACATAGGGGGGGATTCTCCAGTTCAAGACACCGAATATAGAGACAAGGAACAAAACAAACATAGGGGGGATTCTCCAGTTCAAGACACCGAATATAGAGACAAGGAACAAAACAAACATAGGGGGGGATTCTCCAGTTCAAGACACCGAATATAGAGACAAGGAACAAAACAAACATAGGGGGGGATTCTCCAGTTCAAGACACCGAATATAGAGACAAGGAACAAAACAAACATAGGGGGGGATTCTCCAGTTCAAGACACCGAATATAGAGACAAGGAACAAAACAAACATAGGGGGGGGATTCTCCAGTTCAAGACACCGAATATAGAGAGAAGGAACAAAACAAACATATGGGGGGATTCTCCAGTTCAAGACACCGAATATAGAGACAAGGAACAAAACAAACATAGGGGGGGATTCTCCAGTTCAAGACACCGAATATAGAGATAAGGAACAAAACAAACATAGGGGGGGATTCTCCAGTTCAAGACACCGAATATAGAGACAAGGAACAAAACAAACATAGGGGGGGATTCTCCAGTTCAAGACACCGAATATAGAGACAAGGAACAAAACAAACATAGGGGGGGATTCTCCAGTTCAAGACACCGAATATAGAGACAAGGAACAAAACAAACATAGGGGGGGATTCTCCAGTTCAAGACACCGAATATAGAGATAAGGAACAAAACAAACATAGGGGGGGATTCTCCAGTTCAAGACACCGAATATAGAGACAAGGAACAAAACAAACATAGGGGGGGATTCTCCAGTTCAAGACACCGAATATAGAGACAAGGAACAAAACAAACATAGGGGGGGATTCTCCAGTTCAAGACACCGAATATAGAGATAAGGAACAAAACAAACATAGGGGGGGATTCTCCAGTTCAAGACACCGAATATAGAGACAAGGAACAAAACAAACATAGGGGGGGATTCTCCAGTTCAAGACACCGAATATAGAGATAAGGAACAAAACAAACATAGGGGGGGGATTCTCCAGTTCAAGACACCGAATATAGAGACAAGGAACAAAACAAACATAGGGGGGGATTCTCCAGTTCAAGACACCGAATATAGAGACAAGGAACAAAACAAACATAGGGGGGGATTCTCCAGTTCAAGACACCGAATATAGAGACAAGGAACAAAACAAACATAGGGGGGGATTCTCCAGTTCAAGACACCGAATATAGAGATAAGGAACAAAACAAACATAGGGGGGGATTCTCCAGTTCAAGACACCGAATATAGAGATAAGGAACAAAACAAACAAGCAAGAAACAACACGAAACAACCAAGTTATAATTTTAAAAATATTTATTTACATCAAATAATTAAAGAAACATGCAAAGAGCAAATATCACGTTGAATCATTTTAAGACCAATAGATGGCAGACCACTGATGGAGATGGATACTGGTGACAACAAGCTGGAAGTAGTGACAGACTTTTGTTATCTTGGAGATGTGCTGTCATCAGGTGGAGGCTGTGAACTCGCGGCAGCTACACGTTGCAAGTGTGCCTGGAAAAAATTTAGAGAGCTGCTACCAATCCTGACAAACAAACACCTGCCAACAACTACGAGAGGGCGTGTATACTCCTCATGTGTCAGAAGTGTGCTGTTGTATGGCTCAGAAACTTGGGCTGTCTCTGCTGGCATACTAAAGAAGCTGCACCGTAATGACAGGGCAATGGTCAGATGGATCTGTTTGGTGAGGCCTGAACAGTACGTTTCTTTTGAATCCCTGCTCTCACAGGTCGACTTGAAAAGCCTTACGGACATCATGCGGAAGAACAGACTGCGTTGGTTGGGTCACATTAGGCGCAGCGATGGCTGGATTGCTAAAGTCCGAAAGTTGAATGTGCCAGCAGAGAACATCACCACTGGCAGACCCAAGTTGACTTGGGAGGACGTAGTCAAACGTGATAGGAAGGCCATGGGTATGGATTCCATCAAACCTTGCCAAAGACAGGAGTGGAGAGGAAGACTTAGATTTCGAGACTAGACAATCAGGCCCCACCCTCATCAGAGGATTAATTGTGGCCTGATTCAACAAATAAACCGGTTGATGATGATGATGATGATGATGATGATGATGATGATGATGATGATGATGATGATGATGATGATATGAAAGAAAATGGGATGTAACTTACAGAACGTTGATGGGTGACACAAGGAGTACTCCCCAAGTAGGTGTAAAAGTTCAACTATCAGGAAAACAATATTCCTTAAGTAAGATAGTCAATAAGAGTAAGAATATAGATCTGGCAAGTATCAAGCACAGGGGAGAGGTGAGTTCCAAATAAAGAATTGGCACTATATAATCCTCGTGTTGGGTATCAAAAGTATAGGCACATGTTCGTCTTTTACCACTGTCCGTTTTTCACAACTTTTTACTGACCATTTTTTTTTTTCGGTGTACACTTATCTATCAGGCTGCTAGAGAATTCCGGGTTTTTTGGAAAAGATTTTCAAATATTTTACATTTTAGGAGGGGGGGATCAGTTTCCAATGTAAATTCAACGTAGACTGATCCCCCTCTTTTTGATCATCTCATTTTTTTTTAAATCTTTTTCGGTGCACAATTACCTATCATGTCAATAGAGAATTCCGGGGTTTTTGGAAAGAAATTTTTAAAAATTGAGATTTTAAGACGGGGGATCAGTTTTCAATGTAAATTCAACGTAGACTGATCCCCCTCTTTTTGACCATCTCAAATTTTTTTAATTATTCTTCTGCTTACCTATCATGTCGCGAGAGAATTCAGGGGTTTTTGGAAAGAAATTTTTAAAAATTGAGATTTTAAGACGGGGGATCAGTCTTGTTCGTATTTTACCATAGTCCGTTTTTCACAACTTTTTACGTCTTAAAATCTCAATTTTAAAAAATTTCTTTGTAATTGTACACCGAAAAAGATTTTTTTTAAATTGAGATGGTCAAAAAGAGGGGGATCAGTCTACGTTGAATTAACATTGGAAACTGATCCCCCCTCCTAAAATGTAAAATATTTGAAAAAAATTCCCAAAACCCCGGAATTCTCTAGCAGCCTGATAGATAACTGTACACCGAAAAAAGAAAAAAAAATGGTCAGTAAAAAGTTGTGAAAAACGGACAGTGGTAAAAGACGAACATGTGCCAAAGTATAATCTCCGGTGGATGTATGAAAGTGTGGTCAGACAGATACAGGCTTCTAATGGTCAGACAGAGTTCGTTTTCACAGTTTTAAATCCAATTGTTCTCGATAGCGATAAGATATGAAAACACAGAATTCGAATTTGTAACATATAGAAATCATATTTGGCGGCGTTATCCTTTTTATGCTCACCTGACTACGAGACGAAAGATGGGTCAGGACATTTTCTCTTTCTCCTCCCTCTCTTCACCTTTGCCCCTTTCCTTCTTTCTTTTGTTTTTCATCAGCCACAATCGATTCTGGCAAAATCTATGTCTCCTCACGTTTGCCAGTGCCATATATGTATTTCACCGCTGAGAGTACACAGAAAAGAAAGGAGAGAAAAATGATTACTTTTGGAACCCAGGAGAACTACAGAAAAGTTTTGTTTGTTTAATTAATAAAAAAAAAAATGGTTTAATTGAAATATTTGGGATTTAGAATGATGTGGAAGGAAATGAAATTTCAAGTGAAATAAAAATATAAAACATGTCTAGAGATTTCAATTTTATTTCTGGAACTAAAGAAAATGAATATATTCCTACTTAAATGCGATAACAACAGTAACAACAACAAATTCAGTATACAGTTGCTGCTAATACTTTTTCTAGTAGTAAACGACAGCTTACACATACATATAATATGTACATGTACGTACACACACCAATATATATATTGACATCGCACACAACTGCTGCTGATATTTCTTTTCAAAACGATAGCTTACACACACATACATATATGAAAAATGAAAAACCAAAATTATTTATATATTCATCAACATTTCGTCTTTATTTCAAGACTCCCTCAAGACGATTAATTTGAAGAAATAAAATACAAGTACAATATGTGAAAATATTTGGTGCGTTTGTGACATGAAAAGAATTTTTTTTTCAAACGAAACATAGTTGTTTGAATGAAAAAAATGTGGTGCGATTGACGTAAAAATAATGTCTTGTTCTTTTTTTTCGAACGAACCATAGCTGTTAGAATTCAAAGTGTGTGATGCGTTTATGAAATTGAATAAATGTGTATTTTGTTTTTTTTGTTGTTTTTTTGTTTTTTAATATCGATGTTATGTACAATGTTTTGTTGGGTATGTGGTGTAAAAATAGCTAGCCTGTATCTAAATTCAAGTTCTGTTCGGTTAGTATAAGTTTGCTGATTAAAGGAGATAAATTGTAGAAGCCGTTATGTTGTTTAATTGTGTTAGAGTTTATAATAAGTACTCATTCAAGAAGTCTTTGCCGAGATTTATTTAAAATAAATTTAATGAGTTTAGCTTTTTTAAAGTTGAAAGAATGATCATGTTTTAATGCATGGGAGAATAGTGCATTTAGAGAATTGTTATATATATGTACGCACACATCAATATATATATATATATATATATATATATATATATATATATATATATATATATATATATATATATACAATAATATTTTTATAAAATAAATATTAAATATTTAAATACCTACAGACATCGATGTTTCATGCTAACGCAATCTTCAGTCTAGGAACTAATTCCCAACGGTCGGCGGGCGCGAACCCCGAACACAAATCACCATTGATTCGTAGTCGAAGATCTTACCCGCAGGCCATTGTCAACCAGTTAGTAAATAGAGAAGAACTTTAACTGTAAATAGCGGAATTTGGCGACTACTTACCAAGCAGATAAGAGTGATCTACGAAACGTCGGACCATGCATATAGCTATTTGTACTGCTTGTTATATATAAGATGAAAGTTTACTAGTAATCTTTAAAAAATAAATATAAACATTGTAGTTGTCAGGAAAAAGATCAAGAAGGCGTAGCGTGGATCCTGGCTTGGATAGGATATAAACAAGTCGTATCTTTGTAAATGTATCAAGACTCACAGTGATAATTAGACTGTTTTAAAGTAGCGAATGAGAAAAATGAATAAATATGATTGTTGCGAATAAAAGAGTCACCATTTAGCAAGTGCTAAATTCACCAAAAGGGTGTTGTGAATGAAAGAGATAAAAACATCGTTAACAAACAAAACATATTTATATATTTAAACATTTACGGTGATGTGAAAGATTTCTTGAATGAGTAAATTGTTCGCTTTGAAAAGTTTAAAAGGTCTTTTTTTGTAGAATGTTCACAGCGTGGAAGAAGGAACGAGTGTTAGAAGTGTGTATGTCTATATGTTTGTTTTTTGTCAGTGTGAATATATGTAAGTTCTGGAGGCATTGTAGCATTGTGTGCATATCTGCTTAATCATTTGTCAATATGCTGCTCTTTGTCTCTTTTTAAAAATTTTACTTCAGTAAGTTCTCAGAAATCAAGGAGCCCCTTCCTGGGGCTAACACTTGATCTATATATGAGTTACATCAATATCTGAGTGTTACATTAAACTTCTCTTTCACCTCTCAAACGTTGAATTAGTAAAGAAGTGAAGAACATTAATTTTCCTCTCCCCAATTGACCACTTAACTATTTTATAGTATATATTTCTTGTGTTCTTTGTGTCTCACTGTATTCCAGGACCAGAATTCATCTAGTCTGGTGGAATATCCAGCTTAGTGCTGTTATTAGAGGCAACATCACTTGGAGAAAGTGCACCATTCCTTATATAAGCCAGTATGTAACTAGAGAAAGGTATCATATTTGAGCTTTGAATACTATGTAATTTTGAATATTTGGTCACGGTCTACTTGTAGGTAGGGGAAGTATCCTCCTGTCAGGTTGTCCTGACAAATCCCCGTACAGAGAGACTGAAGACACTCGAGGACAGTATTCAAACGTGTGTGTGAGTAAGTGGAATAGTCGTTTCTTTCCTCTGCTTCAAAAGAGGGCCGAGCGTAATGTTGCATTAGCAGACTGTTTTGTTCTGGCTCTTCGAGTTGCTTGCTTTACCAGAAATTGGCATTTTAAACTGGCTCACAAAAAGAATTGTTTCAAACGAGCGAGAATCCTTTTCATTGGTTGAAAAATGTTGAGTTAACACTCGTAGGTGAAATGATTTTTCTTTTATTTCGGGAGTGGACATAGCACATAGTCATTGATTTAACTGTTAGTTCTCCTGCTTTCTCCTTACAAACGGTGATATTTGTGACACTATGGATGCCGCAAAGGTCGGGGCCCGGTCAGGAATAGGAAATGACTCATGAACGCACACAAAAGAAAAGACAGGATAGGAAGTGACTAATCGACAGAGACAAAAGAAATTTGGGAGTGGTCAATTTCCATTGTTCAGGACAGGTCACCAAGAAAAGAATACTGGACACATTTAGGAGTGACAGTGTTTTACGACACCTGACTACAGTAAGGTAGGTTAGTTTTACGACAGTTGACGACAGTAAAGTTTATGGCAAAAGTTGACGAGTTTAGTTTTCGGAGAGAAGCCGAGCAGTTAGAATCGAACTTCCCGAGAGTTAGGATCGAGACTCCCGAGAGAGCAGATCGGACCGGGAAAACGATGAGATGAGCTGACGACTTGAGCAACGACAATGGAGGTCTCGACAGGACGGTGTCACACGCACTCAAAGTTTAAACTAAGTTATACACAACGTATATGTGTTTGTGTTCTTTATCGTGAGTGGTGTTTCTTTTTTATTTAACTTGTGGACCAGTGCTGTGCCCTCGACGATTCGTCAGTGGATAGACGACACGGCTGGACGATGAAGACAAAGAAGAAGGCCACGGAAACACAACGTTGGGGTTTACGATCGTCGAGTGGGGCAGCACGTGGTTCTACACATTCTTCATTATCTATTTAAATGAACACTAGTGTTGAATATCGAATATGTCACCTTACAGGAATAAAACGTACTTGACACAGACACACACCTGGCCGGAAGAAACAAGAAACGGTCAATTGTCGGAAATAAAATAATTGTTGATTGATTCAAAACTACCTGCAAAGATCATCCTTATCTACAAAGTTTAGCTGCAGACAGGAATACTAGAGGCATGGCTACGTTGACAGTAAAGGCGAAATCCTAGAATGGGCGTTTACAGGTGGATGCATGGATGTCATAAATTATTATATAAACTAAACCGAAATTGAGATTGGGAGTCGACTGGCGATTGGGTTCTAGAAAACCACTCCATGAATTCCTGTGCATCCTCCTTCTTCACTCACCACACTCATTCACCACCACCGACAATAAAGATATATCATTATATTTTTATACATCAGTGTTTGACGTCATTCTTTTCAGCACAGCTAAAATACAAAACTGATTGAGTAGTAGTATTGTTTGTAATGTAATCACGATGGCAAGTGTTTTTTGTTTTTTAAGTGTTACACCGGCCGTTCTAACAGAAGAGAAACTACACCGGTTCTCACTATAAATAGTGCGAGTCACCAGAGTCACGGGAGAGAGAAAAAGGACAGACTTGTAACTGTCTAGCCAAGTGCCAGTCAGTTTCCTTACCTTTGTACCTTTTATGTTAATACACTTGTTATCTTAACCCAACCTCGACTTGACTTCTTCTTTTTACTGTTGGACTACTTCACAACATTAAGTTAAATTAATTATAAAAGTTTATGGATAATGAAAATTCAGAGTGTCTAGGAACGTTTCAAATGACGAAAGAGTTGTTTCGTGTATAAGATGAAGTTGAGTATTGCTTTACTCCTCTCCAGGAGTTAGGCACAAGGCCAGTTTTTATCTTACTCCTACAAGTAAGATGTGACCCAAGGTCGGGTCGGGAAAGTGGGGTTTAAAAATTGCCTGGGCAGCCCTGTCGGCATTCCCCGGTAGGGGCGCCTCAGGCAGTAAGCAATAAACTTACTCATCCCCAAAGAGGGGAAGCAAAGCCTGGGAAGGTGGACCTCCCAGAACTGCACAGGACAGACCCATTGACCGGTGTAAATCAAGCCCCGAAGGCCAAGACAACACCAGTATGGGGTGTAGTATCCATCGGAACAGATACTACACTTTGATCTTAGCCAAAAGGCCAAGATGAAGTTGAGTAGCCATGTTTTTTCGGTTGGTGCCGTGTGAGCTTTGCATGTGGCAGTATGTGTAAATTGGGTAGGCATTGTAACAGTTACATGAGTGAAATCTATTCTACTCTATTTTATATCCTCAGTCCTAAGAGGCCATCCTCGATTTCACTATAAGGGGAGGGGTAGATTTATTGCTCGTTACCCGGGGTGTTTTCACTTGACTTGTAAGTGCTTTCACTTTCACTTGCCACATGCCGTTGACCCAGCATAGAGTCTGAAAAATATCATAAAAAAGGAAGGAAGGTATGTGTTTGGGTTTTTATATTATGCATAACATTAGGAGATGAATGTTCTTGCACTCATGATTTGTTGAAAAAAACGGTACGCTTATAGTTGACGCACCATGTTTCCATGACTTCGCATCGTCAACATTCGGGCAGGTTACAGAAGCACCCAAGAGTTTACGAGGCGAAATCTGTCGAACGTTCAATTGAAGACTGACAGCCGAAAAATTATGACAAAGAAAAACAAACTGAAATACATACGAGGCCTGTCTAAAAAGTATCCGACCATTATTTTTTTCATGTGAAATAGAGACGATAGGGCGGCGCCACTCTACATAGTGAAGGAAGACACCTTCATACGCATGTGTGAGTTTTATCACAGCCTTCCTGCACATTAGTCGCTGGCTGTCGGTCGCTGAGTGAGGTGCTACACAACGTGTTCGTCGGATTACCGATTCTCTCAAGATGACTGAACGTGTTGAGCAAAGGTACTGCATCAAATTTTGTCAAAAGCTTGATGATTCTCAAAGCAAAACAATTCGTAAGATTCAGCACGTGTTTGGAGAAGATGCGATGGGTGTAACACAAATTAAGGAGTAGTTCAACCGATTCAAAAATGGCTGCACGTCAGCGGAGAGTGACCAGCGTTCTGGAAGGCCCCAAACTGCTCAGAGCGCAGCTGTTATTGAGAGGGTGCAAAATTTGGTGATGGAAGATCGTCGTTCAACCATGCGGGAGATCGCCCAAGAGGTCGGAGTGAGTAAAGATTCCGCACATACAATTTTGCATGATGATTTGAACATGCACAGCGTGGCTATGAAATTTGTGCCCAAGTTGTTGTCACAGGAACAAAAGAACCTCCATTTTCAAGTTGCACAGGATCTTCTGGAAACTGACAACACTGATCCTGGGTTTCTGAACACCGTGATAACTGAAGATGAGTCATGGGTGTACAGGTACGACCCAGAAACAAAAAGAGAGTCGTCGCAATGGAAGGATCCCGAGTCTCTAAGGCCAATAAAAAGCATGGCAGGTGCAAAGCAAAATCAAGGTGATGCTGACTGTCTTTTTTGATATCACGAATACGCACCAGAAGGACAAACAGTGACAAAGGAGTACTATCAAGATGTTCTCTGGCGTCTCTGTGACACTGTTCGGCGCAAAAGACCAGATATGTGAACAGCAAAAACTGGCAACTGCATCATGACAATGGCCCCGCACATTCATCCCAATTGATCCAACATTTCTTCACCAAACATGGAATTCCAGCCGTTCGCTAACCTCCCTACTCTCCAGACATGGCTCCTTGCGACTTCTGGTTGTTTCGAAAATTGAAGACACCACTGAAAGGTTCCCGTTTTGAGACTAGAGAAGAGATAATGCGGAATGCTACGGCGGAGATGAACACCATTCCAAAAGAAGACTTGCAGAGGTGTTTTCGGCAGTGGATGAATCGGTGGACTAAGTGTGTGCAAGGACAAGGGGCCTACTTTGAAGGGGATAAGGGTCCCAACCCCGTCAGGTATTTGAAATAATTTTTTTGGCCTAAGGTCGGATACTTCTTAGAAAGGCCTCGTATATAAAAATAAAGAACGAACAAACGATAGCTAAACAACTGTTATTAATTATATGTTTATGTTTGTTTGTTTTTTGTCAAAGGAACCATTGTTAATCAAATGTTTTTAAATAAAAGTTTATTTTTTGTGTGCACCGAAAAGTTTCAAAAGATTATTTTGCTTGATTTTTTAAGCAAATTTTTTTTTTTTTTAATTTTTTTTCAATGTCTTTTGTATATTTTTTTGTTAAAATCTTTTTCGGGTATCCTTTACGACACTCAGCAGACTAAAAACGCTAAAAAACCAAATATACAACAAATAAAAGTAACTGTAGGCGATAAAAGTTATTTTCAAACTTACCTGTGGCATTTGTTTGTATTTTTAACCCGTTCGAAGTGCTATTTATTAGAAACTAAATTGTTCGTCGCACCAAAATCGCAAAATCCAAGATGGCGGTCGTGGGGGGCTATGTAAGAGAATCACGACCGACCGCCATTTTGTTTTTGTGCAAAAAAAAAACAAGAATTTTTTTTTTACATCTAATAAAAACCCATTTATAATATGTAAAAATATAAACAAATATCATAGCTAAGTAGGAAAATATCTATTCTCGACCTAAGTCGCCTTTACTTGTTGCATATTTATGTTTTTAATCACTTTATCGTTCGTTTTCTTGAACCCGTTCACGACTCTGCTGAGCGTCGTAAAAGATACCCTCTTTTTCTTGTTAACATAAACACCGAGACAACTGTTTCTAAGCAATTTTTTAGATTTATTTTTCTTATTTTAACGAAAAAAATAAAACCAACTGTTTATAAACCTGATTGGTTAATAGTTTCGTCAACTCTCGGACGCTTTCGAGACCTGCCCGAACGTTGATGACGCAAAGTCACGGAAACATGGTGCGTCAGCTATAAGAGTACCAAAAAAAACTGCTGATTTGAATTTTTGTTTAATCGAGAGTCGATACTTAAAAACAACATTCACTGCTGCTGATGATTCCTATAGTGATTGTCGCACGTTGACATTCACATCAAGATGTCAGTTTTAAAAGTCATAAGAAAACTCATACCCTTCCATAACCCTACCACTAACCCTAAGTCCGGATGGCAATACGATAAATAAATAAAGATATCTCTTACCGGCTGTCTGCCTGATGCCTTTTTTTGTGTTGTAGGCCGGACATTTTGTTCATGACCGTTCATATTTTAGGGACATTTAAAGCTCAGTTTCGCCAAACAGATATGCATATCTTCAAATTATTTTATTTTATTACAATTTTCAGTCATTACTGAACATAATGATGTTCGCGACTGAAGGAAGAGATTAAACTTTAGGGTTAGTAGTAGGGTTAAGGGAATTTTTTTAAGTTGCAAAAAAAAAAAAAACCCACTAATTTTTGCAATAAAAATTAAACAAACAAATCAGCAAAACTCAGAAAACAAATCAGCAAAACTCAGCAAACAAATCAGCAAAATTCTTCTTGAATACTCAATAAATCAGAAAATCACAGCCCCCCTCCTCTTAGGAGCTAACCTCTTCAAGATAGCCTATTTATATTAGATTTTTAATTTTTAGAGATTTATTAAACAGCACGAGTTCCGAGAAAAAAGGTGCTTATACAGATGAGGGCACATATGAAAAACGCAGTTCCAAATAAATTAACAGGAAAACACTTTGATATACTTATGTATCAGACAAAATAGGTGTGTGTCTACACTAAAAATTAGCAACAATTATCGAGTAGAATTTTAATTAAAAATAGAAATTAGTTTTATCGTATTTTACGTATTCGCCAGTAATTAGAGCGAAAAACACGTAAATCAGGGGGACATAACTCAGTATGTCATATACACAAGTAATAAATGAATGACGGTCGGAAAAATACGATACAACTGGTTTTTATTTTTAATTAAAATTCTACTCGACGAAGATAGTTATTTTGGCCTGAGACGTAAATAGCTTTTGCAAATTCATTTTTCATATGTTCCCTCATCTGTATAAGCACCAAAAAACATAGGAAAGCAGCGCACAAAAATAATTTGCACGGTGGACTAATTTGACTTATCACCGCTACGAAAAAAAACCCCAGATAAAACTAGTGAAAAAATGTCCACCTAACATTTTTAAGATAGGCAAACTTTTGTTTTTGAAAATAAATCATTTAGAGTTACTTCCCTTGGCGTAATAGATTTCCCGGTGTAAACCCGTGTTTATGTTTAGGGAAATGGAATCCTAACATCTGATTAGTAGAAGCATATTTTGTTTGTTCTCTGAGCAAGACTGTATATATACACGATATCTGGTAAGTAAGCTGTTTTAAATACATTAACTCTTTCTTTCTTTTGTTAAGTTTTTAAAAAGATATTTGCTAAAACAGAAAAAAATCGAGGTTGATCTTAATTACGCCCGAAAAAAGACTTTTTTTCTTTCAAATCTTTCGATAATAAGTTTGTAAAGTTATGGAAGAAGAAAAGATAATGCGAATTGATTTTTAAAAACTTTTATTTGTATAAATTATTGACTTAAAGAAGCCAATAATTTGTTTTCCCAGATGAACCAGTTGTTACACGTTGTCAAACAATGTCAATTATTATTTTTTTTTTTTACAAGTTGTTTTTTTTTAACGAAATAATAAAAAAAGGGCGTTTCGTTTAAAATTAATTTCAGTCTAACATTTTTTGAACTAATAATTTTTTTTATGAAACTATTAACAATCTCGATCAATCGGAACGAAAATAAATCTTTTAATTTGATGACGGTTTAAAACTTAAAAAAATTATTTTTTTAAAAACATTTTAAAATTATTTTACTAGGTGTATTTACCCGGCGATGTCAGGGTGGAGACTTATTGGCGGACTTAGAGAACAATTATTAAAAATATATTCATGTTTACATTTTTTTAAAATAAGATTTTAAAAAAATGTTGCTTTAGTCTTTCCTTACCCTATTTTCTTTATTCAATTAATAGTAAATAAAAAAAAATAATTACATAAATATATATATGTATATATCATAGTTACTAATTACTATTGGAGTCATCACTCGTCAAGGGTAAGGGCCACTCGAGGATAAGGGTGAATGAGACGGGAATGATTGCCAGCCGAAAGATGCAGAACACTATGGGAGTATTAACATTGATCAATGTATGAACTGCGTTTGATTGTTTATAGTGCGGTTCGTGGCAAGAATTTGTTGACAATGGATTTGAAAACGATAAGTTGTAATCAGCAGGGAATCAGTTCCGCGGTAATGTGTTCCACAGACGGGAACCTTGCAATGAAGCCCTGCCCATGGAAATTCCCCCTGGATGGAGTAAGGAAATACTTTTTTCGTTTTGGTAGCCAGACGAGTTCTGGCTGTGAAGTTCTTACAAGGAGGAACTAAAGACTAGAGCTCAGCCGAGCACCTTCGATGGAAATAACGATAGAGTAGAGAGAGAGAGAGAGAGAGACTAGCAACGTCTCTTCTGTTAGAAAGGGATTGTATGGAAGAGAAGAGACCCCCCCCCCGACTAGATTTCAAAGTCGATTTTGTATTCTGTCAAGGTAGGAAAGAGAGCTCAGTACGGAACCTCCCCAGATGTGGCAAGATGAGTGGAGTGCATTCCCACTTTCCGACCTTGTGTCACATTCTACTGTGTGGGACGTAGATAAATAGGGCAAGATGAGAAACAAACCCACAAGATTTTATCTGATAGTTTTATTAATACAGAGATTTAGTTTGTTAGATAATTAAAAGCACGTATGTCTTGTTTGTTTCCATATATGTATACTTCATTCATGGCGTTTTTAGTTTTGATGAATATGTAAATATATAAAAGCTAATCTTAGCATAGAGTTTTAAGGCCAA
The DNA here is from genome assembly GCA_963556195.1 of Sepiola atlantica. Classification (NCBI taxonomy): domain Eukaryota; kingdom Metazoa; phylum Mollusca; class Cephalopoda; order Sepiida; family Sepiolidae; genus Sepiola; species Sepiola atlantica. Next base: position 79,549,336 of record OY744537.1, on the reverse strand, counting down.
CTCCCATAATATTATTTATAACAACGAAAACCGTCGTCACACGAACAGAAAACAAAAACTTCTTATTAACAACAACGAAAGGCATTAATTTCTGTTACCTACACCGTTAGCTTAAGCGTCAATGTGAAAAAAAAAAATTTTTTTTATAGAAATCGCTCCAGACAAGGCATGAAGCCACTTGATGTAAAGAGCTAACAAGAATGAAAGATGATTATTGCAAAGACAGGAGATGCCCATTGGCCTTAGTCTTGAAAAGACCAAGGAGGAAAACAGTCAGCAGGAAGAGAGTTTCATAAGTTTGCAGTTCTTAGAAAGAAGCTACTGGAATAGGAAGCTGTATTACAATGAGGTATCAAAACAGCAAATTGATGGAGACAACTAGACCAATGAGTCTAACGAGCTGGAACAAAGGAAGCGGGGAATAAATCAGACAATTCTGAAGAACACATGCCATAATAGTACTTAAAGAAAAGACTGAGACTAGCAACATCACGCCTGTGAGAGAGAGGGTGCAGAGAAGAAGAAAGAGTGGTTCAAATCAAATTGCAGATACGTTTTTGCACCTTATCAAGAACCCTCAAATGGGACAGAGATTCACCAGCCCAAATATGACAGCAATACTCCATACAAAGTCTGTAAGTAGATTTGCAGAGATAGAGAATAGCCTCAAGTATGAGAAAATGTTTGTAGCTATAGAGAGAACCAATTTTACGAGAAGCATGAAGAGCATTGGATCTAATGTATTAAAGAGAAAGTTTATCTTGAGGCAGAGATAGCCGGTGTTCAGGGGTTCAGTGGACAAGTAGCAGAGAGAGGAGGCGTCCTTCTTCGTTGCTTCCAGGAAACTATCTGACTGCTGTCCGCAATTCCCAAAGGGGCTGAAGTAGTCCTTCAAATATCAGTTGAAGGACTATCGTGTGACCCAACCACCTCACAGGGGCTGCTCTCTGTGAGAGAAAATAAATGTCATTATTTATAACTGTTGCAAATATATTGAATGTCAGATATGTCAATTAGTATCAAGTGTTTTTTTTTTATTTTCCCTTTTGTGTTGAAGGTATTCAAGGACAGGGCAAAATAATACATGGCCATGGAAGGTTAGAGGTTATGGAGGATCAATGCACGTGGTCAGACAGAAGGTCAATTAAAAAAAAACAAAAAACTTTTTTACTATTAAGGTCACCACTGACCAAGGTCAAGAGCCACTTGAGGATAAAGGTTCATGAGACGGGATGATTGCCAGCTGAAAGATGAAGAGCACTATTGGAGTACTAATATTAATCAATGGTATGAACTGCATTTGATTGCTTTTGAGGTGGTCTGTGACAAGAATTTTAACTAGAAAATTATGAAAGTTATCGTTTTCATTTAGCCAGCATATTCATTTTTGTTTATAAAGATGGCGACTATATTTTACCAGACAATTTTCATTTAGGCGTTTCATGTGGACAATGAAACTTGCTATGGTTTTTAATGTTATCTAAATGAATAAATGTAAAAGTTTTTTCCACCTATTCTTACTATAGTGACATTAAAACGGTTTATGCTTATTTAATTCTCTGTAGTATATTTTCATTCGTCATGATACATTCCTCCCAGGCATTACTTCCTCTTCGGGGGAGGGGGGGGGAGGTCGTACAGTATGCGTGATACTATTTCCTTAGGATTAGCAGTTTTGTGTGTGGGGAGAGTTAGTGTACTATCTATTCTGTTGTCATGATATCCTCCTCCCAGGCATTAAGCCCTCCTTTGAGGGGGGGGGGGGTCAATGTATATAGTTCGTTCATCATGATATCATTCTCTCAGCCTCTCATTTGCATATTTATTTATTTTTAAGTTGCTAATGAATTAATATTTTCTAATCTGTTGATTAAATACGTTTATTATTTTTAAAATAAATTTGTGGTTTTGGTTGTTGTTGCTGTTCCTATTCCTATTTACTTCCTCCCACGAGAGCAGAGTTGGGCACAATGTCAATATTTAACGTGGGGAGAATCCAGCTCCCCCAAAATGGGCACTCTGAATTGGAACAAAAATTTCAATTACTTCGGTCTAGAAGGATTTCTCTTTCACTGACAGTGATCATAAAAACTAAGTGCAGATTCAGTTCAGATACTACATTTTGCTCCTAGCCAAAAGGCCAAAGAGTTAACATGTTGGTGGTGATGATGATGATGATGATGATGATGATGATGATGATGATGATGATGATCATGATGATGATGATGATGATTTGTCATAGAAAAGAAATAAACCTCCTCTAATCTTTCTAAATTATCAAAAAAAGTATTTTTCTTTAATATTCTTTACATATTTTCTTTCTTTTATAATAAAAGTGAAAAGTACAAAGTACTCATTTCGAATTACTCAGTAATATAAAAATGGAATATTTGACTAATCGACGTTCCACACGTATGTTTCATTTCATTATATAACCAGTTTTAATGGGGAATTCATTTTAATTTTTATGCTGAAACAAAATTAAATTTATCGACGTTGAATATCTTAAATACCATATCAATTGAGCTTTTTGTTGTTTTTTCCTAAAAAACAAAATTTGACGATGTCCATGCACAGTATATTTCCCCCATATTGGAATATATCAAATAACACTATGACAGTCATCATTTTTTTAAACTTCCTCTAAATTACCAAAATGTCAAATAGAAATTATTTCTTTGTTTTCTGTAAAGAAGACTAAAGTGTTGGTAATTGCCGCCCGGAGGGTAGAATTCGCTAGTATATATATATATATATATATATATATATACAGGGTGGGCAAAAATAAGGGTCCTATTTTTAAAAATTCATAACTTTTTTATTTATTGATTTTTTTTTTTTTTTTTTTTTTTTTTTTTTTAGAATAAGTAAAGGACCCCTTCCGAAGCAAGCATGAGCCGTATTAGCCCTAAGGAACGTACCCTCATTTAGAAAACATTATTTTTGCTTAAAAAACTCAAAACAGTGTAAAAAACAATACTTTAGTTTTTGTAAGTTTTAAGAAGTGTTTTTCGGCTAAAATTTGTTTTGTTTATTTCAAAAAATCTCGGAAGGGTCAGTCTACACACACAAAGTTTGGTGAGTTTAACTTTTATTTTGTGGAAGTTATTCAAATTCAAGTTATTCAAATTTAAAGATAGGACCCTTATTTTGGCCCACCCTGTATATATATATATTTGTCTTTTTATTTTATTATTCTTCTGATTATAATTAATAATTAATATTATCATATTAAATTAAATATTGAAATTATCATTATCCTAATTAGCGTGTTACTTATAGGTTATTACTACTATTCTTACTTTATTACGTAATTCAATTTGTTATGATACTATATTCTATGTTCACTATTATAGATTTAGTTCATTTTCAAAATATTTTAATATTTAATTATTTTAATCCGTACTTTATTTTATTTATTCTTATTTTAATTTTATTATTATTTATTCTACTTTATTTATTTTATATTTAAAACACTATATACTATTAGGAATGAGTGAAAATTTCAGATTCATGTGAGTAGTATTTTTTTGTGTTCATTTATACATAAATAACACTAAACAATCAAACATTTTGAAAATTTTGCAAAATTCAGAAGGTGCAGGCCAAAAATAGCCGTTAGGGCTCCACGGGACTCAAAATCCATCATTTTGCGGTGAAAAAGTGGTTTCATGCGACATTGCAGGTCCTAAAACATCCTCAAAAGCTATGAATGGATATAGATGGTTAAATCTGATATAGTACTTTAATTTAGGACCATTTTCAGAAAATGATGGATTTTGAGTCCCGTGGAGCCCTAACGGCTATTTTTGGCCTGCACCTTCTGAATTTTAGTAGGTGGGTGGGACGTAATGGGTGAAAATTTCAGATTCATGTGAGTAGTATTTTTTTTGTGTTCATTTATACATAAATAACACTAAACAATCAAACATTTTGATTTAGAACCATTTTCAGGCTGTGAAAGAGTTTTCATGAATGTAAAATAGCCAAAAACTAGTGGCCTGCACCTTCTGAATTTTGCAAAATTTTCAAAATGTTTGATTGTTTAGTGTTATTTATGTATAAATGAACACAAAAAATACTACTCGCATGAATCTGAAATTTTCACCCATTACGTCCCACCCCTAGTTTTATTGAAGTTTTTTAGATGGCTTCCATTAAAGAACATTATCTTAACCAAATTATAGTTTTATAACAATTTGATTCAATTAATAATTTAATGACCAAACAATACCATGATAATTAGATTATATTTTACGGTCATTCTTTGGTCATAAAATTATTAATTGAATTAAATTCTAATTAAACTATAATTTGGTTCAGATAATGTTGTTTAATGGCAGCCATCTTAAAGCTGAAAACTTCAATATAACTAGAACTAATTTGATTTGTAGCAGTAGTAGTAGTAGTTACTACAACAACGGCAGCAGCTGCAGAATAATGATTTCTAAAATATTTGCTTGACTTGAATACTTGGAGCAAATACTTAATTACGATTGGTTCCCTATATCGGGATTTAACCAATCAGAAACAATGTCGAAATTTCTTCAACGCCAAAGGGTAGTTTGTAGATCAGAGTAGGATCGGGTGTGAAACGTTGCGAAATATTGCTAAATTGCGATCCAAACTCTTTTAGGAGTCAAGTACCAAAAAAAAAAAAAAAGGTTCTGACGTTGTTCACAAGAACTCTTCAAAAGTGAACAAAGGAACTCTAACCACGAAATGTAACTGTCGCCAGAACTTTCAAAAACAGACTCTCCCCAGAAAAAAGAAAAATGCTCTTAAATAATCAGTAATCGACAGATATGCAAATTACTCACTTCCAGTAGAAGGTATAAAAACAGAGCTAAAATCGTTCCTGGGTTTCGACTTGAGCAAGCCAAAAGCACCCGGCCCTCCTCTGATCACCGGCAACCCCATGACATGTAAGCCAGTTAACTTATTTTTCTCACAATAATCTCTAGTTCCGAAATGTTATTTAAGGAAGTGCGTTTGCGTTTTTCCATCTTTTTAGCAGGAAGAAAGCTAAGCAGCCTAATCAACCCATATCACTCCAAACAATCACCAAACTCTTTATTGGCGGTCAAACGAAACCTGTCTTTAGCCTCAGGCTATCGGCATCGGCCCATGGATTTAACTTACAAAGATTTTTGGAATAAGTTGCCAGATCGGATAAAGAACAGCAATAACATGGATCAGTTTAAGATGAGATTGAATAAATTCAAAGAAAGTGGTAGGAGGAAGAAATTGAGGGGCATTTTCGGGAGTTGTCAAATTAAATATTTGACAGAATTTGATCTGAATATTGATTCTGTAGTTTAATTTTTTTTTTTTTTTTTAACAGTTGAATTGAGAAGATAGTTAAAGGGGAGATGCCCAAGGAGGTATAACAAACAAATAATAATAACAAGCTGCGCGTGCGGGGTCCCCCTCTGTATGTGACTTGAACGGGCGAGTGTAAAATGCAATAAATTTGGGGCATTTTTGACCCCCTGGGGGCGCAAACCAGAATTTTTCTGAGGTCAAGGATGCTCATTTTATATCCAGAACAATTGCCTCCACATTTTGGCCAAGTTTCAGAAAAATTGAATGGATGGATCAAACATTATGGGAGAAAAGGGTCATTTTTTGCCATTTTGGGGGCTTTTGACCCCCTAGGGGCGCGAACCAGATTTTTTCCAAGGTCAGCAATACTTATTTTCTATTAGGAACAATTGCCTCCACATTTTGGCCAAGTTTCAGAGAAATTGAATGGATGGATGAAAAGTTATGGGGCAAAAAATGTCATTTTTTTGCCATTTCGGGGCCTTTGGACCCCCTGGGGGCTAACCAGATTCTTTTCAAAAGTCGGAGAATGTCACTTTCTAACCTGACCAAAGTTACAACTTCATGCAAAATTTCAGAGAAATTCAATGGATGGTTGCGGAGAAAAATCCGGACGGACGGACGGACGGACATGCCTCAAAACATAAGTCCCCCGATTTTATAAATCGGGGGACCAATAAAGATGGCGTGAATAAACTTCCTTAGTCCTAATAATAACATGAACTCTGTCAGTCTCACGAACTAACTCAATGCTACCTATGTACGTACAGTTACAGTATTCTTCTCTTGTGGACTCCTAATACCTTTTGCTCGTCCAGACTTATGGACTCATAATAACATTTTATTTGTCTTGACTCAAGCATTTTTAATACCAACTTTCTACGTTAAGACATATGAACATTTAACCTCCTAATTACTAACGCTTGTCTGTTACTTTTTAATAAAGATGATCAATAAAGTTAATCTAAAATGTTTTAATGGGACTTTATTTAATTTACCTTGTGACTGAATGTCTGATTTCTACAGGTTAAAATAATGTTGTTTTGATGGCAGCCATCTTACAGCTAAAAACTTTGGGCATCTTTTACGAGACTCAGCAGAGTAAAAACGCTAAAAAAACAAATTTACAACAAATAAAAGTAACTGTAAGCTGTAAAAGTTAGTTTCAAACTTGCATGTGCTATTTGTTTGTATTTTTAGACCGTTACAATCGCTATTTATCAGAAATCAATAGTTTTATCACCATCGGTTGGGAAAAACATGGCCGCTTTTTTTTGGGGGGGGGGCATTTGGTAAAGGAGCATGTGAATCGCCATCTTGAATTTTGTGCAAGCCTTTGGGAAAAAAACAATACATTTTTTTTTTTTTTTACATCTAATAAAAACCCATTTATAATACGTAAAAATAAAAACAAATTACATAGGTAAATAGAAAAATATCTATTCTCGTCGCAGGTCAACTTCACTTGTTGCAAATTTATGCTTTTAAACCCTTTCTCGTTCTTTTTTTGGACCCCGTTTGCGACTGTGCTGAGCGTCGTAACATATACCCAAAACTTTAATATAATCCTTATATTATTATGAAATACGAATTGCTGATGCGGTAATTAGTAACTAGCTAATATTTTTAGTAAGTTAGAAAGTGTCTACTTGGCGATGGCTTTCTATTTTACCGTCAGCCATTATTACTCCTGTCATTAGCATAACGATTTTAATTAAAAATACTAAAGCGTGATTGATTGGTTTTGTGTTGTGTTTATTTAGTTCAGCATAGGACATTGAGATACCCCTGATCCCGCCCCCAAATAATTAAAAAGCAAACAAATTTTAACTTTTTGGGGGCGTGTGTGTGAAGGGGGAATACAGTGCTTGTACAGATCAAGTCCCATGGCGGACAATATTGGTTCGTTAAAATTCGGTAACGAGTTACTTCACCAGCCGAAAGGCACAGACACAAAAAAGAAAACAAAAACAAAAATACACTTCCTTAATTTTTACATGATTGCATTTTTATCGCAAAGTGTATTATAGTTAACAACGAAAAAAAATGTGAAAAACAAATAACTGTGACCAAACGATATAAAATTAAATATTCTATCGACCTGCATAGTTTTAAACCTTTGAAACTGTTTGTAAGTTTTGTTATTTCAAATTTTGTTTTTCTGGTGCTCTTATCGTTCCTGAACCAGTTTTCGTGGCGTTCGACTCGGAAGCGTTCTGCTGCTCTACGTAAACGCCCGAGAGTTGACGAGCCGATTTGTACCAGACGACAATTTTGATACGGTGCTGCGTCCTATGATAATAATGTTTTTTTTGTTTTGTTTTTGTTTGTTACGGTTAGATTTAGGGGTTACTGTAAGGAATTTTTTAAAGAAACAACAAAGAAAATTAAACATATTTTCATGAATTTTTTTGAAAGAAACAGGAAAAAGGTTATTGTTATAAAATGAATACTGTATTTAAAAAAAAGTACCAAAATTACTTTTATCACGACATATTTTAAAAATTTTATTTATTTTTACTTGCTCGCGATGATACTGCGGTGCAAAGGTGTTCGTCACTGTTCGTAATTCATTTTGGGTTTATTTTCTTCAAATAAACTTCCTGACAAAAAATCCGTCTTCGAAAGCACTTATTTTCACTTTGTAACAAAGTTATCGGCTGCTCGCTGCTTCGGCTCGTCAACACTCGGCCGTTTGCGTAGGACAGCCGAACGATTCCGAGTCGAACGTCACGAAAGCTGGTTCAGGATCGATATCGGTACCTTTTACGCTTAAAAGATTAAAAAAAGAAAAAAAAAGAAGCTAATTTGACTGGAAACCACCCCCGCACTTAGGGTTAGTGGCACCGTAAGACTACTTTTAAATATGAGCTGTTTTCATGGTAATATAAGTGTGATAAATAAACACAACTTTCGCATTTATTCATTTAGATTAGTTTCTATCTTTATAATTATTATTCCGTTTCTGCTTTTTGTCTAAATTGTGTTACTGTTATTATTATTATTGTTGTTTTTTTTGTGTGTGTTTTGTTCTCTCTCTCTCTCTCTCTCTCTCTTTCTCTCTCTCTCTCTCTCTTTCTCTCTCTCTCTTTCTCTCTCTCTCTCTTTCTCTCTCTCTCTCGTATGATATTGCAATTAATAATATCATAGTCGGTTCGTTCCTTTGTTTTGTGTAGGTGACATCTGAGTAAATGTTGAGATCGCCGGCCTAAACAGTTTCTTTAAAAATCGAATAAAATTAGTGTATAGGCGATAATATATATATATATATATATTACTATTTCATGTATCCACATAACATTTTATAAGGGGGATATCATTTTTTTATGTATCAATTTTCAGTATTTACTTCATACATTTTAGCCTGAAGATTCCCCCTGGGAATGAAATGCGGGAGCCTCTGTGTAACTTAATTGCCATAAATATATTTTCATAACTTATATATATATATATATATATATATATATATATATATATATATATATATATATTAAAATCAAATTAGTATTACGTAGTAATAGGGGAAAGTATACGCTTTAACATTTTTTTTCGTTTTGAGCGATACAAAAAAAGAAATCATGGCTTTATGAGCAATACGGGTCCAGTAAGACGCCATTTTGTAAAATCTCGATTATTCTAGCGTATTTATTATTTGATAAACACTAAATATGCAAATTAAATTGAACGTTTAGTGGGACATGTAGATGCATATCGTTTTTTTAAAACTTAACAATTTAGGTGTATTGGTCAGTGAAATTTTACACACATTACTCGGGCCAGTCGATCTACCTATTTACTAATATTCAGCACTGTAAAATTCGTTGTTTCGGGATAATTCGATAAACACTAAATACGCAAATTAAATAGAACGTTTAGTGGGACATGAATATTAAAAAAACAAAAAAACAACATAAAACCATTTTTATCGCTGATACACAATTTTTTATCACATTCTGTTTAGGCCGGCAAACTCAACATTTACCGACCCCTGATAAGAACACGGTTGAATTAGTTTTATTTATTTATTATCTTTCCTTTTCTGAACCAGTTGTTTTCGAATGTTTTTCTCACATTATCATTTCGTTCTAGAATGGGTAACTCGCAAATCGATCGAGACTTGTTTATTTTTCATTTGTTTGCTTTTGTGAAGTGAAAAGTTAACACTCATTAGTGGCTAAACAACCCCTCCCCCCACACACACTATTCTTAGAGAATTATATAGGCTCTTTCTTACTGTTATGCTAATTAGTCAAATTGAATTGCGAGTATCACAATAGTTTCTATATTTATTACCTTCACCAAAGCAGAGGTTATGCTTTTGTTAGAGTTGGCCTTTTGGCTGGGATCAAAGTGTAGTATCTGTTCCGATGGATACTACACCATATAGACCGGTATCGTCTTGGCCTTCGGGCCTTGATTCCGCTGGTCTGTGGGTCTGTCCTGATGCAGTTCTAAGAGGTCCACCCTCTCAGGCTTTGCCTTCTCACCCTTTGAGGAGGGGTTAGTTTATTGCTAATCGCCTGAGGCGCCCCTACCGGGGAATGCCAACGGGGCTGCCCAGGCATTTTTTGACGGCCATAAGTGCTCTTCCTCTAGGGTGCTGACTTATCAAATCCCACTTTCCGACCTTGTGTCACATTTTACTGCTGTGGGAGGTAGATAAATACCGCTTTTGGTAGAGTTTGTCAATGTCTGTTTGTGTTACAGGCTAGCGTCCGCATCACTTGACCAATCAAAATATCAGTTATGGTCCGATTTAGAACTAATTAAATTAGGGAAATCTAGGGGTCAACGGTCAAGGTCACAAAAAAGGTTAAAGTAACACATTTTGCGATATCATCGGTTCTGTTCAGCATAGAGACTTGTTACTTGGCCCATATCGTAGCCAATGAAGTCCCGCATCTTATATGATCTTGCTCTTGACATTTGACCATGACCTTTAAAAGTTCGGTCATGGTCGAAATTTGGACAGAATTTCAACTTCTGATTTTTTTCAAATTTGATTGATAGCAGTAACCGCTGTGCAAAATTTCAGCCTAATCAGATAAATAGTTTTTGAGTTATCAATGTTTCCATGGCAGAAGTTCGGGAATACTTCGTACAATATGGAGAAGTAAGGCCCAGATAAGAGTTTGGCCCATCCTTACATTGTCAGACGGAGGTATAAATTTTAACAACTGATTTTATGTTATTGTGTTTTTTGCTTTGTTCGTAAGGTTCTGTTCATTGGTTGTTTGACGGATGAGTTTTTTGCCAGTGTAGTGCGTAATACTAGAAATGGTGCTAATTGGGGATCTTCTCGCGTTTTTATTGCCCCTTTTTAGTTTTTTTTTTTTATCGTTTGTATGTTTCTTTCTACAATCCCATTCGATGAGGATTAATTTTGATTGGCATAATCACATTGATTCTTGTTGAGCCTGGCCAGTACAAGATGGGGGGGACCCTTTGGGAGAACAGGGTGCTTTATGTGGGAGGAGGGCGACACGTCCTTGCACAAAAAAAAAAACCCCTGCAGAAACTAATGTCATCTTCCCTGACGGCAGTGGTGTCCGGGGGCGGAGGGGTCGACCTGGCGGTGGCCCCAGGCACCCAACTTTGGGGGAGGGATCCAATCATATTCAAACTATCTCTCTTTTTCATATTTCTCAGTACTAGGACTTATACTTGATTCTTGTGGTCATTAAAGAGTTGGTCCCAGACATCACCAGACCCCTGCATGTTACTTGCTTACCGCGATATACATCCGACTGGGAACCACTTGTGAATTTAATATTCTCTAAAAACTTCCTCCAAAGGAGGAAGTTAGCTCAACCCAACCAGGTTGAAGGGCGTGTGCCAAGCGGGGGAAGAGAGCTGTTAGTCATATAATTAGTCCTCTTCTTTTGTTAATTTTTTAGTCATAAATTCAAGTCCGTTGTCGATGACAACTATTTGAAGTGTGCCAAATTTTGCGAATGTTGTTTTTAGTTTTATCATCGCTGCAACCGATTGGCTGTCCTTATTTTGTGTGTTAATCAAAGTATCCTGTTATGGCATCTATTATGATTTTCCATAGAGATGGAAGATGTATGTTCCTTCTTTTGTTTGTACATTGACAGGTATTTTATGATTTTAATTGACTTTCAGCTGATAAAAGACAAAACCTTTATTGAATTCTGTTGTACAGCACAGTGGCGTACTGAGGCAAAGTGTCGCCCAGGACCCTATTCATAAGATCCACCCCTTTTTCTTGAAGGACAAAAAGGAATTGATGATGTTGATTAAAAAAAAAAACAATGAAAAACAATGAATTTCAAAAACAAACAAAAATTGATTTATTGAATTTTGACTTTGCAAGCTTTTGTAGAAATAAAGTCACTTATTGTTATGCTGTGATGATTAAATGAGAAGGCATGAATTACTCTTTGTCAGGACGCAATGTCTGACTGGTTTATTGGTGAACCTGAATAGCAAATAGAAATATGAGATTACAAATGAGAAACATCAGGTAACATTCTAATGCATAATACTCTACTAAACTACAGTCCTATATGCCCCCTTAAGACTTTGGCACGATTATCAAGTGGCAAGAACTGAAAATCTGATAAACTAGTTTAGTTAGGGGGGGGGGGGGAGCAGCAAGTACAGAAAAGTTTCTCATGCGAAATAAAACAAGCAAGATCACAGAAAGTTCATCAGCTCTGAGTCGGTTATATGGTTAGATCACGTCTCGGCTGTAAGGGTTGCATCTCTTGATGCCTGGCACTGTTGTGAGGGAGTAACATGGCCAGGGCTCGAGGCAGCTTCTTGAAAGGTTGTACTGAGGGCATACAGCTTTGTGGGTTGGTAGAAGCCGGTTGTCTGGGTGGAGAAACCGCAGGGGAGTCAGCTAGGTGAGGTTCAGGGCTGAACAGTGACTGGGGTTTAGGCTGAGGAACTGGGTCAGCTGAGGCAGGTCTGAGTACTGGGTCGGATCTGGTTGGGGTGGAAGAGAAAGGTGGTTGAGGGAGAGGGTCTGGTAGTGAGGTGATAGGGCCTCTCTCTACAACAGGGGTATAGTGTCATAGGAAACGCCTATTCCTGAGAATGGCACGTCCTGAGCCATCAACACGTATTACGTACTGATGGAACTGCCGAACCTCTATGATGATCCCGGTCTTATCCCATTTAGTTGGGATAATTCTCACCTGGTTTTGGATTCTTACATAGTCTCCAACTTTGAGAGGCGGTAGATTGACAGTGTGTCCAGAGAGTCTTTCAGCATCGTGCATGTGGCGGTTACGAAGGACCTCCTCTCTAGCCTGGAGTGTTTGCTGCCAAGTGGAGTGGAGTGTGTATTTACCTGGATGTATAGGTATGAAGTCTCGGATGGGTCGTCCAAACAAACACATTGCTGGGAACAGGCCAGTGTCCTGATCCGGTGTGTTTCTGTACTGCAACATGGCTCTCTGGAATGAGTCAGTATCTAGAGATCCCGATGCATCCATGTTATTTATCAGCAGGTGCTTGACAGTTTTCACCCCGTTACTGTGGGGTGAAGCCATTGATGAGTGCCTATGATTTACCCACCATGCTTTAAGAAAGCACTCACTTGCTGAAGCTGTGAATTCTACCCCATTGTCTGATGAAAGTTCTTATAACTGACGAAGGTTCTGTGTAGAGTTCGGATGAGGCCCTTTGATCCATTAGCAGTTTCTTCCACGATGGGCCAGTTGCTATAGCGGTCGATAATGACCAGGTAGTAGTGGCTTCGGTATGTGAAATAATCTGCAATTATGACCTGAAATGGGTAGGCAGGCTGGATTGGCAGGGTTGTGGCATGGATGGTTGAGAGAGTGCCATGCGGTTGCAAGCAGAACATTTCTCATGCCTACTTGAGATTGCAGGGTTCATAAAAGGCCAGAAGAACGAGGACTCCACCTGGAGCACATATGGAAGACACCTTTATGAGCCGAGTGCAAAGACTCTAGTACTCCAGGTTGAAGAGATTTGGGGATTACTCTGCGATCATGGTACAACACCACACCATCAAAACTGCTCAGATTATTACGGTACTGGTAGAATGGATGGGTGTCATCTGGGAGGTCTGTTTTTGTAGCTGGAAAGCCGTCTTCCACAGTATCTAGTAGCCGCACCATGGTGGGGTCACTGACAGTGGCAGTGTGGATGTCATCCCATGAGTTTTTCTCTATGGTGGTGCTGTTGCTTAGGTCGGAGGAGAAGACTTAATGAGCGAGAGGTTTAGCATGGCGGATGGAATCGAGAATGGGCTGAGGCAGTGATGTGGTGTACAGCAGTGTCGTCAGGTAGCTGTAATTGGTTAGCTGGACTGACAGAGTAGCGGGATAGGGTGTCACTGGCACAGTGGCGGGGGCCTGGAATGTGGACAATCTGGAAGCAATAGTGTAGGGTTTTCTCTTTGAGGTTTCGGAGGCGTGGTTTAGGTATGTTATCTAAGTGTCTGTCACCAAATACCTTAAGGAGAGGTTTGTGATCTACAGGGCACCCTATGACAAAATGCCTCGCTTTGTCTAGTGCTTCTACTATGGTTTCGCCTTCTATGGGGGCGTAGCGGGATTCAGCTGAGGACGTGAATCTGCTTCCCACCAGAACTATTTTCCATCCCTCCCTGCAGCAGAATGGCTTCTGGGGTGTAGGGCAGGCGCAGTGCTTCTGGAATAGCCAGAACCCTATGCCGTCTTTGCTCCAGTCAGTCGCTAGGCAAGTAGGTCTACCTTTGTCGAAGATCTCTATGCTCTGCTTGATTTCATTGATGATCAGGGCTTTTGCTTCCTCAAAGATGTGCTGCATATCGTCAGTCCACTCAAAAGTCACGCTTGGTTATAACGATTCTCTGAATGGCTTCATCTTGTCGGTTGATACAGATGCATATGAAACCTGGTTTATGAGTCCAAAAAAGCTGTGTATATCCGTTGTGTTCTTGGGGGTAGGAAAGTCTCTGATTGCTTCCAAGAAGGATTTCCATGGTCCGACAGTTGTTTCTCCGACCTGTAAGCTGGCAAAATCTGTCTCAACCTTACCAAGTCCAAATTTAGGAGGGTTGCCAGTGATGTCGTTGCGACTGCATACACCCAGCCATTTAGCTGCTTGAAAAAAGCTTCCTTGAAGGCCATTATCACTTTGGGTTATTGGAGTCCATAGGAGGACATCATCGATTATCTTTGTTTTGTGTGGTATATCCATCACTATTTCACCATATATATATATATATATGTATATGCATCACCTGAGGCTACGTACCTCTGAGGGGCCACGCAGTATCTGTATCTGCTCCATGAGGTGATAAATGTTGTGTAGTGACGATCGGCCTCATGCAGAGGGATGCTGTGGTATCCATTCCAGGCGTCAAACACAGTATTTCTTGTGTGAGGAGGGATGAAGCGGACCTGGTGGAATGGAGATTGGGTGTGGTATGTCTCTCGAGTAGCATAGCGATTGGGAGGTTGAAAGGTCCAGAGTGTATCAAGGCTTGCCTGATTTCTTGGTGCACACAACCATCAAGTGGCACAGGAGGATAGTTGTGATGCAGTACCGTTGGAAGGGAAGCTGAGAGGGATCATTCCGAGAGTGATGCAAGCATTCTTAGAGAGGTATAAGTGCTCTGTGGATGGGGTGAAGTATACAAGTTGGCATGTACTGCATTTGATTCCACTCTCTGATACACCAGATATGAGCAAGGAAAGGGCACCTAGGATTTGCTGCTGACATTTTCATGGTGCATGGGATGAGATGGTCAGCTTTTAGGTCCATTTTATTTAATACTGAGACATTGTCTAATCATGATTGCCATCTTGTATCTGCCATGGCAGGATTCATTACGATGGCAGTGGGGCTGTGAAAGTGGGGGTTGATGCACATGTCAACGATGTCGGAGGGTATGATCTGGATGTTCACATTTCTAAAAGGCTGTGGGTCAGAGGCTTTGACACTTTGCACATGTCACTGTATATGTGGTATTCCAGGATGAGGGAGTATGCTTCAGAGATCATGTCCGGGAGAGTAGGAGAGTCTATGGAACACAGGGCTTCAAATACAGTGGTTGTATAATCGGCAGGAGTGGCATTGTTGTTAGCAGAGGAAGTGCACTTCTGTTGACCGTGCGAGCACACTTTTTCAAAATGATGTAATATGCCGCAGCCGGCACTTGTGTGGTTGTATGCAGGACATATTTCCATTCTCTCTGTTCTATAGGATGGTTTAGGGTGGGATTGGCCGCAATAGCCACAGGGTAAATCACTTCCAGTGGTGATGCATGTGCTTTTTCTTTGTCGGCGGCTTTTTTCCTGTCTTCTGTATGAGCTGGTGGCTGCTGCAGATATGAAGGGCTCATTACCACTCTCCTTGGCTTCAATGATCTACTCTAGAGTCTGTTCTGTTTCGGCTGCCCGAGCACATCCAGCCTGATGACCTCATCATAGATACCACGTATAAGATAATTTGATAAACAAAAGAAAAATAATCTGTCTTCTACACCCTGTTTTGGTTGCTGTCAATTTCATTGGTACAGAGCTTGTAAATATGAAATAAAAATTTTTTAAACTTTATTAAAATTGCTAAAAATGACGAAGTTGAAAATATCAGGAAGTTTGTAAAGGTAAGAATATTGAATAAAAATATTAAATTACAACTTGACTCCGACTCAGATTTGTCAATAATAATTCTTCAAACGTGGAAAAAAAATTGGAAAACCAACTTTGATGAGAACTAAAAAAATAGCCAAATAAAATTTGAGGGCGAGCTAATTGCTGACATTACATTAAAATGGATAAAATATTTACATTGAAAATGTTTATGATTAATTACTCAAACAACCTCTAAGGCATGGACTGGTTAGAGAAATTTAAATTATAGAATATGCCCAAAAAGTCCTTCTGTCAAAATATTAAAACTTTTAATTTCGAAGCAAAGTGACTTAAGTAAGATTTAAAATAAAGCTTTTCAGAAGTTTTTTTCTGGTGGACTGGGAAAATGTAAAAGAATGACTGCCAAGTTTAAATTAAAACCAAATATTCAACCAGTTTTTAAAAAGGAAAAAAAAATTCTATTTGCCTCATTAAATCAAATTGACGAGGAATTAAATAGACTAAAAAAATGGGAGTATTATCGAAAGTAGAGTACAACGAGTGGACTTTCCTAAAATTTACGTAAAATAGTAGATATTCTTGTTTGTGCAGATTTATCGACAGGATTGAGCCATTCACTGAAGGATTACGACTACCATTTGTCTAGTTCAGAGGAGATATTCATTAAACTCAACAACGGAAATTTCTTTTCAAAGGTTGATTTAAGTGATGCTTATCTACTAATACTATGTGGACGTGGAGTGTTCAAAGCTACTTTGTATAAGGGTTTGTACAGATTCGAACGATTACCATGTGTGGTTAAGGTTGCACCAGACATTTTTCAACAAGTAATGGACACATTGCGACAGCCTACCTAGATGACATTGTAATGATGAGTAAAAGCACCGAGCAACACAATCAAATGTATACAAAGTATTTAAAATTAATCCATGACTATGGATTTAAATTAAAGGAGAGAAAATGCGATTTTTTCATGGAAAAAATAAAATAACTTGGTCAAATTATAGACAAATATGGTAGAAGACCAGACCCAGAGCGAGAGAGTGCAATAAAAAATATGCTGGCTCCAGAAAATGTATTGTCCCTACAAAGTTTTCATGGTTTAGCAAATTATCACAATGTGTTTATTCCAAACATGCACAATTTGCGAACGCCTGTAAATGAACTTTACAAAAAAAAAAAAGATTGGGGCTGGACAACAAAATGCCAGAAGGCATTTAAAAAAAAAAAAAATATGCTCATATGAGAATCATTTTTGATGCACGACAATCCAGATCTCGAAATCATTGTACCTATTAGTACTGATGCTAGCTCATATGGCATTGAAGCTTGCATATTACATAAGCTGAAAGATGAGCGCTAGAACCTATCGCTCACACGTACATTACTACCTGCAGAAAAGGGGTACTCACAAATCGAGAAGGAAGCATTGAATATTATTTTTGCAGTCACCAAATTTCATTGAAAGTGTATTCAATCTGTGATGAAGTAGTTAAGTACGGCGATCGAGTGGTTATTTCTGCAGCAGTATGGAAAAGAATACTAAAAGAATTTCATGTCGGTCACCTGAGCATTTTGAGAATGAAAAGCTTTATGGAATCAAACTAACACTTACCGGCATAAAAGCCTCAACTGGCATCCATCTCATAGAAAAATACTTATTCGAATGAATGAACATTTATACACTAGAATGGCCACTTATGAATCTCAGCCAATCAGAACACAGAGAATGGACTTTCCCTTCTGAGCATAATGGAACATTCTAGCCTTATTATAAACCGGCATTTTGATGTGCTTGGCAGTCTGACTTATCTTGCTGCTCAACTGGTCATACAGTTGAGCCCTAAGCATCGACTCTTTAAGCTTCATGAGAAGTTATGTGTATTGGTCAAGCTTCTTGTATTGATCAAGCATGGACAAAGACGTTGAAAATGCAGTGAAAATATGCAACGGTTGTTCTTTGGCAGTGAAGACACCTCCTATAAAGTTCCGACCCTGACCAATAACTGACTGACCATGGTCTAGGATCCACATAGATTTTGCTGATCCACTGGATGGTTTATATTACCTAAAAGTGGTGGTCAGTTTCTCAAAATTGCCAGAAATATCAAAATATAAGAAACCAACTACGGAAGTAACCATTAGTTTTTTACATGAATTGTTCGCCCAGTTTGGGGCCGTTGACTATATTGTATCGGACAACGGAATGCAATTAAAAATTTTTTGTTGAACTTTTGCAGTGGAGCATATCACAATCGCGCCGTACCATACGAGAAGCAGTGGTCAGACAGAACGGTTGATGGATACATTTAAAAGACCACTTAAGAAAGCAAGGGGTACACCTACCGAAAAAGGCCCTTTGAGAATTTTTGCAGGTATATAGGATGACCCCAAATAAAAATCCTCCATCTTCTATGATGCCAGCAGAAGCAATGTTTACATTGAAGATTAAAACAGTATTTGATAGACTATTACCAACTCATACCAAACCCGGACGTGAAAAATATGTCACGAAGGGACGCTTCAAAGTTTGAATAAAACGTTTTCTTTCAGATGTTCAAAAACAATAAAAAGGGAAACAGTGGATAAACGGATTGGAAACATGATTTACATGGTAAAGGGTCCCAAGTTTACCCACAAAAGACACAGTAACCAGATAAGGAAACAATATTCATATGCTGGCGCGAATAAAACTCCAGAGGACGAACTAATGGATGTCGTGTTCGACATATTTGAGATACCAATCCTGCAAACCGGTTTGAACAGCAAAGATCAAAAAGAAAACCTAAGATTACGGACTTGATTGCAATAAACTCTAAAAGAAAAAAAGTATTGACTTGATACGGAAAAAAGCTAAAAAGGGGGTGTTATCATGTGATGGTGATCTGCCCTATTTCGTGACTATATGGACTCTTCTAGACACTATGTATAGAGAAGCTTACGACGAAGTTGCAGAGCAGTCTTTCTGTAACATACTATTCTGTACTACTGTAATACACATTTTTGTAAATATACCACCATGTTGTCTTATTTATTATCAGGATCACAACAGTTATTATTTTGTCAAAGTCAATCAGCTTCACAGTTTCATTCTCAATTGATAGGAGCAACAAATTCGAAAGGTTATCTTGCGACATGCTCGATTTTAAATACGTTTTAATAAGCTTTAGTTTTGAGAAGCTTCTCTCTTCAGTGACAACAGAAACTGTAAAAGTTTTAAAACAGCCGCAGAACAATAACAATATTTGGCACTGTTTCTTGCACTTGCCACCAATGGATCTATCTCAGCCATTCAATAGCCAATGATTTGGTCATCACTGTTAGGCTTAGACCACTTTCCTCCTTAGAAGCTCCCTTTAAAAAGTCCCAAAGAACTTCCGGAGCAGCATAAAAATATCTAAGTCTCTAGCATATTCTTTGCTGAGACTATTAAATTTTTGTTTCAACTCCTTCTCAGTGTCTTTGCTGACGACAATAATCAAATAAGGTTTGCAGATGAAACATGCTTCCAATTCAGTAAGAATCCGAATCATGACATTTGTATAGATCGCTTGTAACTTCTTGCTGAAGCATTTGCCCTATATCATCTTCAGTTTCTCCAGGTAGCTTTCTTTTTCTTCTAATCCGCTTTTCAACTGGAATTCCCATTTATTCGTTCTTTGGTTTCACTTAGATTAATCGATTCAGACACCAGAGCCTCCCTGCTTCATTTAAAGAAAATTTTGGCTGCTTCCATGTTAGTTACACAGACATCCAAACCAATGCCCGATTCTAGGGCTTGCTTTTGGATTAGATTTATTTCTCAAAGTATATTTTCCCAGAAATCAAAATGCGACACAAGGAGAATGTTGCACATTAGGAATAAATATGTAGAATAATTGAATCTTATTAAAAAAATAATCTAAAAATACACACATAAAAAAATGACCCCAATCTCAAGATTATTTTATCAATCTCAAGATTCCATATTCAGTCTTGAGATCTCGAAGTCGAGATTTCCAGAACTGGCAATCATTGATCAATTAATAGGCCGACTTACTTTAAAAGCTTATACATTCAACCCATACTTTATGGAATATATATCTTTGATATTATTGAGTACATGTACATTTGTGTGATTTATTTTATAACTAGTAGGACCTATATCCCGGTGTCGACCGGGAAAGTATTTTTAACTTTTAGGCCGCAATATTTAACTATGGGAGTGAAGCAAAGTATGGGTATTGTTAATATTTATGTATTCTGGAATACTTTGTAAGTAAGTTAATAAAAAACAGCAACATGTTAAGTAAAAGTTAAATGCAAAACTAATTCCTCACTGTAAATCAAAAAATATCTATTATTTTTGGTGCTTTTAAAGAATTTAAAACCAAACGGTTTTTGAATTCTTTTTCCGCAAAGAGAATCTGTATATATATTATTTTGTGGTGATGGAGAATAGTGGCCGATTTGTATTTTTGTTTAATCAAGAAATTCCGGGCCGTAACAGTTAACCACGGGAGGGAGTCTATAATTTGTTAAAGAAAAAGTGGAACAAAAAACATGAAGAATATGATTAGGAAGTAAATTAATGTATATATTTATTTATTTATTTATTTATTCTGGAATACTTTGTAAGTTAGCAAAAGAAAAACATGTTACGTTAAATTTCTATGCGAAACTAATCCCCCATTGTAAATTCTAAAATAATTGTGTGTTTGTTTCCGCCTGGTTGGACTGAAATCTAAAATAATTGTGTGTTTGTTTCCGCCTGGTTGGACTGAAATCTAAAATAATTGTGTGTGTGTAATGAAAAAACGACCACATGTTACGTTAAAGTATTTTTTTTCCACAGAAAGTAAATCTGTTTTTGTTTTATCGCTGATTTGTCTTTTTGTTTAATCAAGAAATTCCGTGCTCCAACATTTAAGTACGGGAGTGAGTTTAGGAAAAGGGAAACAAGAACACAAAATATTTTATTAGGAAGCGAAATATGGGTATTGTTAATCTTTATAATAAAGTAAAGTCGATTTTCTCCTGGTGATTTGGAATTAATCAGTAATTCCGGCTAAGATATACAACGACGGTGTTATTTCCTAGTTTAGTCACCGAAATTATTATTGGTTGTTTACACTTTGCAATTCAATAATTGCCGAACTTTTTTTTGGTGTTTTCTGCAATCAGTAATTGATATACTTATGTATTCTGGAATACTTCTTAAGTAAGGCAAGTAAAAGAAACAATTATACTCAAACGACATTAACGAACAACTAATTAATGCTTTCTGTACGCTGTCGAAAATAGAATGGTAGCGCTTCTTTAGTAAATAATTGAAAGTTCCATTTTAAGTCAATCAAGAACATTGGTTATGGACAAGATGTTTTACGTCCTCTTGCCGGACAATAGAAATTGAATTTTCAATAGTAAACATTTAATTAAATTTCGATTTGTGAAATGTCATATCAACGAGGGTGACGCCTAGTTAATGTCATTTTAAACTATTTGTGCGCTTTTGAGGCTTGACCCGAGAGCGCAATGTCGGCTCTAATCACGGTGCCTGCCTAAACCCCCACCCCCACCCCACTGGTCTGCCACTGATGCAGCAGTTGTATCAGCAGCAGCTGTGACGTCACCAAATGACGTGACTGACTGTCTTATTTTTATTTTATTTTATCTCAGTTAGCTCTCAGAAATCAAAAGGGCCTTCCCCTTCCTGGGGCAAATAATTGATTTCTTTCTGAGATACATAGATATCCGAGTGTTCATTTAAGATTCTCCCCATCATCTCAAATCTTGAGTTTGTAAAACAGTGAAGAATATTAATTTTCCTCTCCTCAATCGACTACATAATTATATGATATTTTATTGTGCTATTTTTGGGTATTGCCATATTACAGGACAGTAATTCATCTGGTCTGGTGGAGTATCCAGCTTAGTGCTGTTACTTGAGGTAGCATCACTATGAGAAGGAGCCAGTGTGTGGCCATGTCGATGGGATCTTATTTCGGCTTCAAATGCTGTTATTTTCAATATTTGGTCAGCGTTAACTTGAAGTGCAGAGTATCTTCATAATTAGCTGTATATGTGACAATAATAATTTATAGATTATCAAAAAAAAATGTTGAAAAATTATTCAATTTTTATTTCGCATGGACATCGAAAACATTGCTTGAGTGTATGTTTTTGTGGAGTTTCTCATTCTCTGCACAATTTTTGTTAGGATTAGGGTTAGGATTAGGGTTAGGATTAGGGTTACATAACTTAGCAATCAAGACCTTCATAAATCAAAAAACTAGTAAATTTCTATGATTTTAAATTGTGAGGGGAGGGGGTCTTTAAAACTTAAATAAAATATCCAAGTTATCTTTGGTGCACCTACTGTAATTGTAACGGCATTAGCCCCCGGAATTGTTTGAGCCGGCTCCGAATGAGTTCATTGCATCAAGGCAGTGCACCCACACGGATCGGCAGCTGAGTCCAAGGCACACTTCAGCCATTCCCTGTTCCGAACACCAAAAACGTGGTGACCATCCAACCTGCTCCATGTCTGTCTTCACTCTTCCAATCCATGTTATCGGCTGGCCGCCTCTGTGCTTCCTCCAGCTAGCAGATTAAATGAATTCCGCCCCATGGACGTTGAAGAACGTGACGAAACCACTTACACTTGACATTTTTGAAAAGCCCCCCCCCCCCCCCTAAAAAACAACTCTCTACATAACGCTTCTGCTTTTGTTTATTAGGCGAGTCGGACTTCTAAAAAGGAGCAAAAAGAATAATGATTAATGCACAGAGGAGATGTTTGTGATTAGTTCAGTCTCGAATTACAACCGGTGTACAGGGCAAAATAATACGCCATATTATTTTGCCCTGTTCCATTTTTGTAGATTTTGAAAATTTTATTTTTATTTTGAAAATATTGTGGATTATTTTTTTTTCTGTTTTGTTTTGCTAATATTAATTTGTTTTGTACTTTTTGCAGATTAGTAAAATCAAATCGTGTTTATTAAGAAATGGAACTGAAATATATCATAAATTTTTTTTTTTTTTTCTTTATTTTTGTTTTGAAAATATTAATTAACAAATAGTAAAATCAAATAGTGTTTATTAAGAAATGGAACTGAAATATATCATAAATTTTCTTTTTTTTTCTTTATTTTTGTTTTGAAAATATTAATTAACAAATAGTAAAATCAAATAGTGTTTATTAAGAAATGGAACTGAAATATATCATAAATTTTCTTTTTTTTTCTTTATTTTTGTTTTGAAAATATTAATTAACAAATAGTAAAATCAAATCGTGTTTATTAAGAAATGGAACTGAAATATATCATAATTTTTTTTTTTTTCTTTATTTTTGTTTTGAAAATATTAATTAACAAATAGTAAAATCAAATCGTGTTTATTAAGAAATGGAACTGAAATATATCATAAATTTTTTTTTTTTTTCTTTATTTTTGTTTTGAAAATATTAATTAACAAATAGTAAAATCAAATAGTGTTTATTAAGAAATGGAACTGAAATATATCATAAATTTTCTTTTTTTTTCTTTATTTTTGTTTTGAAAATATTAATTAACAAATAGTAAAATCAAATAGTGTTTATTAAGAAATGGAACTGAAATATATCATAATTTTTTTTTTTTTTTCTTTATTTTTGTTTTGAAAATATTAATTAACAAATAGTAAAATCAAATAGTGTTTATTAAGAAATGGAACTGAAATATATCATAAATTTTTTTTTTTTCTTTATTTTTGTTTTGAAAATATTAATTAACAAATAGTAAAATCAAATCGTGTTTATTAAGAAATGGAACTGAAATATATCATAAATTTTCTTTTTTTTTCTTTATTTTTGTTTTGAAAATATTAATTAACAAATAGTAAAATCAAATCGTGTTTATTAAGAAATGGAACTGAAATATATCATAAATTTTTTTTTTTTTTCTTTATTTTTGTTTTGAAAATATTAATTAACAAATAGTAAAATCAAATCGTGTTTATTAAGAAATGGAACTGAAATATATCATAATTTTTTTTTTTTTCTTTATTTTTGTTTTGAAAATATTAATTAACAAATAGTAAAATCAAATAGTGTTTATTAAGAAATGG
The DNA here is from genome assembly GCA_963556195.1 of Sepiola atlantica. Lineage (NCBI taxonomy): Eukaryota > Metazoa > Mollusca > Cephalopoda > Sepiida > Sepiolidae > Sepiola > Sepiola atlantica. The sequence continues at coordinate 79,525,340 of OY744537.1, read as the reverse complement.
AACTGAAATATATCATAAATTTTTTTTTTTTTTCTTTATTTTTGTTTTGAAAATATTAATTAACAAATAGTAAAATCAAATCGTGTTTATTAAGAAATGGAACTGAAATATATCATAATTTTTTTTTTTTTCTTTATTTTTGTTTTGAAAATATTAATTAACAAATAGTAAAATCAAATCGTGTTTATTAAGAAATGGAACTGAAATATATCATAATTTTTTTTTTTTTTTCTTTATTTTTGTTTTGAAAATATTAATTAACAAATAGTAAAATCAAATAGTGTTTATTAAGAAATGGAACTGAAATATATCATAAATTTTCTTTTTTTTTCTTTATTTTTGTTTTGAAAATATTAATTAACAAATAGTAAAATCAAATAGTGTTTATTAAGAAATGGAACTGAAATATATCATAAATTTTTTTTTTTTTTTCTTTATTTTTGTTTTGAAAATATTAATTAACAAATAGTAAAATCAAATAGTGTTTATTAAGAAATGGAACTGAAATATATCATAAATTTTCTTTTTTTTTCTTTATTTTTGTTTTGAAAATATTAATTAACAAATAGTAAAATCAAATAGTGTTTATTAAGAAATGGAACTGAAATATATCATAAATTTTCTTTTTTTTTCTTTATTTTTGTTTTGAAAATATTAATTAACAAATAATAAAATCAAATCGTGTTTATTAAGAAATTGAACTGAAATATATCATAAATTTTCTTTTTTTTTCTTTATTTTTGTTTTGAAAATATTAATTAACAAATAGTAAAATCAAATAGTGTTTATTAAGAAATGGAACTGAAATATATCATAAATTTTTTTTTTTTTTCTTTATTTTTGTTTTGAAAATATTAATTAACAAATAGTAAAATCAAATAGTGTTTATTAAGAAATGGAACTGAAATATATCATAAATTTTCTTTTTTTTTCTTTATTTTTGTTTTGAAAATATTAATTAACAAATAATAAAATCAAATCGTGTTTATTAAGAAATGGAACTGAAATATATCATAAATTTTCTTTTTTTTTCTTTATTTTTGTTTTGAAAATATTAATTAACAAATAGTAAAATCAAATAGTGTTTATTAAGAAATGGAACTGAAATATATCATAAATTTTTTTTTTTTTTCTTTATTTTTTGTTTTGAAAATATTAATTAATAAATAGTAAAATCGAATGGACTAATCCGCAAAAAATAACAAATTAATATTAGCAAATCAAAACAGAAAAGAAAATAAGCCTCAATATTTTCAAAATAAAAATAAAATTTTTAAAAATCCGTAAGGAATCTAACAGGGTAAAATAATACGACGTATTATTTTTACCCTGACACCGGTTGCAATGTGAGTCGAAACTAATCACAAATATTTGGCAGTAGAGCTAAAAAGTTCAAGATAACCATGTAAAAGGATGTTTTTTTGACAAACATAAAAACACACATGAAACGAAACAATCAACTGGCAGTTTTATGTAAAATGTTCATATTTAAAAGGTGAACAGAACAAAACAATTGAATAAAAAGACAAGAAAGATTAAAGTAAGTATATGTCTATGTTTTATTTTTTTTTATCATCTTATCAGCTTTTACCAGTAGTCGACATTTCCTTCTACTAAGTGTAAAATGAGGCCATACTTAAAAAAACAAACAAACTTGCTCTTCAGCCTTTCAATTTGGATTATTTGGACTATTCAGACTATTGTTCTCATCTTGGATGTTATTCTCACAATATTTCGGCCGATGAAACCTCCGACCTTCTTCAGGTGCGTCTTGTTGAACTCAGGAATCTGTACGAAATTTCGAACAGGATCCTTTATTTAATCCGTTGGGGTAGCGTGCTCCTGTTCCGTCAGCCATGACCAGGTAGAAGTCTTACGTAATTTGTAATTGTATTCTTATAAATAATAGATTAGAACACCATTAATATATATATATATATATATATATATATATATATATATATATATTAGTGATGGGACGATTCCAATATTTTTCCCGATTCCGATACAATTACCAATTCTGTTCTAAATTCCCAATTCCGATACAATTACCTATTCCGATACTACAAATATACCAAAGTTATGTTAAAAATATCAACTAACAATTTGTTTACATCAGGTTTTTAGTATAATATTACACTGGAATAAAATCTATAAAAAAACGGATATGTTCATTTTTTTTTTAAAATTTATTTTGTATCTCACCGATAAGCTATAAAAAAGCCAATACACATTGGTAAACCTTTTCTGGATTAAAAAAAAAAAAAATTAATTAATTAATAATTATTTTCACTTTAAAGAAGCAAACATTTCTGTTTGCCTTTGGAATTCCCCCCCTGCTTCCTGTTTCCCAGACAGTACCCACATGCAGAAATTTAAATGTAATGTGAACAAACATCTTGCTGCCTAACTCCCCACGCATGTTTCTCCCCTATAAATCTGGCTTCTAGCATAGTAGCTCCCTACGCTTCAGTGACGATATGCCTTGTTGGGGGCGAACAAAAGTAAAACAGAAAAAATGCAAACAATAATTTCATTTCAAACAATAAAAGCTCCTAATCAGACAAAGTCTTACGTGTTGTTATATTACGGCAGATCAATAGATCGATGAGACGAACGAGCATTAAAGGAAAGTGCTAGCCTGCTTAGTTACCTCTTTTCTTTTTAGGTTCGTTCGGCTTACTCTCTCCTCTTCTTTTCATTTCTTCCTCTTCTTTTCATTTCTTTCTTCTTGAAGAGGGAATCACCTTGCGGTCAGTTGCTCATAAAAATAAGTAATTACATATGCGGGCAAAGTGTGAATTCAAGGAAAAGTGTTCACACATGTTTTGAACAAGTAGGTGCGAAATAAACTTCGATAAAACTAGCGACTTATCGAAAAAGGATACGATTTTAATTTTACATCATGCAGACTTGTTATGAAGAAAATATATATATATATACAATCATTTTTAATCAGAAATCTTCACGTTTAAATCAATAGTTTTCGGGTTCAAAGGCTGCTTGTTTTATCAGATTTAATCCTCACGACACCCTTGGCAAACGCATAAAAACCATATACCAAGTTTTGTGAATGAAATTGGGTACAATGAAATTATTCAAAAGTTGTTATATTTGTCTATTTATCAGGGCTATTATTATTATAGGACTTTTTTTGCATGGTAACAATAATAATATTGAATATCGTTTTGTTTTTTGTTCATGAATATCGTATTGAAGTAAAAATTCTATTTTTTTAAAAAACTTTTCTTCAACTCCAAACAAGGCATATTGCCACTGAAGTGTAAGGGCCTACTGTGATAGGGACCAGATTTATAGAGGGGGAAACCTGGGTGGGGAGTTGGGCAGCATATTTAAATTTCTGCATGTTGGTACGATCTGAGTAACCGGGAGCAGGAATGAAGATTCCAAAGGCAAGCAGTCTGAGGAAAGAAGTTAGTATAGATGGATAGCTTCTAGCATCTAGTGAAAGGGTGGGATTTTGCTGCTATTCGGGTGGGTCTGGAGTATTCACATTGAGGGCTGGTACACATGTAAGTTTATCAGTACTTGTAAAAAAAGCACAGGGACGCAACGTTGCAGCGATGAAACAGGGGCTGGAGCTTGGTAGACAGTGCGGGACCTATTAGGTTAGAGACTTTTTTTAGTACCCTGTCCAATATACTTTTTTTTTTTTTTCAATATACTTATATCTATGATAAATTATTAATAGTAAACTAGTGGGACCCGTGTAAATTACACGAAATGATATTTTCAATACTAATTATCTTGTTCCTAACCTACACATGTTTGAATAAAATATGATAATTAAAAAAGAATGAACAATACATGAAACAATTTACAAAACTTATTTATATACAATATTTCTAGTGAAGGTAGTTCCTCTTCTCTGGTCATGAGTAGAATTATTCTGAGGACAAATTTTCACTCTTACACTGTTCATAGACCTTGCTCTTGAGAAGGCTACATAAAGTTGTCCATGAATAAAGCAAGGTTGTGGTAGGTAGATCCCAACCTTATCGAAAGTTTGTCTTTGAGCTTTATTAATGGGCATTCATGAGTAGCATACAAAGATTCGGAAGTCGTTGCTTTTGGTATAAGCGTGACACACAAAATAACACACACGCTATCGTATTAATATGTGTCTTCCCGGTCGTCCTCTACCTCCCCCCCCCCCCCCTTCGATGTAGAAAAAAAAATCTTAGTGGTTGGTTGGGATCGAACTATAAACCAGTCGGGCCGACGTCAAAAAACGACGTCAAAATCCTACATTGCTAACCGTTGCGCCAAAGGAGAAATAATAGTAAAAATTACGAAAATTAGGTGACTTGAATGCTTTTCCAAATCGAGGTGCGGCACGCATGCGCAGAGCTTTTGATGTAAGCGTGACACACGAACAAACACGCTATCGTATTAATATATAGATTATTCATTTTAAAAAATTTATTCACCCTAAACAAGGCATATTGCCACTGAAATGTAAGGGGCAACTGTGATAAGGGCCAGATTTATAGGGGGGAACCTGGGTGGAGAGTTGGTCAGCAAGATATTTGTTCATATTTCATTTAAATTTCTGCATGTTGGTACGGTTGGGGGACAAAGGCCAGCGGTCTGAGGAAAGAAGCTATTAGAGTGGGATATCTTCTGGCATCTAGGGACCTCTACAGTGAAGCAGTGGAATTTTGCTGCTTGTCGGGTCGTTAGGGGCTTTTTACGTTGAGGGGAGGGGGGTGCAAGTGCAGTAAGTTCATCGGGGCACATATCGTGGAAGTATTGTGACAACCGCGATATAATATCAGTTACATGGTCTACTTGATTACAAAACTTATATCAGTCTGTGCATATCTACGAGAGGACACTGAAATAAAAAAAACAGACTCTCTTTGTTGACATGAAGCGTGTATCAGATGACAAGTATCAAGCACTAAAATCCTCCCTTCTGTGACCCTCCCTCCCGGTTCAGAGGCATCATGGCTCCAGTGGAAAACACTAAACCGCCTGAGAACGGAATGGGGCGATCCAAAATTGCTATGAGTATTGATTTACTCCTCTCCAGGAGTTAGGCACAAGGCCAGTTTTTATCTTACTCCCACAAGTAAGATGTGACCCAAGGTCGGGTCAGGAAAGTGGGGTTTAAAAATTGCCTGGGCAGCCCCGTCGGCATTCCCCGGTAGGGGCGCCTCAGACAGTAAGCAATAAACTTACTCCTCCCCAAAGAGGGGAGGCAAAGCCTGGGAAGGTGGACCTCCCAGAACTGCACAGGACAGACCCATTGACCGGCGTAAATCAAGACCCGAAGGCCAAGACGATACCAGTCTATGGGGTGCAGTATCCATCGGAACAGATACTACACTTTGATCAAAACTGATCCAACCATCTGAGGAACTCCCTCCCGGTTCAGAGACACCCTGGCTCCAGTGGAAAACACTAAACCACCTGAGAATGGGAATGGGTTGATCAACAGTTGCTATAAGTAAATGGTGTAGAAAACTGACCCAACCATCTGCGAATGTGGAGAAGAGGACCATACGATGCAACACTGCCTTGTCTGCCCTCTACTGCACAACCGGTGAAGCTTGAAAGATCTTGCAGAGTACAACAATAATACAAAGGACTGCATAAAAAAGTGTGGAACTGTTGTATGACCAGATGACACTTCAAAGACACATAAAGAAGAAGCACTAAAAGCTCTATCATGTGATAAATAAGTAATTGGTTGGTGCCACCCTTCTTCTCTGCCCCCTCTTTCTCACAGACGAAATGTTGCTAGTCTCAGTCTTTTCTATAAGTACTATTATGGCATGTGTTCTTCAGAATGGTCTGATTTATTTCCCGCTTCATTTGTTCCAGCTCGTTTGACTCGTTAGTCTAGTAGTCTTCATCAATTCACCGTTCAGGTACCTCTTCCTATTCCAGTAGCTTCTTTCAAAGAACTGCAGGTTTGTGGAACTATCTTCCTGCTGACTGTTTTCCTCCTACCTATAGTCTTGGTCGTTTCAAAACCACGGTCAATAGGCATCTCCTGTCTTTGTGTTAATCATTATTCGTTCTTTTTAGCTCCTTACATCTGTTGCTCTGCTGCTACCAGATCAGGCTGTCTGAAGATCTAGGCTTTCTGACCAAAAATGCACCTAACATTAAAGTTGTTTTGTTTTTCTCCCTTCTCTTTGCAAAACTCAATCATGTTCTGCAAAGCTAAAAAGAAAAACAACAATTCACCTCCTCCTTTCTCTCTCTCTCTTTCCTACCATCCCTTTTTTTCCCGCCCTAACGGGGCCACCAGTTTGCCATGGGTGGCAACCCGTGATGCTCAAGGGCGGGATCCTGGTTGCTGAGCAGTTCATAACTTGGGAAAGTAGTGAATATGCGCACTGAAACACTTCACTTTGGCCCTTACCTGGGCTAGACGGGCGGTTGGAGAGGCCCGATCCAATCAATCGGCTGGTCACGTCAAGCCCCCACCATATAAAACCCACACCAATCTACTCACTACAATTAACATTCCTATTCCAACCCCTACTAACAACCACTAATAAATACCCCCAAAATATGGCGGAAAGCGGTGGCTGAGGGTCAATTGGTTATGGCGAATAAAACATTGACATGGCTGCAACATGCTTGACATTTTTCTTAAAACCCCCCAAAAGCAAAATCAAAGAAAAACAAGTTCTCAGTGCTTCACCTAAACCAAGTATATCATCCCTGTATCTCTGTGGTGCCAGGGCGAATGGGTTTCCCCCCTGGAACTTCCAACAAAGGGCTCCGAGGCGGGTGGGGAGCAAGAGTTATGAAAAAAAAAAAACACATGGATCATTTTCCCCCCAAAATCCTTAAAAGATACCACTCTGATGTCTCAGAAACGTCAAGCTCAGAGGACGAAAAAATATACAACACACCAAAAAACAGCCTCCCCACGAATCCCTGTAAAATCAAACTTGCAGGCAGTTGCCATATCAGTATCTCTCCATAAAAGGATAACAATATGTTCTCTATACATAAAAGGATAACAATATGTTCTCTATACATAAAAGGATAACAATATGTTCTCTATACATAAAAGGATAACAATATGTTCTCTAACCCTAACCACCGAAAGAGAAGATTAATGATAATTTGCTTATGCTACTTCCCAAACTTTACATCTTAGCTGGTGACTTCAATAGTCATAATCAAATTTTGGAAAGTAAAGAAACCAATGGAAAAGGCAAAATTGTAGAAAAATATAATCAATAAAAGGAATCTGTCTTTTCAATCAAAAAACATACACCTACCTCCACCCAGAAAAAGGGTCATTCTCTGCATTAGACCTCACACTATGTGAGCTCACTACTTTCCTAGATTTCAATTGGAAAGTACTCAACGATACCTGTGGCAGTGACCATTTCCCAATCATTTTAGAAAATCCTAATTCCAAAACAGGAGAAGAAATCTCATACTGGAACCATAACAGAACAAACTGGGATAAATATAAAATTTTATGCCAAAATAAACTCCCTCCCAAATCAAATAATAACAAAGACCACATAACATATTTCTCCAAAACACTCCTAGAAATTGCTGAACAAAGCATACCTAAAACTTCCAACTCCAACAAACAAAAAAAACCTTGGTTCAACCATGAATGCCAAACTGCCATATGCACACGTCGTACTGCTCTGAAATTTTTAAAATTAAATCCAACCAAAGAAAACCTTAACAGTTTTAAAAACTGTCGGGCTAAAGCATGAAAAACAATGAGGGAATCAAAAAGAACTTCCTGGCAGAATTTTCTATCCAAACTCAACGACAAGACTAAAATTAAAACAATCTGGAAAAGGATGCGAAAAATCTCAGGCAAATATTCTAACACCCCATTAAATCAATTGCATCAAAACAATATAGAAGCCACTACCAAGGAAGAAATTGCAAATATGCTTGCAGATAACTTTGTTAAAAACTCTTCCCACCAAAAAGAAAATCCTAACTTCCAAAAAAATCAGACAAAATAAAAAAACTCATAGTAAAATAACCCACACAAAAATGTTACCATAACAAAACTTCAGGAAGCTTTGAATAAAACGCATAACTCATCTGTAGGCCAAGACAAGATTCATTATGAATTTTGGAAAATTTTACCATTAATATCTCTAAATTACCTCCTAAAATATACAATGACATATGAAACAAAGGTGGAATCCCCTCACAGTAGAAACAAGCTATAGTAATCCCCATTCCAAAAGCAATGAAAACAGACCCAGACAAACAAAAAGGAAAAATTCCTAAAGACAACACTACAAATCCAAAGAACTACAGGCCTGTATCCCTAACTAGTTGCTTATGCAAATCACTTGAAAGAATGATTAATAAAAGGCTTGTAAGGTACCTGGAAAAAAACAACCTACCATCCAAATTTCAATCTGGTTTTAGGAAAAACAGAAGCACCATAGATAACCTTGTACAGCTTGAAACCTAGTTAAGAGAGGCTTTTATCCGAAAGCAACATGTAACTGCAATATTTTTTTGATATTGAAAAAAGCCTATGATACCACATGGCAATATGGTATTATGAATGACCTAAAAGAATTAGGCCTAAAAGGCAAACTTCCCATATTCATAGGAAATTTCATAAATAATAGAACCTTCCAAGTTAGAGTGGGAAATACACTCTCAGATAAAAAAAGAGCAAGAAACAGGAGTTCCCCAGGGAAGTATTCTCTCAGTAACCCTGTTTAATAATAAAGTTAATAATATCCTCAAAGACATCGCAACAGAAACATCAGAAATTAAAGGTGCCCTATATGTAGATGACGTCATGATCTGCTATAGATCTAAATATATAAACATGATTGAATGACAACTTCAATTTAACATAAACAAAATGACAAAATGAGCAACAGAAAACGGTTTTAATTTCTCTAAAATGAAAAAAAAATGCTTGCACTTTTGCTCCCAGAGAAAGTTACATAATGACCCCATCATTAAGATCGAAGAAGAACAGATCCCAATCATAAATGAGTACAAATTTCTGAGTATGATATTTGATAAAAAACTTAATTTTATTCCCCATATAAAATATCTGAAAAACAAATGTACTAAAGCTACACAACTCTTACGCGAACTTGCCCACACAAACTGGAGAGCTGATTAAGAAACACTCTTACATATCTACCGCATCAAAATTCGACTGATACTGGACTATGACAGCCTTATCTATAGGTCAGCCAGAAAGTCCTACCTAAAAGAACTTGATACCATCTACCATGAAAGCTTGAGACTGGTATTAGGTGCATACAGAACCTCCCCAGTTGAAAGCCTATATGCAGAAGCCCACAAAGCACCCCTTCAGATGAGAAGTGAAAAATTGGCCCTGCAATACATAATAAAATTAAAATTATGTACAACCAACCCAGCATACGACTGTATATTTAACCCAAAACTAAGAACCTTTTTTGAACAAAAAAGAAAAATGATAAAATCTTAAGGCCTTAGAATGGAATCCATTATAAAAGAATCTAAAATCCAACTTTCCTACATTGACATTTCCACTTTATTTGAAACTGAACCTTGGATCATCAGACCTCCAGAAGTGATCCTATCACTGAACAACTTAGACAAGAAAAATACTCATCCATATACTTACCAAGAAGAACTTTAAGTGATCTTGGAAAACCTCCCTTAATACAGATACATTTACACTGACGATTCTAAAGATGCAGACAGAGTTGGATGCACTGCTATCTTGGATAAGATTAAATGGCAGTGTGAACTACCTGATAAAGCGTCAATTTTTAGTGCAGAAACTACAGTCATATACCTGGCTCTAAAAATAATAGAAAGTAGTAGAACAGATAAATTCATAATCTTCTCCGACTCCCTATCAGTGCTCACAACACTGAAGAACAAAAAATGGAGAACCCTCTAATCACAAAAATCTTAAATAAGATTACCTATATCTATAATGAGAATCAGTGTAAAATTAAATTATGCTGAATACTAAGTCATATTGGCATTCGTGGAAACGAAAAAGCTGATAGAGCAGCAAAAGAATCGTTGAACATGATACTTACCAATATTAGGATTCCATACACTAATCTTCAACCTTCTATAAACAGAAAAATGGTAAGAATCTTGGGATGAATGCCAAAGTAATAAATTACACAAGATTTGGCCAACTATTGCTAAGTGGCCCTTAGGCTACAGAAAGACAAGAAGAGAAGGGGTTATAGTAGCCAGACTTCGTATAGGACATACATATATAACCCACAAACATTTATTGAAAGGTTAAGAGTCTCCAATGTGTATATCATGTCAAGAACCTTTTACAGTCAAACATGGATCTACAGGATCTACAACAAAGCCGAAGGAAATACTACAACTCGAAAACTCTAAAGGACCTGTTTAAAGATTCACTAAAATCTTAGACTTCATTAAAGAAGTTGAACTGTTCAAAAAAATTTAATCTCAAATTTTTTTTTTTTCCCAAAAACAATATAAAATAAATTGACCTTAGGACTTCATTTGACAACATTAGTCAGCATTAAATAGCCCCTAGATGGCTGTTATGCCGTAAACCAAACCAAACATTGATATTTTTTATTTCTTCCCCCCCCCCCTTTTCTTGCCTTTGCAAAACTCAATCATGTTCTGCAAAAACAAAAACAACAATTTTCCTTTACAAAACAATCAAACCAAATGCCATGAATACATATTTGAAGATATAAAGAACTTGAAACATAAAAACTTCTACCAAAATGACCGGATTTGGCATTAAATGACCCAAAAAGGTTTGATATGCCATAAAACACCCAACCAACCTTACATCAAGTGACTTCATGTCTTGTCTGGAGTTACTTTCATAAAAAAAAAGTTCCAAGAAGTATTTGTAATTTTTTTGGGGGGGGGGATCATTCGGACTATTATTTTCATCTTGATTGTTATTCTCAAAACATTTTGGCCGTGTAACCTCTGACCTTCTTCAGGTGCATCTTTTTGCATTTGTGAATCTTTATATTAAACTCTAAAACCTATACGAAATTTCAAACTGAACCCTTTATTTAATTCACAGAGGTAGATTGGTTTGGCGATGTCAGCCATGACCAGGTAAGCGTTACTTCATGTTATTCTTAGTTAAATGATTTAAATGGTTCAGCTAGAAATTCTGTATAGATTCTTATACACAATTTTGAACTGAACCATTTCATTTAAATCCATGGAAGTAGATTGTTCTCGTTCCGTCAGCCATGACCGGGTAGAAGTGTTAATTAATTATTTTGATATTCTTAGTTATTATCGCTTAAGGATTACACCTTCAACGTCCACAAGACTGTCGCTTAGAACTGATTGTTAATCAACGCCTTTATCCGTTGTGCTTCATTCTAATATATTTTTTGCTATTCAACTTGAATGGACAGTTGGCAACCGCTGATCTAGACTTTGAGTCTAGATCAGCGGTTGCCAACTATTTGAACTTCATGGACCACTGAATGTATAATTTTGAATTAGGTGGACCACTAATGTGAATATAGAAAAAGCAGTGATTACATTTATATTAGAACTAAAAGAATACCCGTTCCAGGACGGGCAAAATTAATTCCCCGAACAGAACAGTTTTGCGCCAATTTTATGTCGCTTTATTAAGATTAAAATCAAGATATAATGATACTAAACCTTATGTCGCGAATCATTATTCCAATTTTGATCAAAATCCTTTACATGATTTTGATTCTAGAAAATGTCTAAAATTTAAGGCTTAAGCTTAAGGGGTCTTTAGAAAAAATTGAAATTCAGGGAATCTTGTTTAATTGGTGTCTAATGACTATGGATCAAATTCAATGCAAATCTGAAATATTTGACTTTTCAAATTGGAGGTTGTGCCCATATCATGCTCCTAAAATCCCTTTAAAATACTCAAAAGAAACTGAAATTGGGGGAATATTTATTAATTGATGTCTAATACTGATTGTTGAAATTTGACAAAAATCAGAGGTATCTGAATTTTCATGAAAGGCTTCCACCCCCTTTTTACCCGCTTTCCATAAAACTTAATTAACTAAATATAACCCACATTACGACCCCTGACGCATAGCAGCTATGCTCCAAAATTCATAATGACCGGTTAATTAGTTTAGGAGTGAATCCTGTATATACAAATGTATAAACATATATGCATTCCTAACTTTATATCATCATCATCACCATCAGGGTTTAGTTCATTCCTGGGGGAGGAACCCCTTCCTAGTTTCCGACGACCTTATTGGTGATTGTCATTGAAGAGGTTTTGCCATAGTTGCCATGCTAGGTCCTGCGGGTTGGCGACGCTATTTGCCCATAACATTATATAAATCGAGATAATCAGAAAACTTTTTATTAATATGAAATGCATCCATTAAGGTTAACAAATTATATTCCAATTATTTAAATAAAACAAATTGAAAATGTGAAGTTTATTAAAGAATTCCATATTTTTAATGAGAATTCTTCAAGACGAAATAATTTTAAAAAAATGGACATGGGATAATATTAATGAATTTCTAAATTATAACAAATATTCAAAATTTAATCAAAATTAATTTCATACTATTAGGGGTGGGACGTAATGGGTGAAAATTTATGATTCATGCGAGTAGTATTTTTTTGTGTTCATTTATACATAAATAACACTAAACAATCAAACAGAAGGTGCAGGCCAAAAATAGCCGTTAGGGCTCCACGGGACTCAAAATCCATCATTTTTCGGTGAAAAAGTGGTTTCATACGACATTGCAGGTCCTAAAACATCCTCAAAAGCTATGAATGGATATAGATGGTTAAATCTGATATAGTACTTTAATTTAGGACCATTTTCAGGCTGTGAAAGGGTTTTCATGAATGTAAAATAGCCAAAAACTATTGGCCTGCACCTTTTGCAAAATTTTCAAATTGTTTAGTGTTATTTATGTATAAATGAACACAAAAAAATACTACTTGCATGAATCTGAAATTTTCACCCATTACGTCCCACCCCTAATACTATTCGGCTTCCTCCTCCTCCTCAACTATTTATGCTCGAGTCTCATAATTCTGGGGTTGTTTAGAATTTCATTGTCTCAATGTTTTGTAGCGTACTAACTGGAAGTTGAGTCATGTCAACATCTTCAATAATGTCGTTGTAATCCATACTTTACTGTTAAAATGACATTCTCTATTGATAGTTCATGTTTGTAGAAAATTTTACTGGCAAACCATCCAGTGATTAGTAATTAACAGTAATTAACAGAAAATATTCAGTAACAAGCATTGAACATAGTTTTGCAAGTCATGGCATGTTAGCTTATATAGGGCAGTCGCTAGAAAAGCGGAGAATTTGAGCAAGAGCTTCAATTCAATTTCTTCATCAATCTACTCCTGATTTCATTGCACTGGAGGATTTGCCCTCAAAAACGCCCAAACTTAAATATCATGGATTACTCTGTTAATCTTCTTGGCCTTTTGGCTAAGATCAAAGTGTAGTATCTGTTCCGGTGGATACTGCACCCCATAGACTGGTATTGTCTTGGCCTTCGGGGCTTGATTTACGCCGGTCAATGGGTCTGTCCGGTGCAGTTCTAGGAGGTGAACCCTCCCAGGCTTCGCCTCCCCTCTTTGGGGAAGAGTAAGTTTATTGCTTACTGCCTGAGGCGCCCCTATCGGGGAATGCCGACGGGGCTGCTCACCTCTCGGGCGCTGGCTTTTCAAACCCCACTTTCCCGACCCGACCTTGGGTCACTTCTTACTTGTGGGAGTAAGATAAAACAGGCCTTGTGCCTAACCCCTGGAGAGGAGGTAAATAAATACACTGTTTGGAGCTTGTTATTAGCAGAAACTCAAAAATGTCGACGTGAAATAGACTCAATTGATGATTTAAAAATGTGCTTGGAATGATATTCTTCACGTTACTCTTCAATACGCCACTCGAGCTTGGATTTCTAGGTTAAGACGCTGCTATGAAGTGCACGGACGACATTTTGAGCATCTGTGGGTGTATTATAATATTAGTCATTGAAAAACTTTATAAATGTTATTCGTTGTAAAAATAAATTACCGTTTGACGAATTTCCCGCTTTTCTAGCGACCCCCCTTTACTGTGGTTATATGATGTCACATTCATGCACTTGTGTAATCGTGTATATCTCAAGATTACATAAGATATTGAACATATATACCATCCATAATACGTTTCATGGTCTCAATGTTTTGTAGTGCACTAGCTGTGAGTTGATAGTCGTGGCAACATTTGTAAACATGCGCTCGGCGGTTGCACATTTAGTGTTGCATGCATGCAAATGTCAGACTTGCTGCAAGTGAGTAATATTTAACAAAAAGGGGAGAGACTGCACAGAAGATTGGAAATATGTCTGATCTTGATGTTTGGGCCACCCAGATTCCATTTGTCCACTTGAGAAAATAATGTTTTCTGATAAGAGTTTTCCTGCTGTGGTTATGGGGACCACTTCAATTTGTGCCAGGAATAATGGCTGGGACCCCCTGTGGATTGTGCCTTTGCTGTTCATGGATAAGGCTGACCATTAGCTCAAGTGGTCTTTCTGGGTGGTCGAATGGAGATAACTGAAATAACCGGAATCGAAGATTTCCGGTCAAAAGTACATATATTCCAGCCTATGGGCAGGCGTGAGGGTGAGAATCAGCCCTCCGGGCGTGAAGCAGTCAGTCAGAGTTGGACGTCTGAGAGTCAGTTGGATTTCTGTGCCTCTCAGAGAGAAGTGGGCTCTTAGGCTCTAAACTAAGGGCCTTGTGTTTTGATTTGGTCTGGCAAAAATCTGATTTTGCAAGTCTGCTAGTCAACCTAAGAAAACGAGTACCATCGTACTCTCCAAAGAAAAATAAACCTTGTCAATTGTTTTTAAACTAGAGTTAGGGTTTAATTTGGAGGGAAAATTCCTTGTTGCAGCACTGACTGAATCGAACAAAAACTTCGGACCGACACAGCGAGCGCGACGATCACGACTTGTGCAGTGGGCGCACACATGCATATGCATACATTTTCAATGTTGTCTTAATCTGTACTTAACTGGTAAAATTGCATTCTATCTTTTCCTTCATTTGTATGCGATGTTTGTAGAAAATCATACTCAGAACTTATCCAGTAACTTGTTATGAACACTAATGGTATGAAACCATTTGGTAACAAGTTTTATGAACAATACTAGTATGAAACTATTTGGTAACAAGTGTTATGAACACTAATGGTATGAAACCATTTGGTAACAAGTGTTATGAACACTAATGGTATGAAACCATTTGGTAACAAGTTTTATGAACAATACTGGTATGAAACTATTTGGTAACAAGTGTCATGAACAATAATGGTATGAAACTATTTGGTAACAAGTGTTGTGAACAATAATGGTATGAAACTATTTGGTAACAAGTGTCATGAACAATAATGGTATGAAACTATTTGGTAACAAGTGTTGTGAACAATAATGGTATGAAACTATTTGGTAACAAGTGTTGTGAACAATAATGGTATGAAACTATTTGGTAACAAGTGTCATAAACAATAATGGTATGAAACTAATTGGTAACAAGTGTCATGAACAATAATGGTATGAAACTATTTGGTAACAAGTGTCATGAACAATAATGGTATGAAACTATTTGGTAACAAGTGTCATGAACAATAATGGTATGAAACTATTTGGTAACAAGTGTTGTGAACAATAATGGTATGAAACTATTTGGTAACAAGTGTTGTGAACAATAATGGTATGAAACTATTTGGTAACAAGTGTCATGAACAATAATGGTATGAAACTATTTGGTAACAAGTGTTGTGAACAATAATGGTATGAAACTATTTGGTAACAAGTGTTGTGAACAATAATGGTATGAAACTATTTGGTAACAAGTGTCATGAACAATAATGGTATGAAACTATTTGGTAACAAGTGTCATGAACAATAATGGTATGAAACTATTTGGTAACAAGTGTTATGAACAATAATGGTATGAAACTATTTGGTAACAAGTGTTGTGAACAATAATGGTATGAAACTATTTGGTAACAAGTTGTATGGACAATAATGGTATGAAACTATTTGGTAACAAGTGTCATGAATATGACTTTGCAATTCATGTTCGGTTATCCTATGGCTGGATGATGATGGTGACGATGATACATTTGTGTAGTTGCGTTTATTTCGAGATTACATAAAGTTTTACTATCCATAATACAATTTGATACTCGTCATTTTTTAATCTGAAGCTTGATAAAAATTGAAATAATCTCTCAATTTTTCTGTGGACCATAAAAAATTTTCATGAAAATAGATGATGCTGCAGTTGCACAGTATCTACGGACGAGCCACAACTGCTAACAGTGCTACTTACTTTTGTGGGTTAAGTGTTTTAAGTGTTTTATTTCTTTTATGCGTCTGGATTAGTGTAGGTCATAAGAAACAAAACGCGTTTTATAATTGTAACAAAATAAGGTAGAAGGGGGGAGGGGGGGCAGTCATGCATGGCTGAATCTCAAAAGAGGAAATAACTGTTTTTTCTTTGTTTAAACCGTTTGCATAATCTATTTGAAATTAAGACATTCCGCAGATATTGTTAAGATACAACTTGAGACATAATTGCTTTTGCGTGGATTGCTGGCAGATTTGTATTGCACACACCCCTTCTGCAATAGAACAAATTGTTTATTGTACGTTGCATACTGTGTGCGTAAGTAAATGTTTAAAATTATTTTTCTAAGTATATCTGTTGTATTTGGCCGACCAAAACAACTGCTGCTGCTATAGCAGCAGATGTTTTGGTCTGCCAAATGCAACAGATGTTTTGGTCTGCCAAATGCAACAGATGTTTTGGTCTGCCAGATGCAACAGATGTTTTGGTCTGCCAGATGCAACAGATGTTTTGGTCTGCCAGATGCAACAGATGTTTTGGTCTGCCAGATGCAACAGATGTTTTGGTCTGCCAGATGCAACAGATGTTTTGGTCTGCCAGATGCAACAGATGTTTTGGTCTGCCAGATACAATAAAAAAGAGAGTCACTCTAGTTTAACATATAAGTGGGTATGTAAATACTTCATGAGCTGACCTCCTCTCCTGTCTTGCATAGTTTCTGGTCACTCTTGGTGCCAAGGCTCTTAAAATGACAGGATGGTGTTTTACCTCTTGGGGAGTAGGCCATCTTTAGCTTTTGTTTGAGAATGATGATGTCACGATAAAAACACTAGTTTCTGGTTAGCCACGAAACCAGTTTAGGGGTAGACTTTTTTTTGTCAGCCAGCCTAGTAACCCCTTCCCTCCCTATTGCGCTTTTGAAGGGCTTCTCTTTTTTTTTATCTAACCTGTTTGGAGTCCAGAGGATTGGATGCTGGTGGTCAGGTCTTTTTCAGGCTTGGTTTGTCTTGAAGTGATTCTACCTTTCTCTCCCTTTTTATTATTATGCTTCATACAAATCCACACAACACAAACACTTTACTATTTCCTATAGTAACATCAGAGGGCTCAGGTAAAACTTTCCTGATGTTAAGTCGCTTCTCTTGGGAAAATCTCACATCCTTGCTCTTTGTGAGACTAATCTGGATGCTTCTATTGATAGCAACGATCTACATGTGGATGGTTACTTGCCTCTTGTCCGCTTAGACTCGTCCACGCATTTGCATGATCTTACTCTTCTTCTTCACAAGAATCTCCCCATTGCACGTGTCCCCAGCCTCGAATCTCATGGGTGTCCTTTTATGGTTGTCTTTGCTGCACTGCACTTCCACTTCGTTCTTTTTGTACCGTTCCCCTTTCTGACAATGACTGCTTTGTTGTTGATGCTATATCTAGCAGTATTAATGATGCTTTGCAAATTCATCCGTCAAGCTTACTCTTTATTTTGGTCTGCCAGATGCTACAGATATTTTTGGTCTGCAAGATGCTACAGATATTTTTGGTCTGCCGGATGCAACAGATATTTTTGGTCTGCAAGATGCAAAAGATATTTTTGGTCTGCCGGATGCAACAGATATTTTTGGCTTGCCAGATGCAACAGATATTTTTGGTCTGCCAGGTGCAACAGATATTTTTGGTCTGCCAAATGCAACAGATATTTTTGGTCTGCCAAATGCAACAGATATTTTTGGTCTGCCAAATGCAACAGATATTTTTGGTCTGCCAAATGCAACAGATATTTTTGGCTTGCCAGATGCAACAGATATTTTTGGTCTGCCAGGTGCAACAGATATTTTTGGTCTGCCAAATGCAACAGATATTTTTGGTCTGCCAAATGCAACAGATATTTTTGGCTTGCCAGATGCAACAGATATTTTTGGTCTGCCAGGTGCAACAGATATTTTTGGTCTGCCAGGTGCAACAGATATTTTTGGTCTGCCAGATGCAACAGATATTTTTGGTCTGCCGGATGCAACAGATATTTTTGGTCTGCCGGATGCAACAGATATTTTTGGCTTGCCAGATGCAACAGATATTTTTGGTCTGCCAGGTGCAACAGATATTTTTGGTCTGCCAAATGCAACAGATATTTTTGGTCTGCCGGATGCAACAGATATTTTTGGTCTGCCAAATGCAATAGATATTTTTGGTCTGCCAGGTGCAACAGATATTTTTGGTCTGCCAAATGCAACAGATATTTTTGGTTTGGCATATGCTACAGATATTTTTGGTCTGCCAGATGCAACAGATATTTTTGGTCTGCCAAGTGCAGCAGATATTTTTGGCTTGCCAGATGCAGCAGATATTTTTGACTTGCCAGATGCAGCAGATATTTTTGTCTTGCCAGATGCAACAGATATTTTTGGCTTGCCAGATGCAACAGATATTTTTGGTCTGCCAGATGCAACAGATATTTTTGGTCTGCCAGATGCAACAGATATTTTTGGTCTGCCAGATGCAACAGATATTTTTGGTCTGCCAAATGCAACAGATATTTTTGGCTTGCCAGGTGCAACAGATATTTTTGGTCTGCCGAATGCAACATATATTTTTGGTCTGCTAGGTGCAACAGATATTTTTGGTCTGCCAGGTGCAACAGATATTTTTGGTCTGCCAGGTGCAACAGATGTTTTTGGTCTGCCAAGTGCAACAGATATTTTTGGTCTGCCAGATGCAACAGATATTTTTTGGTCTGCCAGATGCAACAAATATTTTTGGTCTGCCAGATGCAACAGATATGTTTGGTCTGCCAGATGCAACAGATATGTTTGGTCTGCCAGATGCAACAGATATGTTTGGTCTGCCAGATGCAACAGATATGTTTGGTCTGCCAGATTAACAGATATGTTTGGTCTTCCAGATGAAACAGATATGTTTGGTCTGCCAAATGTAATATATTTCGACCTTCCAGATGCAACATATTTTTTGTCTGCCAGATGCAACATATTTTTTGTTAGGCAGATGCGACAGATGTCTAGAAAAAAATAATCCTAAAACTATATACAAATAAAAAAAATAAGTCATGATGGTTTGGATTATTTAGACTACTATTCTCATCTCGGTTGTTATTTTCACGTTTTGTACCGATGTAACATCCAAGCTTTTTCAGGTGTATCTTTATGAACTTGGCATCCTTTATGTTGAATTTTGGAACCGGTTCGGAATTTAGAACCAAGCCCTTTATTTAATCCACAGGTGTAGATTGTTTTCATTCTGTAGCCATCTCTGGTAAAAGTGTTAACTATTATGCTATTCTTAGCTATTAGCACCTGTAGTAAGGATTCAACCTTCAACCGCCAGAAAATTTTCACTTATAATATAAATTAACAGTTCTACCTGTTCATGACTGATGGGACAATAACAATCTATCCCCCGTAGTTTAAAAAAAGGATTAAGTTTGAAATTTCATCAATGTTCCCCAGTTTGATATAAAGATACTCAAGTTCAACTAGAAGATTCACAAGTTTGAAAAGATGCACTTGAAGTTAAAATGTTGTGAATATAACAACCAAGATGAGAACAGTAGTCCGAATAATTCAAAGGATGCAAATTATCAATCCTCATCTCAAAAATTCCAAAACATGAATAACAATGATTTTTTTTTCCAGATGTGTTTATTCCTTAAAAAAAGACCATGTTGAATTCTTCGAGTGACACCGAGTTCCAGGAGGGAAATGATTCTGACGACACCCCATCAGTCCATGAAAGACTGTTGCATGCATCTCGCAACGGGGAAACCGATGAAGTCAAAGAAATTCTTGAACAATATAAACAGGGAAGCCTTGATATTAATCTTAACTGTAAAGGTAAGAATTTTTCTTTTTTATCCACAATATTCATAAAAACAAATTATGCAAATGACACAACTGTCTATGGTAACACTTCGAAGAGCATTGGTGATTAAGAACTTGCTGATTCTCTCTCTCTCTTCCGATCTGGAGTACGTGATGTAATGGGTTAAAAAGTAGCTTGTTACATTTAACATCTCTAAATTAAAGCTTCTCTCCTTTAACCAACAACGCTCAGATCCTTGTTTTGCCCCAATTAAAATGAATGGCTCTCTCCCTGAGGAAACTCCTTATTTTGATAAGCTCTTAGGACTGACTTTCACCCCAGATCTAAAATGGAAGATTTCTATCCAATCAGTTGCTGAAGTTACTTGAAAAATGGTTGGATCATACTACCGTTCCAGAAAGTACCTGACACTTGATGCAATCATTTGCTTATATAAGAGTATTGATTTACTCCTCTCCAGGAGTTAGGCACAAGGCCAGTTTTTATCTTACTCCCACAAGTAAGATGTGACCCAAGGTCGGGTCGGGAAAGTGGGGTTTAAAAATTGCCTGGGCAGCCCCGTCGGCATTCCCCGGTAGGGGCGCCTTAGGCAGTAAGCAATAAACTTACTCCTCCCCAAAGAGGGGAGGCGAAGCCTGGACCTCCTAGAACTGCACAGGACAGACCCATAGACCAGCGTAAATCAAGCCCCGAAGGCCAAGACGATACCAGTCTATGGGGTGCAGTATCCATCGGAACAGATACTACACTTTGATCTTAGCCAAAAGGCCAAGAAGAGTAGATGACAACGTGTAGTCTATGTAAATCAATGATTTCTACTTCTTTTCAAGCTTGAAAAGTCACCCACGAGCTGACACAAGAGTTATGGTGGCCAAACTCATCTAATGAGTAGGCAATCATCATTTTAAAAAGACACAACTCGAAAATAATATTGAATTTTTTTTTTTTTTTCAGGTACCCACAGGTCAAACAAAGGTTGGTCGCCTTTACATCTGGCTGCATATTTCGGGCATGCAGAAGTCGTGAAGTTGTTATTGGAGGTAAGTATTTTTCTTTTAATACATAGGTATACAGATTTCATAACAACAATATCAATAACTTGGGTTAAAGAGATGGATGCAGAGACTTACGAGAGGCGTTCAATAAGTAATGCCCCTGACCCATTTCTCATAGCAGTAGATTAATGAAACTTGGCACGGTTATTAATCTTTCTCTACATAGGAACTACCCAGAATTATGCATTTCTCCCATAGTTTAATGCAGCTTCGGAAACCGTTTGTGTAGAACACCCCAGGTTGGTCCATCAACCACGTCGTAACTTCAGAAATCAAGGCTGCATCATCTGGGAAATGCTTTTCTTTCAAAAACAACTTCATGGCTGGGAAGAGATGAAAGTCAGAGGGTGCAAGGTCAGGAGAGTAAGGGGGATGGGGGAGGATTTCATAGCCACATGCCCGTGCTTCTGCAGGAGGAGGATACCTTTACTGATCTTGCCCCGTCTCTTGATTTTGATAGCTTATCTTAATTTCATCAAAAGTGAAGCATAATAGGCTCCTGTAATTGTGGTACCCTTTGCCAGGAAATCTGTCATCACTACTCCGTCCTGGTCCCAGAAGACTGTGAGCAAAAGTTTGATTCTTGTTCTCTTCTGAATTAGTCTTTGTTCTGACAGGACGCATTTACAGAACTGTCCTGGTGACATAATTGACTCGAATGCCCAAATACATGTATTTAGGGATTTTAATGCCCACCGCCATGAGTGGTTGGGATTCTCCAGCCTTACTGATGCAGCTGGCAACTCTACGTATCATTTCTCCTTAGCTCACTCCCTCTCTGAGACTGTCGATTTTCTGACCCGCATCCCCGATCAAGTAGACCAACAAGCCTCACTTCTAGACTTTTTCTTTACCTCAATGCTCGAGGCTTGTGTGACGAAAGCTCATAGCCCACTCGGGAATGCTGATCACATTGTGCTAATGATACATATCACCCTAAAAAGTCGTCCAAAAGCTGATGAGCCGTTCCTCAAAATAACGAGATACTACGAGCAGGCTGATTTTGAGTCAATCAGAGATCACATCAGCGACGCCCCACTTCTCACTCCCTGCTGACCAGTGTGCAAATGAATTAACTGAATGGGTCAAAGCAAGTATTGAAGTCCATGTCCCCATGCGAAAATTCTTTAGCAAGCCCCACTCTCCCCAATGGTTCATCTCGGAATGTGCAGCTGCCATAGCTGAGAGGCAACAAGCGTTCCGTAAATTCGGCCGCCATAAGTCAGCTACTAATAGACATAAATTTTTAGAGTCAAGAAATAATTGTAAGGCCGTAATAGGCGAAGCAAAGAGAAGGTTTAATGAGTTAACAAAAAAACGCATTCAGTCACAGAAACTAGGTACTCGCGATTTCTGGAAAATCTACAATAGTGTAGTGAACAATGGACAATCAACGATTCCCCCATTATCAAACCACAATGATGTTGTTTGCACGGCTACTGATAAGGCTGAACTACTTGCCCAGCGTTCTGCTTCTAACTGCACTTTGGACTCAGATAATCACCCTTCCCCAAATTCCCATTGCGGACCGAAGTCACACTTGATAACCTGGTCATCACCCCATCCCAGGTCAGAGACATCATAAAAAACCTTGACGCCTCCAAAGCTTGTAGGCCTGATCTTATACCTGTAATAGTAATAAAGAAATACTCTGCTGAGCTGGCCCCTGTCCTCTCCAAACTCTACAATAAATGCCTAGCTGAATCTTGCTTCCCCGATAGCTGGAAAATTGCCTCTGTGGTATCAGTCTACAAGAATTCTGGGAATAGAACCGATCCTCAGAACTACCGTCCAATCAGTCTACTGCCAATCTTTGCTAAAATCTTTGAATCCTAAATCAATCTAGCGATAGTACGGCACTTAGTAAATGCTAAACATCTTTCTGACCGCCAGTATGGATTTAGGCAAGCACAATTTACTGCAAACATCCTAACGGTTATCTCTGAATGCATGTATCATACATTCGACAAGGCAGGAGGAGCTAGGGCAGTAGCGCTTGATATATCCAAGACCTTTGACAAGGTATGGCATAAAGGGCTTCTGAAAATACGCTCATACTGTATTACTGGGCAATTACTTAATATAATTAGATCCTTCCTAACCAAAAGAAAAATCCAGGTTGTCCTCGATGGCTGTTCATCTAAGCAACATGACACAAATGCTGGTGTACCCCAGGGATCTATCCTTGGACCTTTATTGTTCCTGATCTATATAAATGATCTTGCTGATGACATAGAGTCTGAGATTGGTTTATTTGCTGACGACACCACGCTTTACTCTCGCCATGTTGGCAAAACAGATGCGATCATATCCAAGGTAATGGCTGAATCCTTAGAAAATGACCTCCAAGCTGTAGTGGATTGGGGTCATAAATGGTTGGTAACTTAATTCCACAAAGACAAAGCTCCTTTCCTTCAATAACTACAAGAAACCTCCAACCATCGATTGTCATGGCAAATAACACCCTACCTGAGAGTTCATCATTCAAACTCCTCGGTCTAACCTTCACAGGTAACATGAATTGGAACAAATATATTGAAGACATTGCCAAGGTTGCTGCAAAGAAGATGGGTTCCCTCTACTGTGCTAGTAAACTCCTCACACCTGACATTATCCTGTATCTGTACAAAGCCACCATCCACCCATGCATGGAGTATTGTTGCCACATTTGGGATGGTGCATCATCTACTAGTCTCTCCCTCCTTGACAAGGTCCAAAAAAGAGTCACCAACCTAATAGGTCCCTCACTGTCAACCAAGCTCCAGTCCCTGTCCCATCGCCGCAATGTAGCATCCTTGTGCTTGTTTTACAAATATTTCAATGGATTATGCTCTGATGAATTGGCTACTCTGGTGCCCCCTCGACGTAAATTCACTAGACCAACTTGATAATCAACTAAATCCCATCCATTCACTGTGGAGGTCCCCAGATGCCAGAGAGCTTTCTACTCAAATAGCTTCTTTCCTCGTGCTGCTGGCCTCTGGAACTTCCTCCCTGCCCCCTGTTTCCCCGACAGTACTTACATGCAGAAATTTAAAACTAATGTAAACAGACATCTTGCTGCGCAGATCCCAATTTAGGTCCCCCCCCCCCACACCTTCTCCCTTTTTTTTTCTTCTCAGTAGCCCCTTACGTCTACAGTGGCGGCCTGCCTTGTTTGGGGTGAACTATGTTAAAAAAAATAAATAAATCAAACCTTTATTTGCAAATGCTGTTATAGTCAAATGGACATCATGCTGTGATACTTATCAGATAAGTTGGTCTTTGATATATGTATTGGAATTATAAAAAAAATGCCTTACAAACAAAATGTGTTTGTGGTTTAATTAAAGGACCAACTTATCTGATAAGTATGACAGCATGCTGTCCATTTAATTTGCGAAAGAGGATTTTCTTTTACGCCTATGTCTTGTGTATTCTTCTTGAATTAAGTTTCAGTTTGTCTTTCCAACATTCTGCAAACGCGAACCAGAAAATTATTTCATTTTGCAACCTACCTACCAATCTGCTTCATTTTGCAGCAAATCACTTTAATACTACCAGACAGACAGAGCCCCTGATGAAGATGAGTGAACACATCTGACAATTTTATTTCAAACTTAAATTCTTTCGTCTGTCAAGCTTAGATTTAGAATAGAATTGCTAGAAGTGTTCACATATCATACTGCGTGATGTATGGCACTAAAATAAAATGAGAAAATAATAATTTAAAAAAAACAATTGAAAAATGATGAAGGCTTAGGTGAGAATCAAACTCAAAACGTAACCTACAAAATTTTATTAAATTTTTCATACTTAAACGGACAGTATCAGATAAGTTGGTTTTTCAGTTAAGCCGCAAACACATTTTGTTTGTAAACCATTTTTTGTATTATGATTTTAATACATATATCATTAATCCCTTTCTTTTGTATGTTCTCTCTAGATTTCCCCAACATTAAAAACAGATCTTATGCAAATAAATACCGACACTTCTTTCGGAAGTGCTGCCATAGTTATTTTGTAAATGTTCTCATACTTAAACGAACAGTATGCTGTCATACTTAAACAGACACTATTAGATAAGTTGGTCTTTTAATTAAACCATAAACACACTTTGTTTGCAAGACATTTCTTGTATTATAATTTCGAGATATATATATATATATATATATATATATATATATATATATATATATATATATAAAAGGAAATGGTAGTTTGCTTGAAGCATTGCTAGTAAACAAGTAAATATGAAGGTGAGAATTCCGAGGCAGAAGCAATGTAATGTTGAAAAACCGGAAGGTGGAATAAACAAAAATAAAATAAATGACAAGAGACGGTAAATCTCAGATCAATTCATTTATATTTCAAAATTTAAATATAAAGACAATAAATTGTAAAATGGGCTTACTGTTAAATATTTAAAGGTCCGGAATGGTAGAGACTTTGATAATTTCGAGAGTAACAACCTCTCTTTTTCAAAAAGAAAACAAAAAATCTTTACCTGACTATTCGAACCTATATTTACTATTGCAGCACTTAACATAAATATTAAATTTTAAATATTTAATATAATAAATAAATTTTAAAAAATGATAATAATAATATAATAATAAAGAAAAAGTAAATAATAAATAAAAAAACAAATATAATAATAATAATAAAATGAACAACGACAAAATAAATTAAATCCAAATATTATTATTTAAGATTAACTAAATTAATCAGTCTTAGTATTGATTTACTCCTCTCCAGGAGTTAGGCACAAGGCCAGTTTTTATCTTACTCCCACAAGTAAGATGTGACCCAAGGGCGGGTCGGGAAAGTATTATATATCTCAACTATTGCATTTTCTGCAGGACTTGTCTTTTTTACTGCAAATCTCATGTTCCTATTTTTTGAATAGTAGCCAGTCCAACTTTTGTTTTCTTTTTGAAAAAGAGAGGTTGTTACTCTCGAAATGATAAACGTCTCTACCATTCCGGACCTTTAAATATTTAACAGTAAGCCCATTTTACAATTTACTGTTTTTATATTTAAATTTTGAAATATAAATGAATTGATCTGAGATTTATTGTCTCTTGTCATTTATTTTATTTTCGTTTATTCCACCTTCCGGTTTTTCAACATTGCATTGCTTCGGCCTCGGAATTCTCACCTTCATATTTACTTATATATATATATATATATATAATTAATTCCTGTCTTGTGTATATTGATTACGTTGCCATTTCAGCTTATCATTCACAACATGGATGAAGAATATTTCTTAGGTTGGCGTTGAGCCTTTTAAAATTTCAAGAATCTGAGGCAAGCATTTGAGCTACCGATTCCACGGACTTGATGACAGCAAGAACTTAGAAATATTGGCAACTAAGTATTTGAATATTTCAAGCATTTAATGCATTAATAGTAATTTAAAAGCTTCTTTTAGTAAAATTTAAATTGATCTTTCTTATTCTGTAGGCAGGTGCTGACGTGAATGTTCAAAATAATATGGGAGACACTCCTCTTCACCGAGCTGCCTATACAGCGAGAGAAGTAAGTAAAATATTTTGCTGTTGTGCGCTTCAAATAGTGTAAAAGAAAAACCCTGCTCTACTTTTTTTTTTTTTAACTCTAAGCTCCCTGTGCCTGTAAACTTCTCTCCCCTTAACAGGAAAAGATTGCAATATTTAAATTATTTATACAAGTACAGTATATTTTGAGATTTTATGATGGGACCAAGTGTATTTATTGCACTCTACTTATTCTTGCATCTGAAAGGAATGGGTTTAGCATGACACCATATATGATATCACTCAAACACCACACATTTCCACAAGCATCCAGTTTTGCTGTCTAGAGTTCTACGATTGACTCTAACTCTGGGGTTAGCACCACCAAGCGACATTTCACACCTGCTCTCTTCATGCAGTCCGGTCAAAAAGGTTGACATCAGTCAGGTTGCATGCAGTCACATCGCTTCTTACACACTTACCCAAGTCTTGCTTGGTCTACCATGCTTCCCCCAGGCGCGTTATGGAGTTGATGCAAAAGGTGACACGCTGCACATGGCCGAACATCTGAGATGCTGAACGCTTAAGGCGTCCGTAATCTCACCAATACCCAGTTGCAGCTACACGTCGGCCATGCCAAAAAAAGGGGTTGACGCTTCATACTGATGTTATCAATTTTATTCCAAAAAACACCGTGAAAACTACAAAGTAAATGATGGATAACATTCAGTAAGGAAACAATATAATACATTTCAATAAAAAAAATAAACACAAGAAAGAAATCGACAATAGAGTAAATTCTCAAAGGAAGGAAAGCTAATTACCGTTGTGCCCTTCTAGCCGATATGTAGTGAATCGTCCCTCTCCTCCCATTTCCGTGTTGAGAGATTAGTCTCGGGGTGAATAAAAAAAGGACAGCACAAAATAAAAAGGGGATTAATTATGAAGTTATCGAAACTGTTCCAATAACTACCTTTTTTGTTAATTTGACAACAAAAAATGTCTATAATAATAATGATAACTAGCGGAACGCGTGTAAATTACACGAAATGATGTTTTCAATACGGGTCCTAATGTAACAAAGCACCCTCTATTTGTTAGTAAGTTACGCTTGCTTTATTATGAGCCACCCCCCTTCTGGGAAAGAGTTAAATAATTGTTTGAAATAGTAACTCGTGTACGATGGACACTGCGCATATCTACTAAAAAAGGTTGATATGCCATCCGTTCAAAAAAAAAAAAAAGACAACAAAATAATACTGGCCGATATCCTACGTTTTAAGCAGTCAACGTAATTAAATAGACAATGCCATTAAAAACGCCAACATATAAACAAAAAATAGTTTTAAGTTTTAAGCAACACAAAACAGTAGTTTTTAACCAGGTAATAAAAAATGTATTATTTCTTCCCCTTCCCCTCGAAATGTAGAATAAAAATCTTGGTTGGTTGGGATCGAACTATAAACCAGTCGGGCCGAAGTAAAAAACACCACCTCGTTAACCATTGCGCAAGAGGGATACACATATAAATATTCCTAAACGCAGGCTAGTTGAATGTTTTTAAAAATTTAGGAGCGGCACGCATGCGCAGTGCTTTTGCCGGAAGCGTGACACACGAACACACACGCTATCGTATTAATATATAGATAACACTATGTAACTCACTAAAGGGTCCGTTTAGTGACAGCTACACCAGTTTCTGATGAAGCATGATTGATAGAATCCTGTCTTCCAGTTTTCAACCACATATCCACCTGATCATGGCACAATTATTACGTTGAAGATCAGCAGTGTTTATGGCCCAGTTTCTACTGCCGTGCAAGATTGCAAAACAAACACAGGCCAAAAAGACTTTGCCCTGAATCGTGAATGAAATGTGCCGACATATAAGTATGATGCTGTAGAATGCTCCCCACCCCCACATCCGGGCCACTGGCAGAGATAAGCTAGAAAATGAATGATAGTAAAAAAAAACATTAAAGAAAGACATTAAAAGCGATGGGTCCATTCTACTACACAAAGCAACGCCATGACAATTAGTTGCTAACAGCCTGCGGGGGTCAAGATAGAGAATTTGGAAAGAGGTTGAAATAACGGATGTCGCTAGTTTCCGGTGAAAGTAAACTGAGAAAAGAATGGACATCTCTGATTTCTGGAGAAAAGTAGATATATGTAGGAGATGCTGGCTATGAGAGAGAGAATTGTCACGGCAAGGGACAGAGAGCGGTGACAGAACTCTGCTAAGAAGCATTGCATCAGGAGACGACAGAATCAGTCTTAGCTGAGATTCAGAATTGAGAGTTTAGCTTGGACATAGAGACGCTAACACCTTCCCCCTTCAGTTTTCAACAAGTTGTTTGCACACAATGTCCGTATCTGTGCGCTGTTTTTATTATGTATGTAAATTGTGGACTATGTCTTCATGCCCGGCGACCACCAGCACTAGAAATCTAGACACGACCCATAATAACAATAATAATAATAACTACACATGCGTTTGGGGTCCGTCGAAAGCGCGGTCATAGTAGCACTCTTTGAACTTTCAATGAAAACAAAATTGCAATATCTGAGTGACAAATTTATTCATAAAAGTACAACATATTTGTAGATTTTACGATGGGACCAAGTGTATTTACTGCACTCCACTTATTCGTGTAGCTGAAAAAAAGTGTGTTTAGCATGACACTGGACTCTGACAATATCTCACACCTGCTCTCCATCTAATCTGATCCAAAAGGTTGATATCAGTCAGGTTGCCTGCAATCATATTGCTTCTTACAAACAACGTGCGTTCTGTTGGCGGAGCGTAGAATTTGCTGACTGCATCCCATCCAGAAGAAAACGAGGCCAACTGTTGGCTGTGATGCCATAGGACGTGATCGTGGTGGATAGGCATTCCCTTCGTCCAGTTTGGCTAGACGAGAGGTCGGAAAGGCCCAATCCGATCAATCGGCTGGTCACGTCATGCCCTAGTATCTATAAGTTCATCCCCAACTGTATTATTCTATCTGATTCTTCAAAAAATCAAAACCTTATTTCTCCTTTTTATTTTTATTTTTCTCCTCAAATAGATACTAGAAGTCTGTGACTGAGGGTTAAAGAAAATTATCAATGCCAAACAGTAATATTTCCAAAGAAGTAATGTTTTTCTGGGAGTAATGTTTTTCTGAGAGTAATGTTTTTCTTGGAATGGTGTTTTCAAGGAAGAATTCTGCTCTCTCTCAGTAAAGTTCTCTTCTATAAGTAATGTTTCCGCTTTCACTGTAAAATTTCCTTCTGAGAGAAATGTATTCTGGTTATCTAAGAGCAAGGTATTCTAGGAATATAAATAATTGCCCCACCTATGGAATTATATTTGACAAATCTATTTCAAACTACACAAAACTGGTCGTATCGATCTGTGCTTTGAGGGATTGTCGGAGTCTTTACCAGCTTGGGTGTGGTTGTTCTCAAAAAGTAATGTCTTCAAAGAGTAATGTCTTCAAGGAGCAATGTGTTCCTAGAGCAATGTATTCTAGGAATATAAATAGTTATAGAATTATATTTGACACCTTTTTTCGCCATTAAATAACCCATAGATGGTTGATATGCCGTAAAAAACAAAAAACACGTCAAACAACGTCTTTATCGGTCTATTATGCTCCCTAGTGCCCAAGATATCTAGACGCGTTATGGAATTGATGAAAGAGGTGGCACACTGTAAATGGCCGAACTATCTGAGATGCTGAATGTGTAAGGCATTTGTAATTATTCCACCAATACCAAGTTTCTGATGAAGCATTATTGATGGGATGCTTTCTTCCCATTTGCAGTCACACATCTACCTGATCATGGCACGATCATTATGCCGAAGCAGTTCAGAAGTGTTTGGTGCCGATGTCTCACTGCCGTGCAAGATGGGAGAGTGAACACAGGCTGAAAAGACTTTGAACTGAATCTTGAATGAAATGTACCTAGATGTAAGGATTCCTCAACCTTTGCCATGTAACATAACAGCGAACACATGTATTTACAAATTGACTTTGTCTTAAAATAACATTTTCTCAATGAAAAACTCCAAAACAATTGATACATACGTCTTACGAAAAATATATATTTATATCTATTTCCTAAAAGTACACCGTTTTGATTTGACATAGTTATTTAGCGATATTGGATGTGGGTTTACATAAAAATAGTGTTAAAAACGGTATTTTCCACATAGGGTTAGGTGAAGTAGGAAACTGGAAAATTCCTATACCGGCCCATAAGTAATCAAACGCAGTTCATACTATTGATTAGTGTTAGTACTCCCATAGTGTTCCACATTTTTCGGCTGATAATCTTTTAGCTGATATCCTCGACTGACTTTGATATGTGGTTACATAATAGTACAAAAAAAGGATTAGAATTAGAGCCATGTGTTCAAGATGTTGCGTCAGAGACAGAAAGTCTTCACTGATATGTAGCTGATAAGCTGATAAAATCTTTCTCTTGTTTCTAAACGGCGAAGGAAAATGGACATGTTCATGACAGCGCTCCCTTCCCCTATGGGGAATGGGTTGGGAGAAGATCCACAGAGTATTATGTGTAATATTCTGCTTACCTTAGCAGATATGTACCCATGTTTGTCTTGCTGTTCGGTCTTCTGAACAATAACTCGGGGACGTTTTTAGTAGTTTATTGAAACATAAACAACAGACAGAGATGGGTTGGTTTGTACGGGAGAGAAAGAGAAAGACTAGAGAAAGATATCGTCAGGCCATTTAGGGCTACTGCGCAACTGACCGGACGACTTTTTACGTCCCTTGTTTTTTGAATCCAGGAACAAGAGACATGAAAAAACCTCTAACAGACGTGACATCACTTCCGATTTCCACTACTACTCCTACCATCTTTCAAGGCGTCCTCCCACTTTCTGCACCCCCTCACTATCTAAAATATGTATGTGTACTGTATACTATAAAAGAAAAAGAAAAAACCCCAAAGAATTGTTAAACTCTACAAGATTGTGTGCTGTTGTCATTATTAATAACTTTTACAACTACCGTTATTAAAAAGAAAAAGATGACTGCAACAAAAAGAAAGAGAAAACGAAATCATGCCCATTTAGAAGGTTGCTATGTTGTGTTCAAAAAATGGAAGTAGCAGTTCCGTGTGCTTCTAGGATATCAGCCAAACCGTAATGGAGATATTTTTGACTCAAATTATTGTCAATAGTTTAAAATGCCGTCCTTCATGTCTCGTTGCTGAGTTCGCTTTAGGCTGTTCCACTGCTGCTGTTTGTACTTTTTTTTTTTTTACCAAAAAAAAACACCAACGAGGCCGACTCTGTTATCAATAGACACTCGTTCCTACACTACACCATGCCAGATTTTTAGTCAATAAAAAAATCGAAAAGCATGTTATGCAAAAGGCAATAAAAAAAATAAAAAAATAAATATAGGTGCAACTATAGTCGAAGTCAGATGTGCAAGTGGGTTTGCATGGTTATCAGGGTGTGATGTCTGCAAGTGGGTCAGCAAATTTGAAGAAACACGTGCAAGCAGGTCTGCACAGTTATTGGAACACCATCATTCGAGTTGATGACTTCTTGATGGACTTTTAAAAATATGTTTCTTTTTTTTCTTCTTTTTTTTTGCTTTTCTTTTTTTTCTTCTTTTTTTTTTTTCCTTTTAAAAAAATTTTTTTTTTTTTACTGCTATGTGTCATCAACACAACAAGACTCCAGCTGTTTATGTGATGAGCCACTGTCTGGACAATCTGCTGGAATTCAAATAATTTATCCACTGTAATGCTAGAGCTCATTCAATCAAAAAACGAATAATAACTAACACAAAATTATTTGAAAAAATGACTACTAAGAAGTTTCAGAATAACAAGTAATCTTGGATTATTTGGCTGAGAGTTCATGGATTAGTAGATGTAGAACAGTTGAGGTAGCAGGATCAGTTCACAGAGGAAAGCCAAGGAAAACATGGGAGGAAGTGATAAGGATGGACTAGAGAGAAAGAGGGATAAATAAAGACCTGCCAGAGATAGGTTAGTTTGGAAGTAAATTTCTAAAAGTCGTCCAACACATGCCAGCATGTAAACCGGACGTTAAACCGAATATGCTGATGACTATTCTCATCTTGGATGTTATTGTCACAATATTTCAGACGAGTTAACCTCTGATATTCTTCAAGTTGATCTTTTTGAACTCGAAAACTTATATGGGGGATCAAATAATACAAATTATCAATCCTCATCTAAAAAAATACTGAAGCATAATAACAAGTAATCTTTTTGGTTATGAAAACAGTATTTTTTCAAAGGTAATCAAAAAAACAAAACTTCTACAACCTGATTGATACTATATGTTGCCACTTAGTCACAGAGCTGCACATTTTCAGTTTTGATATTGTGGCAGATGTGATAATCTTGAACTCGCATCGAGCAGTGGAAGTGGACCCAATTTACCTCATCCTTGCCAGAAAACAATAACAATAGTCATAATCTGACTTGCAAACCTTCAGTAAAGAAAAATCTGGAAATTCATGCAAATAAATCTGTAGATCTGGAAATGAGGCCAGAATATCAGAAATAACGTCTGTCAGAATAAGAAACTCAATATAAAATTTGAGTACTAAACATATTTAAACTGGTGTTGAGCAATCATCTCCCATTTACCAGGTCCCAGAATGGTGAATTGGAGAACAGCCTTCAGATAACCATTTGTGAATAAGCAATAAGCAGTCCTGAACTGACTGCCGATTTAATTTAGAGAGTGGTGTGGGTTTCGTCCATATCAGATGTATCTCCGTGAAATGAACCAGTTGTAAACGAATGTACCTGCGCGAGTGTTAGGCACCTGAAAACCTAACTGATTGACTTGGTCGAGTAAGAACTGTTGACCTTGGCTGGTAACTCACTGAGAGGTTGTGTCTTGATAAAACACAGTGACCCCTGATCTGTAACAGGTTGGCATTGGGAAGGGCATTCAACTGTAAAACCCTGCTTCAATTCTCACTATAACTATTCTGGGGAAATTTTTCCATAACAGGAATTTCATGGGGAAATTCACGATAATCTTATTATTTTGTTAATAGTTGAAAAAAGAAAATTACGTTGTGTTAGACACCCAAACACACATACACAGAAAAAAACTTTTTAAAAGTCCTATTTAAAAACATAATTTAATTTTTTTCTAATTTAAAATTTTATTCCAGGACAAGAAATACAATTTCAAACCAACAATAAATAAACAATCATGGCTGCCATTGTGAAGATAAACCAAAACAAGTCCAATTATTTATAAAACAATAATGTGAGAGAAAGAGAAACAAAGAGACAGATACATACATAGGTAGATAGAGAGGGGGAGAGAAAGAAAGAGAAACAAAGAGACAGATACAGACATAGGTAGATAGGGAGGGGGAGAGAAAGAAAGAGAAGCAAAAAGACAGATACAGACATAGGTAGATAGGGAGGGGGAGAGAAAGAAAGAGAAGCAAAGAGACAGATACAGACATAGGTAGATAGAGAGGGGGGGAGAAAGAAAGAGAAGCAAAGAGACAGATACAGACATAGGTAGATAGAGAGGGGGAGAGAAAGAAAGAGAGAGTCAACAGATGACGATTAGAACGGAAGTGCCGCCGCCGATTTAATTATCTGTATATTTATCAAGTTGGACCATTTATTGTACAACCAATACAGATTAAAACTACAAATTCAATTTTTGGTGAAAACAGCCTTTCTCGCTTTTCCGGTCAATTTTCTTCTAAGGTACTGACTTGATTTTCAACAAGTTGCCATCTAGTTTAAAATTCTACATTAAAGACCCCCACCCTACCCACACTGGCCAAGCAAAACAATCAGTGAGTATTCTCTCGCACCATCACCACAAATAACCTCCGACCTTCTTCAGGTGCATCTCGTCAAACTCACAAATCTGTCTGGTGAATTTGGCAATCTGTACAGAATTTGAACAGAACCCTTTATTTAATCCACGGGTGTAGCTTGCCCTTGTTCCACCAGCCATCACCGGGTAGAAGTCTAAAGTAATTCATAATTGTATTCTTAGTATCCGCCTGTACTGAGGATTGAACCTTTAACCCCCAGAAGATGTCACTTAGAACTGATTATTACTTAGCACTTTTATCTGTTGCACCACGGGTCTTTGTGTATTGATTTACTTCTCTCCAGGAGTTAGGCACAAGGCCAGTTTTTATCTTACTCCCACAAGTAAGATGTGACCCAAGGTCGGGTCGGGAAAGTGGGGTTTAAAAATTGCCTGGGCAGCCCCGTCAGCATTCCCCGGTAGGGGCGCCTCAGACAGTAAGCAACAAACTTACTCCTCCCCAAAGAGGGGAGGCGAAGCCTGGGAGGGTGGATCTCCTAGAACTGCACAGGACAGACCCATAGACCAGCGTAAATCAAGCCCCGAAGGCCAAGACAATACCAGTCTATGGGGTGCAGTATCCATCGGAACAGATACTACACTTTGATCTTAGCCAAAAGGCCAAGAACAAGAACGGGTCTTTGTTTTATTTATCTACCTACCACAAGGTAAGATGTGACACAAGGTCGGGAAAGTGGGATTAGATAAGCCAGCGTTCGAGAGGTGAGCACTCTGGCCATTTAAAAATTGCCTGGGCAGTCCCGTCGGCATTCCCCGGTAGGGACGCCTCAGACAGTAAGCAATAAACTTACTCCTCCCCAAAGTGGGGAGGCAAAGCCTGGGCGGGTGCACCTCCTAGAACTGCACAGGACCAGACAACCCCCAATAGACCGGCGTAAATCCAGACCCAAAGGCCAGGACAATACCAGTTTATTAGGTAAGAACGGGTCTTTGTGTAAACAAGAAAAGAATTTCTGCAATATCGAAGACTCGTTCTTTGATTGGTGAAATCTGAAAGATAACTCTGTATAGGACTAATCATGATTTTTTGGGCATCATAAGTTATCTCCCCTAAGCAAGGTAGTTGTCCACTACTTCAATTCCAAACGAAAGAAAAAAATTTTAAAATGAATAAAAAAAAGCAAACTATTTGTTAGTTTTCAGTAAAACTTGAAATTATATTTATCTACATCATAACAAGTCTGCATAAATAAAAAATTAGAATTTTATTAAAAAATTTATAGTAATGATTCTTATGTCAGGTAGAATCATATTTTTCTACTGATTAAATTGTATATATTTTTGACTAATTCATAATTGTTTCTTTTGAAGGACATTGTGATGTTACTCTTATCTCATGGTGCTGACATTTCTATTTTAAACACTGAAGGACATACTCCAAAAACTTTAGCAACTTCTCCAGTGAAGCGATTTCTTGAAGGTGAGTTATAAGGATATCCACATAATAAGGAATGTATGGCATTCTTCTAAAATAATAATCTATAACCTCCTTTTGAACTAAGAATGTATAGCCTTCTTTTGAACTAAGAATGTATAGCATCTTTTTGAACTAAGAATGTATAGCATCTTTTTGAACTAAGAATGTATAGCATCTTTTTGAACTAAGAATGTATAGCATCTTTTTGAACTAAGAATGTATAGCCTCCTTTTGAGCTAAGAATGTATAGCCTCCTTTTGAGCTAAGAATGTATAGCCTCCTTTTGAGCTAAGAATGTATAGCCTCCTTTTGAACTAAGAATGTATAACATATAGCTTTCTCTAGAACTAAGTGGTTGTGATAGTGATGACATAATTATTCTAATAAAATTCTTTTGTTGAAATTTTTACGATATTGACCATTTTCTCCTTTTTCTTTTATAATTTCAGCGTCCGAGCGCTCGGATTCACATCGTATGAAAAGTGAGTTTCTGTCTTCCTGTCTCCATGGACAAATTGAAATTATTAAAGAAATGGTAAGTATTTTGTTCAACACATAAAACACTTGAAGAGTTTTCAGACCAAGTGTACATTAGCTAGCACTCAAACTATGCTGGCATCTGAAATGAACAGGTTTAACCTGACACCCATGTAAAAACTAGTTGCATGCCAAATAGTAATTGTATTACACATCATCAGTTAAATCCGTTTTACATGCATGTATTAAACAGCTTTTAGAAATTGACTTCTAAACTAACCTATCTCTGTTCAGGTCTTTATTTATCCCTCTTTCTCTCCAGTTCATTCTTATCATTTCCTTCCATGTGTTTCTTGGCCTTCTCCTGTGAACTGAATCTGTTCTACATCTACTAACCCAAGCACTCTCATCCATTCTTTCAATGTGATCAAACCAACAAAGCTCTGTGTTCTGCACACACCCCATACTGTTCGGATTTAATCTTCCTCTGAGGTCATCAGATCTAATCCCGTCTATAAGACTCACATTTACGCATCCACCGTATCATTCTCATATCATTTCTCCATGCAACACACATCCTCAACTCTCAATGGCTAGGTGTCACCTCCTTACATGCCAGTGCAAAATGTTTTGATCAAGGCACACATTAGAGGCCCGCCCTGTAGTGAGACGGTTTCAAAGGGTTTATTGATGTCGATGAACACAACAAATAGCAGAAATATTCTGTTCTATGCACTTCTAGTTCTACTTAAAGCAGACCATCATGTCCATCGCACCTTTCCCATTCCTAAAACCGCACTGTGTTTCTGGTAGCCCATCTGGTGAGATGGTTTTATTCAATCTATTTAGACTACAACAAGAAAGGATCTTACGAGCTGGATAGAAGTAATATGCCATGATAGTTGCAACAGTTCTTTTTTGTTGCCCTTAAAAATGGCATATACAGGGTGGGCCAAAATAAGGGTCCTATCTTTAAATTTGAATAACTTGAATTTGAATAACTTCCACAAAATAAAAGTTAAACTCACCAAACTTAATGTGTGTGTAGACTGACCCTTCCGAGATTTTTTGAAATAAACAAAACAAATTTTAGCCGAAAAACACTTCTTAAAACTTACAAAAACTAAAGTATTGTTTTTTACACGGTTTTGAGTTTTTTAAGCAAAAATAATGTTTTCTAAATGAGGGTACGTTCCTTAGGGCTAATACGGCTCATGCTTGCTTCGGAAGGGGTCCTTTACTTATTCTAAAAAAAAAAATTAAAAAAAATCAATAAATAAAAAAGTTATGAATTTTTAAAAATAGGACCCTTATTTTTGCCCACCCTGTACAAGTGAAACTGGAAAAACATGTTTTTGCTAAAACCGCCCATCACTACATTTCAGCTTTCTATGTCCTATAGTCAAAAAGTAGTTAGCGGACATACAGACAGTCAAATGCTTCCCATATTTTTTTTATTTTTTAAAAACTTAGTTCACCTCAAACAAGGCAAGAAGTCTACTGAGAATTAGAGGTAAATGTTAAGGGGGGGGGGGTAATTCTAAATTAGGAGCTTTGCAGCGAGGTGCTTGTTCCCATTAGTTTTAAATTACTGCATGTCAGTACAGTCAGGGAAACAGGGAGCAGGGAGGGAGTTCTAAAGGCCAGCAGCTCAAGAAATGAAGCTATTGGAGTAGAAGGCTCTCCAGCATCTGGGGACCTCCACAGTGAATGGATGGGATTTAGCTGATTGTCGGGTTGGTCGAGTGTATTTACGTCGAGGGGGCACCAGAGCAGCAAGTTTATCCTAGCACAATCCATTGAAGTACTTGTAAAACAAGCACAAGGATGAAACATTGCGGCAATGGGACAGGGGCTGGAGCTTGGTGGATAGTGAGGGACATATTATATTAAGGACTCTTTTTTGGACCTTGTCTAAGAGGGAGAGACTAGTAGATGGTGCACCAGCCCAGATGTGACAACAATACTCCATGCATGGGCGGATGGTAGCTTTGTAGAGATATATGGTATTGTCAGGTGTGAGAAGTTTTCTAGCACGGTAGAGGGAGCCCACTTTGCAGTAGCCTTGGCAATGTCTTCTCTATATTTGTCCCAATTCATGTTATCTGTGAATGTTAGGCCGAGGAGTTTGAACGTTGGACTCTCCAATAGGGTGTTATTTGCCATGGCAATCGGTAGTTGAAGAGGTTTCTTGTAGTTATTGAAGAAAAGGAGCTTTGTCTTAGCAGCATTAAATGTTACCATCTATTTATGACCCCATTCCACTACAGCCTGGAGGTCACTTTCTAAGGATTCAGCCATTGCCTCGGATATGTGCGCATCCATTTACCCACATGAAGAGAGTAGAACATAATGTCGTCAGCAAATATACCCATCTCAGACACAATGTCATCAGGGAGGTCGTTTATGAAAATCAGGAACAATAAAGGTCCAAGGATTGATCCCTGGGGTACACTTGCATTTATGTCATGTTAGGATGAACAACAACCTGGATCCTTCTTTTGGATAGGAAGGATCTAATTATATTAAATATTCGTCCTGTAATACGATATGAATTAATTTTTATGAGAAGCTCTTTATGCCAGACCTTGTCAAAGACTTTGGATATATCAAGCGCTACCGCCCTAGCTTCACTTGCCTTGTTTAATGTATGGTATATGCGTTTGGAGATGACCGTTTGTAAGATGAATGAAAAAAATACAGGTATTCATCGAAGTCAGAAAATGAGGACATTGAGAAAAATAAATAAATAAAAATTATGGTAATTGGATTGATGTTTCCTTTGGGGCTAACACTTGATCTCCATATGAGATACATAGATATCCGAGTGTTCCATTAAAGTTCTCTTCTACCTCTACAAGCCAGTAAAGAAGTTAAGAACATCAATTTTCCTCTCCCCAATTGAGCAGTTAACTATGTTATCGTATATCTTTCTTTTGGTCTCTGGATTACTTGGAGAAGGTGCACCATTCCTCGTATGAGCTAGTGTATAGCAGTGTCGAGGGGATCTTATTTGGGCTTCGAATACTATGTTATTTTGAATATTTGGTTAGGGTTTACTTGTAGGGTTAAATATCCTCATGTCAGGTTGTCTTGACAAACCCTTGTACAGAAAGACTGAAGACACTCAAGGATGGTGTCTAGTAGATAATTCAAACTCTTCTATTTTTCAAGAATAGAGATGTATGTTACCTTTAAAATAAAATTTAAAGTGGGGGCAAAGGGGGGGGTATATATACATATATACACATACCTAAGTTTATATAGATAGAGATAAAAAAACAAATAATATTTAATATGGTTGTTGTCCTCGGTTAGAAAGCATTGTTTATATGGAAATATTAGTTATTAAAAATAACAAGCAATTTGAACCCCATACAATGCATTTTAGTTTTATTAACTTTTTTTTTTTTCAATTGAATTTTCGAAGATATACTTCTTCATCAGAATTAAATAAAGATATATAAAAATACCTTTCATTTTTTTTTTTTTCTTTTAGATCTCATCTTGGTTTTTTTTGGTGTTATCAGTTCGATGTAAATGAACGAATGAGAGTCTTTTTTTTTTTTCCGGACTGCACATGGCGGTGCGATTTGAATAATATGGTTGTTGTCCTCGGTTAGAAAGCATTGTTTATATGGAAATATTAGTTATTAAAAATAACAAGCAATTTGAACGCCATACAATGCATTTTAGTTTTATTAACTTTCGAAGATATACTTCTTCATCAGAATTAAA
Source organism: Sepiola atlantica (assembly GCA_963556195.1). Taxonomy (NCBI): domain Eukaryota; kingdom Metazoa; phylum Mollusca; class Cephalopoda; order Sepiida; family Sepiolidae; genus Sepiola; species Sepiola atlantica. Next base: position 79,485,092 of record OY744537.1, on the reverse strand, counting down.
TAAAGATATATCAATTGAAAAAAAAAAAGTTAATAAAACTAAAATGCATTGTATGGCGTTCAAATTGCTTGTTATTTTTAATAACTAATATTTCCAAATAATATTTATTTTAAATCTTGGCCTTATGTTTTTGGCGTTAAATAATTAAATTGATTTAATTTTGAAAAGTCACACATTGGAAGCGTCGCTGGAATGGCAATAATAAAGAGAATATTTTTTATAAAATATTTAGAAAACCTGCACAATGCGAATTATTTGTTTTTAAAAATAAATTATTTATTTACTTTAAAAACATTTTTTTTTTCTTTCAACTTGAGTACTTTCGGTAGTATCTACCATCGTCAGAAGATAAGCATATTTTCTTTTTCTTCTTTTTTTTTCTTCCTGACCGAGACATAGTTATCGCAGTCAAGTTGAAGTTCGTCTTGATTTAATTTTGTTTTTGTATTCCAGGTAAGACAACCAAACGCTCCTGATATAAACATTACGGATAAATTTGGAAATACAGCGCTGCACATGGCTGCCTTAAGAAATCAGAAGCAAGTTGCTATTCTCCTGCTTCAGCTGGGGATCGATACTTCTATGAAGAACAATAATGGTAAGTAAATATTTCTTTACCTATCACAAGACTTGGAGGCAACTATTGGAGAGTTGGTAATCAACAATTTTTTTTCTTTTCAGCTGACTTCCGTTCGCTATTACCAATTTTCTTATTTGTGATGATTTAATCATTTTATTTCGTCCAATTCATAGGCCAGAGAGCATTGGACTTGACGTCATCTCCTCAAATGAAACAGCTGTTAAATGTACGACCAGTTCAAGATATTCCTATTCAGTCGGGACGTCAAGAAGGTCCGATTCTTAAGGTTGGTAAAAACCAGGCACTAGGCAGCCTTTTCTTTTTTTTTTTTTTAACTAGCAAGTTATATAAGTGGAGTATTGTTCATCATGAATCCATACATGGGCAGATTCAGAGGTCGCTGCTTCTGCCACTGCTGCTGCCGCTGCTTGTTCTTTATCTAGTAGTTGTGGTGATGGTGAAGCAGCAGCAGCAGCAAGCAAACGGATTTCAGCATAGAACCGTGAAAGATTGTAGATCACGATTGTCTGATCTGTATGATATCCTCCTTGTTGAACGTAGCAAGATTGCTGGTCCACTCCTGACACCAAGACTCAGTGGTTGCATACAAAGTCGAGGAAGGTTTGGCTTAGAACACAAAAAGGAGTGGCAGTTGCACATGCATAGAAGCAACAATGTTATCCTCATTTCATGGATTTGTGGTTGCTTGCCATGCAGAGACGATCAGAGGACGACAGATCCTGGTGCCGACTCCTTCTCGATTTTCACCATAACCCTGTTCGCAAGGTTGTAGCGCTTATACCCCTGGGTGTCAAACATGTCTGCCATGGGTGGCCCTGCCACAAACTAAAGTTCTAGATGGCATAGTTCTGATACTATCACATTGTCGCCATTCCTACCGCAGTGAGGAAGAGTTGAACTTTAGGAGGGGGATGCTGCTGTTGTTGTTGACTGAATTCAACTTCTGCACATCGCTCACAAAGATTGTGCCTAAGGATTGTCTGGTCTGCATGAAGTCCTCCTTGTTGGTTGCAACTGTTTGTTAAATCTAGAAGATTACAGGTCCAACCCTGACACCAAGAGCAACAAGGTTTAGCGGTTGCATACAAAGTCAAGGAAGGTTTGGCCCAGAATATGCAAATGAGTGGCAGTTGTATAGAAGAAATGTTGTTATCTTTATTTTATGGATTTGCGATTCTGCGCCTGACATGTCGTTGCTTGCCACATGGATGACGGATTCTGATGCCTACGCCTTCTGAATCTTCACCAGAGCCCTGTTAGCCGAGTTAGCCACATTTGGTGGCCATTTTCTTTTAGTACCAAATGCAAGGACATTTTAAGCCATCTGCCATAACATTCTCAGTTTAAGGAAATATTCGATATATTTAAAACTCAATATCTGTGTGTATGTGTAATGTTTGTGTGTTCTCTATAGAAAGAAAGGCTAGAAAATCTCCATAAAATCTAAAAGTGTATTCTTATGTAAAATTTATCCGGTAAGACAACAGAAGTGTTCTCAAACCACTAAGTGCACAACTAAGGAGGCTTTGAGGGTATCCCCTTAAAATACTATTTTATGAAATTTTAATCGTATGTATAAAATTTTGTGGAGAATACAATGAAGTAGTCCTGAATCTAAGTGCCCTACTAACCTAAGGGAGCTATGAGGGGCGAACCTCGTTTAAAACTTCAGATATATTCTACTTTCATGAAATTTATATCATATTTATATAGATTCTCTGGGGAAGACAATGTTAATGATCCCAAATGTGTACGTTATCCCCTATGTGCCGAATATCTACGTGCCCCCACCTCTAAGCGAGTCATGGGGAGAAGACCTCCTTAAAACTTCAAATACGTTTATCCGATTTTAATGAAATTTAAACCATATGTATAAGACACTAATTTAGAGAGTTTTCCAATCTTTCTGCTTCTTCTGACTATGTTAGGGGACGAAACAGGAGAAGAAGGGCAGTAGAAACAAAGAAAGTAATATAGTGCTATGAGCACAGTCAAAAAGTAATATGGTGCTATGAGCACAGTCAAAAAGTAATATGGTGCTATGAGCACAGTCAAAAAGTAATATAGTGCTATGAGCACAGTCAAAAAGTAATATAGTGCTATGAGCACAGTCAAAAAGTAATATGGTGCTATGAGCACAGTCAAAAAGTAATATGGTGCTATGAGCATAGTCAAAAAGTAATATTGTGCTATGAGCACAGTCAAAAAGTAATATGGTGCTATGAGCACAGTCAAAAGGTAATATGGTGCTATGAGCACAGTCAAAAAGTAATATGGTGCTATGAGCATAGTCAAAAAGTAATATGGTGCTATGAGCACAGTCAAAAAGTAATATGGTGCTATGAGCACAGTCAAAAAGTAATATAGTGCTATGAGCACAGTCAAAAAGTAATATAGTGCTATGAGCACAGTCAAAAAGTAATATAGTGCTATGAGCACAGTCAAAAAGTAATATGGTGCTATGAGCACAGTCAAAAAGTAATATGGTGCTATGAGCACAGTCAAAAAGTAATATAGTGCTATGAGCACAGTCAAAAAGTAATATAGTGCTATGAGCACAGTCAAAAAGTAATATGGTGCTATGAGCACAGTCAAAAAGTAATATGGTGCTATGAGCATAGTCAAAAAGTAATATTGTGCTATGAGCACAGTCAAAAAGTAATATGGTGCTATGAGCACAGTCAAAAAGTAATATAGTGCTATGAGCATAGTCAAAAAGTAATATAGTGCTATGAGCATAGTCAAAAAGTAATATAGTGCTATGAGCATAGTCAAAAAGTAATATGGTGCTATGAGCACAGTCAAAAAGTAATATGGTGCTATGAGCACAGTCAAAAAGTAATATAGTGCTATGAGCATAGTCAAAAAGTAATATAGTGCTATGAGCATAGTCAAAAAGTAATATGGTGCTATGAGCACAGTCAAAAAGTAATATGGTGCTATGAGCACAGTCAAAAAGTAATATAGTGCTATGAGCACAGTCAAAAAGTAATATAGTAGTGATCCTCATTTAATCTCGAGCAGCGTCGGGTCTTCCTACAAGTCGGAAATGATACCAACCTCAAAATTAAGTGAAAAAATACTGTTGAAGCAAAGCAGTGGCTTGATAAGTATTATTCTGTCTCTTCTCTATCAGAAACAATAGTTAAGAGATGTTATGCTGATTTAAATGCGGTCGTACAGACACAAATGATGCTGAACGCTGAAGTCGCCCAAATTTGGCAACTATCCTGGAAAAAATTTCAAAAATACCCACAAACTCATTTTGGCTTTATATTTCTGAATTTTTTTAGATGAGGATTGATAATTTGCATAATTTTGGTTCGGACTACATTTCTCATCTTGAGTGTTATCATCACAACGTTTCGGCCGCTGTAACCTCCGGCCTTCTTCAGGTGTATCTCTTCGAACTCGGGAATATTTCTGTCGAACTCAGGAATCTGGACGGAATTTCAAGCAGAACTCTTTATTTAATCCATGGGAGTAGCATGCTCTTGTTCCGTCAGCCATGACTGGGAGAACTCTTCAGTAATTCGCAATTTTTGTACAGAGACCGAAAACATTCGAGGACAGTGTCTAGTAGGCATTCAAGTTCTCTCCAGTAGGCATTCAAGTTCTGTATGTGTGTGTGTATGTCCGGATAAAACTCCAGAACTATAGTACACACTCCCACAAAGTTGGTATATTCTTGATCAGCATTGACCGGAATGAATAATATCTAAAATTTAGAAAAATTATATTTTTTTTTACCCTAAACCGGCACAGATTTTGTCAGGGGGTGTCGGTTTTCCAGGCATTTTCATGTACTAAAGTGAAGTAACTCTGATTTTTTAAGCAAGGAGTTACTTTCCTTATTATTCAAGGAATCGAATCGAAATAAAGGAGAGTTGTTTGTGTACGTGTGTGTGAATGTCCAGGAGAGGAATGGGCTGGGCGGAGGAGAAAGAGGGTGGTAGGGAGAGGGAGGGGGGAAAATGAGAAAAAGATACAGAGACGGATAGAGAGGGATAAAGAGATAGAAATTTTAATGGAAATATGTTACTCTTTTGCCCAGGGCAACGCCGGGTAGCCCTGCTAGTAGTAAATTTTTAAAAAAAATCACTGCGTAATTTTCAAAGTTACGTTGACACGAGAAATACACACACACACATGTATGTGAAGTTGTCTCGTAATTTTATCAATATAGAAATATGTATTTCTTAGCTGTTCTGTTTTACACGTTTAGCAAGTAAAATTATTTTTTTTTGATTTTGTAGCGTGATATATATAATTAAAATTTTTTTTTTTTAGAATAAGTAAAGGACCCCTTCCGAAGCAAGCATGAGCCGTATTAGCCCTAAGGAACGTACCCTCATTTAGAAAACATTATTTTTGCTTAAAAAACTCAAAACAGTGTAAAAAACAATACTTTAGTTTTTGTAAGTTTTAAGAAGTGTTTTTCGGCTAAAATTTGTTTTGTTTATTTCAAAAAATCTCGGAAGGGTCAGTCTACACACACATAAAGTTTGGTGAGTTTAACTTTTATTTTGTGGAAGTTATTCAAATTCAAGTTATTCAAATTTAAAGATAGGACCCTTATTTTGGCCCACCCTGTATAATTAAAATTTTTATGAACCAGATGTGTGATGTCTGCTGATGTGTTACTCATCCCAAGCAACTGTTCATTTGAAGCATCAGAACTTTTACTGAAATGGCTGGATTTGCTATTAAATCGGCCATAAAGGAAAACAAAAGAAAGAATCGAACATAATAAGGTTATTTATATCTTCTAAACGATTAAACGCAAAAGTTGGGTTAATTTCTCGCACAAACAGTGAAGTCAGAACACGTTATCCAAGTTAATTAAAATTTACACAATAGCAGTACACTATTTGTTTTCTATTCTGCTTTTGTATATGTGATCTCAGTAGTAAAGTTAACTAATTTGCATATTGCTGTGCAAAAAGATCTCTTATTAATTGGTCCCCCGATTTATAAAATCGGGGGACTTATGTTTTGAGGCATGTCCGTCCGTCCATCCGTCCGTCCGGATTTTTCTCCGCAACCATCCATTGAATTTCTCTGAAATTTTGCATGAAGTTGTAACTTTGATCAGGTTAGAAAGTGACATTCTCCGATTTTTGAAAAAAAATCTGGTTAACCCCCCAGGGGATCAAAAGGCCCCGAAATGGCAAAAAATTATATTTGTTGCTCCATAACTTTTCATCCATCCATTCAATTTCTCTGAAACTTGGCCAAAATGCGGAGGCAATTGTTCCTAATAGAAAATAAGTATCGCTGACCTTGGATAAAATCTCGTTTTCGCCCCCAGGGGGTCAAAAGCCCCCAAAATGGCAAAAAATGACCCTTTTCTCCCATAACGTTTGATCCATCCATTCAATTTTTCTGAAACTTGGCCAAAATGTAAAGGCAATTGTTCTGGATATAAAATGAGCATCCTTAACCTCAGAAAAATTCTGGTTCGTGCCTCCAGGGTGTCAAAGGGGGGTCAAAAATGCCCCAAATTGCCCAAACTTATTGTTGCATTTTACACTCGCCACATTGAGTCACATACAGAGGGGGACCATACACGCGTGGCTTGTTAATTATACTTTGTTATTTTTTTTTTTATTAATTCAACGATTGTTTTGTTTTGATTTTAATATAACAAATAATTATGTTTAGGTGGACGGAAGAGTACCTCATAGGTAAGTTCCCGCTAACATTTGTATATTTTTGTATTTGAAAATTATTATTAAATATAAACGTTTTTTTATTTTTTTAAATTTTTTATGCTTAGCAAGTCAATAGAATTCAAAAATGCCAATGATAGTGAGTTCTCCTTCTTGGTTATGATAACAGGAGTTTAAAACAAAGCACACACACCATCGCCCAGGCAAATTGATTTCTTTTCTTTACGGTCACATTAAAAAAGATAAATAAATTTGTATCGAAATTACCAAAATGTTAATGTTTATCTATCTCTATGACGAAATGAGAAAGATTCTGTTTCTTGTTTACAATAAGGTTATGAATAAAGTGTTTATTATTTTAAATTAACGTTTCAAGTAACGAACGTTGTGAAACGAGTCCCGGGAAAGCCAGTTAGTTTATCATAATAAAGAATTTTTTTTTTTAATTTGTTTTTTTAGAAATCGAGATTTTTTGGTTTTAAACCAATTTGGATGGTTCTCGAGAAAGGTGTCCTTTCCTATTTCAACAACAGGTGAGTTAATGAAATTATTTGTATTTCTTACATACTTTATCTGGTACGAGGTGTACTTACTCGGTGTTGCCCGGGACTTTTTGCACTTTCATTTTTGTTTGCCTTTTTTTTATTTTATTATACCATGCTTTTTTTTTTTTTATCTTATTTCTTTTTTTTTTAAAATAGGATTTTGAAAGTTTAATATAATTATTATGAGAAAGCTTTTGACAGAGTAACAAGAAATGTTGTCTGGTGGATATTGGGTAAACTAGGGGCAAACGACGAGTGGTTAGTGAAGATTGTTACAGCAATGTACAGAAATGCTCAAAATTGTGTTAGAATAAACAACAGATTTAGTGACAGCTGAGGACATCAGTGTTCTGTACCGAGTCTGTTGCTTTTGATTTGTATCTTAGAATCTATCCAAACTGAAAACACTCTGCGTCCCCTCCACTGTACGTCGTCCACCTTGGCGCCAAAAAAAAAGTGCCGGTTTCCCTTTTTTTCGTTCGAATATATAAACTGACTACCAAAGACTCGTGCAAATATTATTACTTTTCGGCCTGAAAATAAAAAGAATAAATATTTTGAATGCTTTCATCATGATTGACGAAAAGGAATTCGTCTCCTCTTGGTTCTGTTTAAGTGTGCACAGCCTCTATTTCATTTCATCTTTTTCTTTTTTACTATCAACGATTGTTTTATTCCGTTTGTTTGTTATTTTTTATTTTTTGCTTTTTCTTTTCGCTTTGTGGCCGACGGCAAATCTTCAATCGTTGTGACTGTTGTCTCGAAGAAAGAGTGCAATGATGTCACCTTTCGGAAGCAATGGCCGCCGCCTGATTGTCATAGGCTTTATTGTAAAACCTTTTTTCTTCTTTTCGTTATTTCTATCTTTTCATTGTTGTTTAAATAAATAGTATTCTTCTCCAATAAATTCCTTAGCCTTTTCATCGTCTTTTATTCGTTTTCGGGATGAAATTATTTTAGTAGAACCGTTTTGTACAAACGACAATTTTTTTTATATATATATTTAATTTTTTTTATATGTATGCAGAGAGTTCCGGAAGAGATTGTGTATACGAATGATTTAGTACTTGCCTCTGAAACAATGGAATATCTACTGAATAAGTTAAAGACTTGGAAGAATGCTATGAAGAGTAAAGGTCTGAGAGTTAATGTTACCAATACCAAAGTGATAATCAATGGTTGGAAAGTTCTCCCAAAAAGTAAAGTTTTTATGCTCCGTTTGTGGAAAGGGATTCGGGTATAACTACATTTTTTTGTAGTACCTGTAAGCATTGGGTATACAAAAAGTGCAGTGGAATTACTGGTAGGTTGAGAGATGATAGCCAGTTTGTGTGCAAGAAATGTAAGACAATGAAGATGAATGAGAACTCAGATATGGAGAAAGTATATCTGGATGGCGAAGCTATTGAGGGGTTGTTAAGAAGTTTTGTTACCTTGGTGATACCATTGGAGCACAGGAAGGAGCAGATGCTAGTGTGATTGCAAGAGTTAAGAGTGTCTGGAGTAAGTTCACAGAACTGTCATTACTAACCAGCAGAGCGTTACCACTGTCACCCAAGAGAAGAGTCTATCAGGCATGGGTACACAGTGTGATGCTGTGATGAGGGTTGAGGACATGAGTTGCATCGAAATAAATTATATGAGAATGATAAATTGGATGTGTAATGTGAGTTTATTATATCTTCTATATGCTAAAATCTGAAATCCCGGAATTCCAGGAAAATCCAGAACACTTTCATCATTGATACTATAACTGTTTTCCTCCTACCTATAACCTTGGTCTTTTCAAGATTAAGACCAATACGCATCTCCTGTCTTTGCGGTAATCATATTTGTTCCTGTTAGCTCCTTACATCAAGTGGCTTCATGCCTTGTCTGGAGCGATTTCCATGAAAAAAAAAATATATATTTAACTTTAAAAATTCTACTTAAAAAAAAAATAATTTGCTAAAAGAAAACATGCTATATCATCATCATATTCAGTTTAACGTCTGTTTTACATGCTGGCATGTGTTGGACAGCTTTAAGAAATTTACTTTCTGGCCGGTCTTTATTTATTCCTCTTCCTCTCGTCTATTCTTATCACTTTCTCCCATGTTTTCGCTAGTCTTCCCCTTTGAACTGAACCTGCTATCTCAACTGTTCTACATATACTAACTCAAGAACTTTCATCCATTCTTTCAACATGGCCATACCATCAAAGTCTCCTGTTCTGCACGCATCTCCATATACTGTCCAGATTTAATCTTCCTCTGAGGTCATCAGATCTAAGCCTGCTTTTAAGACTTGCATAAAAAATTATTGAAATCAAAAATAAAATAAGGGAAAACTAAAACGAATGTTGTAAAATCCTATTAAAAAAGAAATTATAAACACCCGGCAATATGTCTCTACCCGGACAACATCGGGTAAATACAGCTAGTTTAACATATTTTTCTTGCTTTATTTATGAACGAGAATCAAATTGACAAATTGTAATTTTTCTTCTAGAGGTGATGCAAGCACTGGAGGCAGACGAAAAGGTTTCAAGTATCTTGATCATGCAACTATTACAGTAAGTCTGGAAACATTTTATATTGTTTACAGTCGGACTAGGGTCCTCGTAATCGTGAAAGGTAAACTGGTTAGATAGGGTTAGGGTTAAATAAGTATTTAGTGGATTCGTGGACCATTGGGCAGGGTAATGGATACCATCACATCTTATGGAAGACTTTTGAGGTGATCCTTGTTTGATGTGCATAACACATCTTACTTCCAAAATATACCTATATATACATATATATATATATATATATATATATATATATATATATATATATATATATATATAGAACAGTTTTTTATTATATTCCAATAACCATGGTTTGTTTTATTACTTTTATTTTTATTTTTTTCACATTTCCAAAAATTCCAAATTTCTGTGAGATATATTTAACGGTCCGTTTCATTTGTTTTGTGCCAAACAACATTTGTATGTCAATATCGTCTCTGCAACACTACAAAATCATCAGAAAAAATTCACAAATAATAAGAGTTCTTAGATTAGAGTGTCTTGAAAAACACCCACATCATACATACATTTCATTTTAAGGTGAAAATAAACAAAAGAACAAACAAATTTTTTTAGAGCAAACACTCACACGTGTGCGATCAAACTAATCCGCCATTTTTATTTTTATTTTTTTTTTTTTACATAAAAGTAATAAAACAAACTATGGTTATTGGAATATAATAAAAAACTGTTCTATATTTTGCTCTGTTATCAATGATTGACAAACATTGAGCTGAATCTTCAAAGGAGACTACAAAGTAAAAGGATCTGATGATATATGATAGTACATATATTGTCTTTAATAATTAATTATATATATATATATATATATATATATATATATATCATATATCTCTCTCTATGTATATATAAATGCAAAAGTATTTTTTCATTTATCTCTTCTATATTACCATCAAAACATGTTACTGTTATTTAAATCAATAATACAACATTTTATTTACCTCCCCAGGAGGTTAGGCACAAGGCCAGTTTTATCTTACTCCCACAAGGTAAGATGTGACCCAAGGTCGGGTTGGGAAAGTGGGACTTGAAAAGCCAGCGCCCGAGAAGGTGAGCACTCTGGTCATTAAAAATCGCCTGGGCAGCCCCATCGGCATTCCTCGTTAGGGGCGCCTCAGGCAGTAAGCAATAAACTTACTCCTCCCCAAAGAGAGGAGGCAAAGCTTGGGAGGGTGGACCTCCTAGAACTGCACAGGACAGACCCATAGACCGGCGTAAATCAAGCCCCAAAGGCCAAGACGATACCAGTTTATGGGGTGTAGTATCCATCGGAACAAAGGCCATAATATTCTGAAATACTGTATATATACTAAAGACAGAAAGACAGCTTTTGGAATGCTTAATTAGCATAACTATTTTTTTAAGCAGTTCATAATAAATTAATGTTTGGTGTTATTCATTTGTAATTTTTATTGTCCTATTTACCTATATATATATATATATATATGTGTGCAATAGTTTTGTCAATATTAACAGTAATTAATCAAAGTGATTTAACAAAAAAAGGATAAATTACTAAAAGTTCTTAAAATATTTGTTTATTAAGTTTTAAGGGAGGTAATTTGAATTAAACTAACATGGCAGGCTGGAAAGAAAGAAAGATTACATAGAGAGAGGAGACTATGACGAGTTGGTTTATCTCTCTCTCCCTCTCACACACACACCATCACAGACGATTAAAAGATAAATAATTTTGTATTACAATTACCAAAATGTTAATATTTATCTATTTATATGAATAAATGTAAAAGTTTTTGTCTTGTCTTTACAAGAAACTTATGAATGTAATGTTTATTATTTAACATTTTGTTTTCAAGACACAAACTTTGCGATACTATAACGAGCTGGAAAAGGCAGCTAATATATATATATATATATATATATATATATATATATATATATATAGAGAGAGAGAGATAGAAGAAAAAAGAGTGATAAATATGCGACGATTGTCCAAATTTATTTCAAATTTCAATTGTTCAATGCAAGGTGTATTTAGTAATAAACTAGTGTTTATTATTCTTTCCTTAAGCCAAGGCTTTTTAAAGATCGAAATCTTATCATCAGAGGAGAAATACAGATGGATAAGTTGGCTTTTGAAAAAACCAAAGTTCAAATATTTGAAAAATATGAAAATTATTATTAAAGGAATTTTTGTTAAAAAAACGCAGTGAATGAAAAGAAAAATTCCGTGAAAAATATATGCAGATTGTCTGGGTGATAAATTTCCGTTGAAAAGAAGTCAAATGAATGAATTGTAGAATGTGAAGAAAACTCTTTGCGTGGGAGCAGTGTGGAGAAAGTGCTCAAAATATAGGTGAGTCCAGACGCACTTAAAGGGGATATATATATAGTGTTCACGGATTTGGGGATAAACAAAAAATGCCACAAAGTGAAAAATTAAATTTATACTAATTTTGTTTTATGAAATTTGTGGATAAAATTGTATTCATGCAAAACTAATCCTAACCAAATCTAGTTTTAAACTTTCTTCAGATTTCTAGAATCAAAATGATAATTACCGACATTACGGCTCCAACTGGCTTCCAGTTGACAGACTCTTACTTGAATGAAGCAATATTTATACACTAGAATTTTCACTCATGGAATAGCAACCAATCAGAACACAGAGAATGGACTTGCCCATCTAAGCACAATAGAATATCCAATGCTTCTTTACATAACACTCTCCGATAAATACACTACTTAGAAATCAAATTTCTGGAAAAAAACTTTTTTGAAATACTTACGTGTTATGGTAAAAAAATAACGGTTACTAATTTTTATGGAAAACAATCCAGTAGTTTTTTTTATTATTCAAGAAATTCAATTATTTAATTCGTCTGAGTTTGTGTTTTGAGAGACACTATTTTGTTAAATATTAGTTCTGTTTTATCCCGCAAGGTGTCATGCTTCTTGATAGGATAAATTAGGTCAAAAACTCATTTGAAGAAAAAAAATTGAATTTCTTAAATAATAAAAAAAAACTGTTTTATTTTTCAACATAAAGTAAGTATTTCCAGAAGTTTTGATTTTAAAGATGAAGTCTGTTAGAAATTCTTCTTTTAGAATTGCCTTTTTTATTTGAATTCTTTTAGACTTTGGAAAATGCACCGATGCAGTTCAAGGTCAGCTTTTCGGATGGCACCAGTCACACGTTGTGTATTGACCCTTTGAAAGGAGACATTATACTGAAACAGGTAACATCTATTATGATTGACATATTATTTTGTTTTGAGTACAATATGCAGGTTGTATTTTTTTTAAGTGATATAAAATACGACTCCTCTATGAATGCACTTCAGAAAATTCTTCATTCTTAATCGGTGCACATCTCTTATTCCAATGATCGTCATTTGAATCTAGGTATCAGAAATCAGCAGTTAACTATGTCAACTGCATACGAGTGTCTTGTTTTCGATTCATATCTAATATGGTGTATCTTACAATAAAAGTTAAGCAAGAAATCTTTGATCAAAACTACAGAAATGTCCCAGTTCACTGGGGCAAACATATATATTATCTCTAAAATCGATCTGTCATTGTAGGCTAGTGTCTTGTAGGCACAGATCACAGTCCAGGACTGTCTATTGCATTTGTTGTAGTTGCAAGTTGTTAGCCAGCCCGTAACTTGAGATCTAAGTTCTGGTCAGGCTCAATATCACTTTACTTACAAAATCCAGGGATCAGTATGTCAACATGATTCTAGCCCTGTTGTCTATAAGCCATATATATAATTATATTTGCTGTTTCAGAAAAAAACTCAATTTTTAACCAAAGAAAGTTCCAATACATATTACTTTATTATTTCAATTATGCTGGCTACAAAAAATTCAGAAATATTAATGTTCCAGTTATGTCTGAAGACAGGATGATAATGCAAAAAAAGATGGTCGACCGGTTTCAACACTGGGCAAATATCCTCTTCAGGCCGGTTATAGAAAAGTATTTAAGGTAATCCTGTAGGGTCCAGTCCATTTGTAATTTATATAGATAAAATTCCAGGGTTGAAAGGGATAAAGATCAAAGAAATCCATTCTGAATCGTAAACGAATGTTTTTGAATTTGCATTGGTTCAAAAGTGATTTTTCTGAAACAGAAAATATAATTATTATGGCTGTTTTCCATGGCAAAAATAGAGCTGATTACAGTAAAATGTTAAGTGCAAATTCCATATACTATGAAATATTGTAGGAATGATTATTAAATTATTCAAATAATATATATATATATATATATATAATTTATTTAGATACTGTATATTACATAATTCAGCAATGTACCGCGGTTTCATCCAAAAGGGCAGATTTAGACATCTTTAGTAAATCTCCGTGCCCAGTGGAATCATCGGCAAGCTGAAACGATTGTAGTCACGCCCGATAGGGAATGGCGTCAACAATGACGGATTGATTCTGATTATATATATATATATATATATATATATTTAAAAGAGTAAGGCTACCAACATTTGTAAAATGTTTTTTTTAACATTTATTTATTATTTTATAATTTTATATAATGTGTTTCAAGCGGTGGTCCGCTTTCATCAGATATGTAAATCCATTTGAAGAAATGTCTTCCGATTTGAAAGAGTGTTGTTTCATTTGAGGAAATTTGTTATTGTTTGACGTTTTTGCGCATGTGTGGGTTTGCGCGTGTGTGAGTACATGTTTTGATAATTTTATACTTTTTATTTTTCCTGCTTCTCTTGGTCAAAGTCGTGTGTGTTTATTAAGTACGTGTTATTTTGACCTTTATTTTATCGGTCATCTTAATTTCTCAGGGTGCGTAGATTTTCTTTTGAAATTTATTACTTTTTATTGCCCTGTCTCGAAGAAGGCTGTCGCGCCCGCACGCGTGTGGTCAGTTCTGAATCTTGTACATAGGTGAGCGACATATACACGCACACCCACACAAACACACACACATATGTGCGCACACACACACAGGCATATGGTTAGATAGTGATAGAGAGATATAGAAAGGTTGATAAAAAGTGTGTGTAGTTAGAGTTATGATCTGTTCAATGCTGGATTAGAATTAAATATGAAGTTTTTTTCTTGTGTTAGTAAGTAGGTGTAATCTTGGCTTTGGAAAATTGGCATTATTTTAAAAATGTCCTCCGCTGCATGAGTGCACATGTTGGGAGACGAATAATTTACGGTTTTCTTTGATTTTAATGTTGCTTTTATGTAAAGATACTCTATTATTAAATGTTTTGGTCGCACCTATATAAGCTTTGTTACATGTTGTACATTCTAGCACATATACAACGTTCTTGGAGGTGCAGTTAAGGTCTTTTTTTATTGTGAATGTTTGTCTTGAGTGTTTAAATGTGTATGAGTTCCCCTCTATTATTATGTCACAGACCCCACATCTTTCCTTGTTGCATTTTGTGACCCCTTGTATTGTGTGTGGGTTGAGTTTGGATGAGGTTAAAATTTGTTTGAGGTTTTTTGGTTGGCATTTGCTTTTTATTATTTTCGTTGTTTTTAATATGTTGTTTAGTTTGTTGTTATGTTTGAGTAGGGTTAGGTTTCTTGTTATTTCTTTGAATAATTCTGGATTGTTTTTGTTGTGTGTAGAGATGTATGCTAATATTTGTTCTTTGTTTCGTTTTTTGGGAATTCGTAATTGTTCTAATGGGATGTTTTCTGCTAGTTCTATACCTTTGTGTATTATTTGTGGCGGGTATCCTCTTCTTGTTAAAGTTTTCCGTAATTCCTCCAGTCGGACAATCCGAAGGTCTTTGTCACTGACTATAGTACAGATCCTGCGTTCTAGGGAGTAGGGTATAGATTTTAGACAGCTTTTGGGGGGATGGCTTCTAAAATGGAGATATTGTTGGGTGTCTGTGGGTTTGTGGTAGACGTGTGTGATTATGTGAGTGTTGTTAATTTTAATCAGTATATCTAGGAAGGGTAGTTCTGTTTGACTGTGTTCAATGGAGAATGTAATCTTGGGGTGTAGGTTCTGTAGTATGCTGTGTAATTTATTGATGCCCCCCTATGTGGGTTCCCAGAGGATGAAACAATCATCCAGGTATCTCTTTCAAGATTTTATGAAGAGAGTTTGAATATTCTGTCCATATATTTCTTCTATCTTTTCATACAAGATCTTCTCTAGGTAGGCCAGTGTTAAGGTGGCATATGTTGATGCCATTTTGGTTCCCATTGCTGTACCTATATATATATATTGCACATAAATGAAAGGTACTTGAATAGTGTAACCACCTATGTGTATTAGACTAAACTGTATCTTTTGCAATAATATTCATTTGCATCAAAAGTGTCCATCAAGTGATGTTATAAAATTTATTTGATATAAATGATAAAAATTTGTCTTAAATCCAAACAAGTTGTTCCTGTGATCAGTAACAACAACTTACTCAACCTCATTTAGACCAAATACACAGTTTTGCAAGCAAAACCTCCAATTACATAAGCCATATGTTTAATTCTAAATGGGGGTTCTATATCTTAACACCGGATGCATGCATTATAATCTTAACATCAGATGAATGTGTTGTACGTTTTAACTCAAGATGTGCATGTTGTACATTTTAACTCTAGAGGCCCAAGCTTTTCACCTTGACTCCAGAGGCCTGAGGTCTACGCCTTGACTCCAGAGACCTGAGGTCTACGCCTTGACTCCAGAGACCTGAGGTCTACGCCTTGACTGCAAATGCGCGAGTCCTACGCCTTGACCCCAGGTGCGCGAGTCCTACGCCTTGACCCCAGGTGCGCGAGTCCTACGCCTTGACCCCTAGATGCGCGAGTCCTACGCCTTGACCCCCAGGTGCGCGAGCCATACGCCTTGACCCCCTGGTGCGCGAGTCCTACGCCTTAACCCCAGGTGCGCGAGTCCTACATAATAGGATTTTTTAGGCAGACTTGTAAAATTTTTTTCCCGTGTTCCATATAAATCAATGTGACTGTGTGTTCACAAGTTTGTGGAAATTTCTAGTTGCATGTCCTGCCTACTGTTGCCAGGGTGAGAGTGTTGCACATTCCCTTGTGGCAGATTTTAAAATAACTGGAGACTGATTTGTGAGCTGGGGCTTTTTGGTTTATATATGAATTTGATCGGCTCCCAGCACTAGGCACCAATTATTGAAATGGCTCTTTTTTAAAATAGATGTAAACATTAAGATTCTTATCGAATCAACAGTTGATATTTTTACAAAATTTTCACTTGATGCTGCTGCTGCTTATTTTGTCGAACCGTGCCATCCCTCCCGACAATCCCCGCCAACCCCAACGTTGTGTCTGCTGTGGTTTTTTTCTGGTTTTCATCTTTCATTCTGGCCATGTCGTCTATTCCACTGACGAATCGTCGAGGGCACAGAACTGGTTTACAAGTTAACAAAAGCAACGCAACTCAAGAAAAACAAACTCAAATACGTTGTGTATGAATCAGTTGAAACTCTGAGTGTGTGTGACACGATCGCAGACTGTCGAGACCACGATTGTCGTTACTCAAAGTCGTCAGCTCATCTCCTAATCTGCTAAGGTTCTGACTGATCTGATCGTCTCCTCTCCGAGCCACAAATTGCTATAATTCGTCTGTCGAGGCCACCGCCGTCACCCTGTTGATCAGTTCACCTCATCGTTTGCTTGGCTTGATATGCCCTCGCTTGAAGTTGACACCAGACTGAATGTCTTTTCTCTCGTCAACTCCGGTGTTTTATCAGTCACCGACAAGCCCCCTTCTGAACAATACAAGCTGACCACTCTCACACTTTCTTTTGTGTGCGATGATGAGCCACTTTCTATCCTTGTCTGGGCCTCGACTCTTGCGGCATCCATAGCATCACAATTGAACAAGGTTCTACAGTTCCGTGTTAAACACCCAATGAAAATTTTTCACTTAGACCCAGCAATTACTATTTCTGTTTTTTTAGTTCAATCATAGGATCTTATTGATCTTATGTTGATTGCTTTCCTTTTGGTGTTTTCTTCCCAACACTGAATATAACGCACAATGTATTATTTTAATTTTTCAGAAATGGCTTGTTGCTCTTAAAGAGCATATTGATTATACAAACCATTATATGAATCAAGGAAATATAAGTGATGAAGAAAGGGAAGAGAATCTTAGAAATCTCCAAGACTCATTAATGGTAATATTTCTTTTCTTTTTTATTTTTTAAAAATTTTATCGCTAAAGGAATACCTGCCACAGGATGGGTAAAATTAAACCTTCGGAACAGAACAGTTTTGCACCACTTTTTATGTCTTCTTACAAAGATTAAAAATAAGATATAATGATACTAAACCTTATGTCTAGAGTCCTTATTCCAATTTTAATCAAAATCAATTACATGATTTTGATTCCAGTAAATGTCTAAAATGTAACGGTCTTAGGATCGAAATTAAAATTCAGGGAATCTTGCTTAATTGGTGTCTCATGACTGTGGATCAATTCAATGTCAATCTGAAATATTTGAATTTTCAAATGGGAGGTTCCCATATTATGCCCTTAAACCCCTTTAAAATACTCCAAAGAAACAGAAAATTATTGAATATTTATTAATTGATGTCTAATACCTATTGTTAAAATTTCACAAAAATCGGAGGTATCTGAATTTTTATGAAGTGCTTCCACCTTCTTTTTTACCCTCTTTGCATAAAACTAAATTAAACTAAATATAGCTCACATTACGGCCCTTTATGCATAGCAAATGTGTTTCAAAATTCATAATGATCTGTTAATTAGTTTATGAGTAACTTCTGTACATAAACATATACATATACCTAACTTGATATAAAGTAGACATATATTCATTTACTATGATTATCTTAATGACTTTATTTGGACTCCACACGTGGACTGTTGTTATATAACCCACAATGAGGACTATAGATGTTCGTTTCTCACGGCCAAGGATTACACAGTTCTCCTGTTTCTTCTCTCAGAAAGCATGTTTATATATGAAGATTAAGATGGAAATCGTTTTTGCTTAAAATATATTTTTCAGTTGCCTCTTTATTCATTATCAGGTACATTATTCAGGCAGAGAAAGAGATGGCAGTCTGCTGGCTATCTTCAGGGGAAACATAAGAGATCTATATACCCTATCTAGCAGGACCTTAGATTATTATGTTTCCTCAGTAACATTCAAACTGTAACTGATCATCTCATTTCAAATTTTTCTATATCAATCCACTATTTACCTTCAAATCGGCCAACAGGTGAACTTTATCATCAATGTTATATTTGTTTATTCAATTTACATATTTTAATAAGAAGAATACTATCCAGATTATTTTTAAACAGATATTAGTCATTTATATATTTACTAGAAGAATACCTACCTCTGTACGGACTCATACTAAAAAAAATATCCTTTGAAAGAGAAAGCATTCAAACGATATTGGTTTTCTGATTGTAACTCGGTGAACTGACACAAGAAAAAGATGTCACATATTCACCACATGGAAAGTCTTCAAACAGTATTGTTATGGTGCCGTACCTACCTACGGAGAACTAATGGACTCGTCCACCTTATAAATACGAGAAGCACATGACACTTGTTCTCTTCTTCCCAGGCAAACCGGCAATGGCGGTTGAGAGCAACATCTCCTTGTATCTCTTTCTATTATATAATATATACCTTTGTTCATTTAAACCATGTGTTCCTGTGTCATTCATTCGGCCTTACCCAGGTCCACAACAAGTATACAACACATACCCAACCAGTACTCTTGTATGACTGCGAAACGTGGTTGACAACAAAACAGCAAAATGACACAATCCTGGCTGCAGCAAATTAGATGAAGCAATATTTCACTATAAAGGCTACCATGAAAAATTGCTTTGCACAACAATGTCTCAACTGGTATGGCCATGTCACCTGCCGTCAGTTATCCAAAATGCGTCCCACATCAATGTCAATGGCCCAAAGCAGTAGGCTGTTTAAGACATGGAAGGGATCAGTTGATGATGACCAGATCCTAGCAGGTAGTACAAGCAAAATGGTAACAGATAGACGAAGTTTGAAGTCATTCACAAAATGTCTAACCTCATCATGAGACACGAAGACGATAAATGAAAATAATGCATATTGTTTTATCTTTATTGTTTCATATTTTTTGTTTGTTTTCGTTTTCTTTTGATGTCTTAACTAATTTCTACTGTAATTCTTTCAGACGGCTCATGCACATCAGGAGGTTCTTGGTCAGTTGTTAACATCCGTCACTTCACACTTCTCGGAGATAAACAAGGAGTCTTCATCCTCAACTCAAACAGGTGAGTTGTGTCTGCGATCATCGGCAAACCTCTCACCAATCATGCTTTTTCCATCGTAAAAATTAATTATATAAAGCCAATGTTTTAGCAATTTTTTCTTTTCTAGACTTGAACCTTATTCTTTACAACAAAAAAGTCTATTTTGATTCAGTTTCTTTAACAAAATACTTATTCCGACTAGTTAAGATGAAGACATTTTTCAATAATTATCTAAACATACATTTCTGAGAAGAATACATCCAATAGTAAACAAAGTCAAACATACTGTTATTTGCATGGAAGCATGGAAATTCGAAATTGAATATTTTTTGCTGTAAAATTGACAAATTATTATCATTATATATTATCCATCTACTTCTATAAAATAAAATGAAGCTGGTCTATTTCTCGAAATTTGTCATTGATAGCTTTGAATCTAACAAATCTCTTTTTGATTCTGGCTAGCAAATTTTTCTGTTTTATCCTTACACAATGTTCTTTACAGCAAAATATCTATTTCGATTCCGTTTCTTTCAAAAAATACTTATTCCGACTAGAAAGATTGTTAAAATGGAGACAGTTTTTTAATAATTACCTAAGTGTATATTTCTAAGAAGAATACGTCCGATAATCAATTAAATCCGATAATCAATTAAATCTCTAAAAGAAATAGACAATAAAAAATACTGTTATTTGCATGGAAGCATCAAAATTGGAAATTGAATATTATTTGACTATTAAAATGACAAATGATTACCATTTTTTATTATCAATCTCCATTTATAAAGATGGGTCATTTATCGCACAGATTCAAATGCTAAAATCATATTCATAATAGAAGAACAATAGCTTTCTAATATACTGATCACGGATAGAAATTTAGCATTTACTTCTGAGGGTTGCAATCCAGTTTTAGATTGTAAATTAGAAACAAAGCCCCTCACCCACCTCCACACACACTCACTGCGGGCAAGCAAACAAGTCAGTGAGAATCCCTCCATCCCCCCCCCCAATTTATTTCATTATGAAATTGAATTCTACCGTGATGGATTTCGGTTTATTTGTCAACAAGTCAGCCATTTTATTCTTTTCTTTAATTGTAAAAAAAAATCCTTCCCCTACTACCCCCCCCCCCCAAAAAAGAAAGAAATAAAACATCCTTTTGGCTAAGATCAAAGTGTAGTATCTGTTCCGATGGATACTGCACTCCATACTGGTGTTGTCTTGGCCTTCGGGTCTTGATTTACGCCGGTCAATGGGTCTGTCCTGTGCAGTTCTGGAAGGTCCACCTTCCCAGGCTTTGCCTCCCCTCTTTGGGGAGGAGTAAGTTTATTGCTTACTGCCTGAGGCGCCTCTACCGGGGAATGCCGACGAGGCTGCCCAGGCAATTTTTAAACCCCACTTTCCCGACCTTGGGTCACATCTTACTTGTGGGAGTAAGATAAAAACTGGCCTTGTGCCTAACTCCTGGAGAGGAGTAAATCAATACACACTGGGTCCAAGCAAACAAGTCAATGAGAATTTGTTATGAATATTTTTCAAAGACTTAACATTTTGGGTAAAAGAAATCTTTCTGGTTCCAGTGTAGGGCTATGCAAAAGCCGGTCGGAAGGTAGACAAAAGAAAAAGATGGATAGACAAGGTTTGTGAATGGACGAACATTATACATAAACCAAGTGCACACCTTGGCTTGGACGACACTCAGCCATGTTAGTACATATTCTGCAGCTAGCAGAGAAAACGTTTAATAATAATATTGCATGAGTTTGGAAAGCCATTCCAGCCAAAATTGTTTCCTAATTATAAATTATTTCCGCTGTCATAAAAAATGTTCTGGCAGCATGAAAATTCATTCCAATGACTCCGCTAGTAACTCATTCCAAACAAGAGCTGTGGGATGAAGTCTCAACAACAGACAAATTAGTATTGAAAGGAAACGTGTAGAATGAATATTTTACATATGTACAGCAGAAAGTACGGATACAGATTCTCTGACAAATTCCAAATTTGTAAAATAAAATTCTGGTTTATTATTGAGGAGAACAAATTCTGTGATATCATTAGAGACAGGTGGACATGGATAGACATTTTATACTCTTTTCTATATTAAGAAAATTATGAGACAACTTCACGTGTATTCATGTATTTCTTTCAGCAAAATAGCTTTGATGATTACATATTGAATTTTTAACAAATTTAATATTAATCAAATATTTATTGAAATCACAAAGATAATAACGTAAAAAAAAAAGAAGAAATTTAAAAAATCAAGAAAAATTATTACAATGAAGACTTGAAAGGTTCAAAATGTAAGGGAGATAATTCCTATTTTAGCTGAAAGGTAAAAATTTTAGTTATCTCCCTTAGATTTTAAACTTTCTTTTATTCCATCTCTTCGTGTCTTACGCATTATTATTATTATTATTATTATTATTATTATTATTATTATTGTTATTGTTATTATTATTATTATTATTATTATTATTCATAGTAGTCTTAACTTTTGGATGTTTTTAGTTGGGTTTTTTTTTTAACATCAAGTCAATTCCCTTGACCTTAGATATTCAAGCTGTACCTTAACACTTTCGCCGTTCCTAATAGGCAAGTCTTTTGCAGAATTGGAAAAGAAATTGACTCGTCAATCTGTTTAAGCCATTTATGGTGGCTTTTCGTAATGTTCCAATTACAACGGGGATCACCTTGACTTCTTTACACTGCCATAGTCTAACTAATTCCCATTTTAGATCTTGATATTTATTTATTCTTTCGTGTTCTTTCTCCTGCACCTTGTATCGAAGGGTCAGGCTATATCAATGATTAAACAAGTTCTCTTGTTTTTGTTCAGACAGACTAAGTCGGGTTTAGAATGCTCAAGAACCTTGTCAGTTTGTATGCGCATGTCCCAAAGAAATTTGACATTGTCATTCTCTTGTACCAATTCTGGCTTATGCTCATACCACTTTTCATTGTGGTTCAATTCATAAAGTTTGCATATATTCCAGTGTAGTACCTGAGCGACTCTGTCGTGTCTCCATTTTTTATACTGATTTTGTGCCAGCATTGGGCACTCAGCTACAATATACGCCAAGGTTTCTTCCCTTTCATTACATAGTCGGCGATTCTGCAGTTTTGTCAATGTAATGTTTGATGGACCTAGTGCGAGTGGC
Source organism: Sepiola atlantica (assembly GCA_963556195.1). Lineage (NCBI taxonomy): Eukaryota > Metazoa > Mollusca > Cephalopoda > Sepiida > Sepiolidae > Sepiola > Sepiola atlantica. Next base: position 79,462,305 of record OY744537.1, on the reverse strand, counting down.
TTGTTCCTGGGCTGCCATTAAGATGCTCTCAGTAGATCTTTTGAGATCACCCCCGACCAACCAATTCCAGCTGTCATTATCTCTAAATGCAGTATACAGAATACACTGTGTAATTTCTTTCCAAACAATTTTTATTATTATTATTATTATTATTATTATTAATTTTTAATTTTAATTTTTTAGTTTTTTAAAATTTAAACTAAAATGACATTAACGAACAAGGGCTACACCGAAAAAGTACAGCTTTACTGCTATTGTCATTCTTGTTCATTTGTAAATTGCGTTAATTTCTGTTTTCTCTGCAGCTTCTTTCATGTCGATTCACCAATCATTTCATGAGATTTTGGATACTTCAAGAGAAATGTACACGTCTCTTACCCATTGCACAAAACTGGTGAAAAATCAAGAAATGGTAAGAATTTTTTTTTTTTAATATTACCAATTATGCTAGCAGTTGAAAGGAACTGGTTTGACATAACACCATATATGACATCACTCAAATACCACACCTTTCCAAATGTAAACAAAACATGTATATTTTCAAATGGAATTTTTTTTTATATTACCAATTATGCTAGCAGTTGAAAGGAACTGGTTTGACATAACACCATATATGACATCACTCAAATACCACACCTTTCCAAATGTAAACAAAACATGTATATTTTCAAATTGAATTTTTTTTTATATTACCAATTATGCTAGCAGTTGAAAGGAACTGGTTTGACATAACACCATATATGACATCACTCAAATACCACACCTTTCCAAATGTAAACAAAACATGTATATTTTCAAATGGAATTTTTTTTTATATTACCAATTATGCTAGCAGTTGAAAGGAACTGGTTTGACATAACACCATATATGACATCACTCAAATACCACACCTTTCCAAATGTAAACAAAACATGTATATTTTCAAATTGAATTTTTTTTTATATTACCAATTATGCTAGCAGTTGAAAGGAACTGGTTTGACATAACACCATATATGACATCACTCAAATACCACACCTTTCCAAATGTAAACAAAACATGTATATTTTCAAATGGAATTTTTTTTTATATTACCAATTATGCTAGCAGTTGAAAGGAACTGGTTTGACATAACACCATATATGACATCACTCAAATACCACACCTTTCCAAATGTAAACAAAACATGTATATTTTCAAATGGAATTTTTTTTTATATTACCAATTATGCTAGCAGTTGAAAGGAACTGGTTTGACATAACACCATATATGACATCACTCAAATACCACACCTTTCCAAATGTAAACAAAACATGTATATTTTCAAATTGAATTTTTTTTTTATATTACCAATTATGCTAGCAGTTGAAAGGAACTGGTTTGACATAACACCATATATGACATCACTCAAATACCACACCTTTCCAAATGTAAACAAAACATGTATATTTTCAAATTGAATTTTTTTTTTATATTACCAATTATGCTAGCAGTTGAAAGGAACTGGTTTGACATAACACCATATATGACATCACTCAAATACCACACCTTTCCAAATGTAAACAAAACATGTATATTTTCAAATTGAATTTTTTTTTTATATTACCAATTATGCTAGCAGTTGAAAGGAACTGGTTTGACATAACACCATATATGACATCACTCAAATACCACACCTTTCCAAATGTAAACAAAACATGTATATTTTCAAATTGAATTTTTTTCTTCATTAAAAATGAAAAACTATTTATATTTATGCTGAGGAATGTTTTCGATGAGGATCGATAATTTATATTATTTGAATTATTTGGACTATTATTCTCTTATCGGTTGGTATATTTACAAGGTTTTGGCCGATGTAATCTCCAACCTTCTTCAGGTGCATTTTTTCAAACTTGATAATGTTTGTCAAACACAACAACCTATACTGTATTTCGAACCGAACGCTTTCTTCAATTCACAAGAGTACATTGTTCTTGTTCTGTCAGCCATGACCTGGTAGAAGTGTTATTGTCGTACCATATGATTGACAATATAATTAATTATTTTGTTATTCTTAGTTAGTATCGCCTGTAGTAAGGATTGAACCTTCAACCTCCAGAAGACTGTCCCTTATAACTGATTGTTAATCAATGCCTTTATCCATCACGCCATGGGTTAATGTGACATTCTTCTGAAGGTTGTAAGCTCAATTCTTATTACAGGTTCTAATAACTAAGAATAACATAATAATAAACACTTCTACCGTGGCTGATGGAACAAGAAGAATCTACCCTCCGTGGATTAAATAAAAGGGTTCAGTTCGAAATTCTGTATAATTTTCTGGATTCAAAAAGATGCACCTGAAGAAGGCCGGAGGTTACATTGGCTGAAATGGTGTTAAAATAACAACCAAGATGAGAATACTAGTCCAAATAATCCATATTTGGTCCCCCAATTTATAAAATCGGGGGACTTATGTTTTGAGGCATGTCCGTCTGTCCGGATTTTTCTCCGCAACCATCCATTGAATTTCTCTGAAATTTTGCATGAAGTTGCAACTTTAGTCAGGTTAGAAAGTGACATTCTCCGATTTTTTTAAAAAATCTGGTTTTCCATTCAATTTCTCTGAAACTTGGCCAAAATGTGGAGGCAATTGTTCCTAATAGAAAATAAGTATCGCTAACCTTGGAAAAAATCTGGTTCGCACCCCCAGGGGGTCAAAAGCCCCCCAAAATGTAAAAAAAAATGACCCTTTTCTCCCATAACGTTTGATCCATCCATTCAATTTTTCTGAAACTTGGCCAAAATGTAGAGGCAATTGTTCTGAATATAATATGAGCATCCTTGACCTCAGAAAAATTCTGGTTCGCGCCCCCAGGGGGTGAAAGGCGGGTCAAAAATGCCCCAAATTGCCCAAATTTATTGCATTTTACACTCACCACATCGAGTCAAATACAGAGGGGGACCACGCGCGGCTTGTTATATTTACTTTGTACAAAAAAATATATTGACACAATATGGAAACGAATAACGAAGACAGAAAGGGCAGATAATCCCAAAATGAGAAATAATAATGGTAATAACAACTAATTCATTAGGTTATAAGCTGAATCGAAGAAAAACCTTTATGTTGCTATTATTTTTAATTACTGTATGTTTGCCTTTTAGGTGTTCAATCTTCAGTTAGAAGAGGAAAAAGAAAAGTCTCGTGTTTTGGAGGAAGCCCTTCACGCCTTAGCCACGGAACACCATCAATTAGAACGTAGCATCACATCCAACCATTATAGATCCTGCTTCTATGACACTGACGATGATGAATTCTATGATTGCGACAATGATAGCCGAAGCATTGGTAAGTTGTATGAAACACACAATATATTATTACCAGTCTCTGACGGCACCGGTTACTTTTTGAATTCCTGCACAACGAGGTTGTTCAGTTCTTAAAAAATCTTCCCACTTTGATTGAACTAGATCGATTTTATATGGTCTTATGTTTTTTTTAGTTTATATGGGTAGCATATTAAATAGTTTACTCCCTTGTTAGATTAAATTTATGTAAAAATATTGTTGTGAAGTGGTGTGTGATTTGAGTGACACAAATAGGAAGAAAGAAATGGATGAAAACGATTCTATTGAGATCAACAATATAAATGATTTATTTAACAATTTTACAACTGAAGGAATTACTATTATAAGAAGGGTATAACTGTCTGTCGCTAAGCCGATTTCGGTAGCAGCCTCCATTTTGCATTTTCCTCTCTGTTATAATCATGTGATCTATCAGGGCAGATAAATCTACCTCCATCTCTTTCATTAAGGGCAAATAAATTATGCTTCAAAATGTCGCTTGGCAAGGGAAATAATATAGGATACAAAAGAGTTTTCACTTTTTAAATATAGAACTATTAAATTGTTATTGGTGGCTTACTTATCCAACAAATATGCCGTCATCTTGTATTTAATAATACAATTTTTTGTGCTACTCGTAAGCATTGGTTACATAAGAAATGCAGTGAATTTACTGGTAGGTTGAGAGATGATAACCAGTTTGTGTGCAAAAAGTGTAACACAATGAAGACGGATGAGAACTCAGATGTGGAGAAAGTATATTTAGATGCCGAAGCTATTGAGGTTGTCGAGAAGTTTTGTTACCATGGTAACACTATTGGAGCACAGGGAGGAGCAGGTGCTAGTGTGATTGCAAGAATTAGGAGTGGATGGAGTTAGGGAACCTCTGCCAGTACTAACTACAGAGTGTTACCACTGTCGGCCAAGGGAAGAGTCAATCAGGCATGTGTACAAAGTGTGATGATGTATGAAAGTGAAACTTAGCCAGTGAGGGTTGAGGATATGCGTTGCATGAAGATAAATGATATGCAAATTATACGATGGAAATGTAATGTGAGTCTTAAAGACAGGCTCAGAGTAAGATTAAATCTGGACAGTATAGGGATATGTGTGCAGAATAGGAGACTTTGTTGGTTTGGTCACAGTGAAAGAATGGATGAGAGTTCGTGTGTTAGTAGATGTAGAACAGTTGAGGTAGCAGAACAAGACCGAGTAAAACATGGGAGGCAGTAATAAAGATGGATTTGAGAGAAAGAGGGATAAATAAAGACCTGGCCAAAGACAGGTTAGTTTGGAAGTCAATTTCCAAAAAGCCGTCCAACACATGTCAGCATGTAAAACTGATGATGATGGTGATGATGATTATTTCTTTATTTCTTTATTTCTTCGGACTTTGAAAATATATTATTACTATCTGTACTTACCCAGCGTTGCCCAGGACGAAGTAAAATCATTTGAATTTTTATTTGTTTGCACATTTTTAAACGTATACAGAAAAATAAATAAAATTTTAGCTGTATGAAATTTTTCAATCTAAAATATCAGTTACTCCCCTTTATATTATTTGAGTTGTGATTGAAGACACTGTTTCCGAATGATTGACATCGAAGTTTAAATATCCAGATATCATCTATTTCTTTCCATGGCAAATTTCCGGATTTAAAGAAAAAGAAACATTTTCTTTATTAAAAGAAGTATGAAGAAAATTCTTAAATCTATCGAAAATCTATTAAAGTTTTTTTATTACTGACAGAAACGGATTTTTATATTAAAGTGATTATCTAAAAATGTTTTATATTTCCAGTCGTCTGAGAGTGACTTAGTAATTGATTGGATCAATTAGACTTGAGGCACCCCAGAATCAGCAAATACCAAAAGGACACATTTTGGGTTGTCACCGGTTTCTTTTACTTCCGGTTGAACTATAAAGAAACAATACGCACAATTGTCTTTGCAGATTTTTTTTATTTAAAAAAAAGTTTTATTTACATAACATTTTATTTTGTAAACTTTGGAGATTTATAAAGAAAATAAACTTTTAATTTAAAAAAAAAAAGTTACAAACATTTTATTAAACAAAAATCATTTAAAGTGGATGCTGTACCGAGATGATTTACAAAACTTTTTGTTTTGTAAACTTTGAAGATTTATAAAAAAAGGGGAGAGGGTATGTTAAATATTTATTTACACGCATAATAAAATAAAATTTTAAAATACATAGTTTTATTTACAAAACTTTTATAATAAACAAACGAAACAAACAAAATTTGTTTTGTTTATTAAAAAGTTTGTAACTTTTTTTCATTTTGTAAATAAAACTTTAAAAAAATTAAAACTATTCTGCGAAGGCAAGTGTGTGTATTTTTTTTTTTGTAAATAAAACGTTTTTTAATTAAAAATGTTCATACAATATATGCTTTTCAATATGTTTTACAAAAATATTAATATAAATATTGGATCGTATTAAAACGGCACACAGAAAATACCTTTTTTAAAATGGTCTTTGACCTTTTCCCTGTCCTCTGTCAATGAAGGAGAAATCTTTCTAGACTGAGGCAATTTAATTTTTTTCATAATACAGAGTGCCCCCTTCTGGGGAGTTGTATTTTCTCTACATTAAAAACTGACCTTGTGTCTAACTCTGCCTCCTAGGGAGGCAAGTAAATAGGGACACCATCTGTACAATGTTTTTTTTTAAATATTTTTGTGCTTCGTTTGTTTATTATAAAAAGTTTTGTAAATAAAACTATATATTTAAAAAAAAAATTTCATTATGCTCGTAAATAAATATTTAATATAACCCTCTTTTTTTTATAAATCTCTAAAGTTTACAAAACAAAACGTTTTGCAAATATGTTTTTTAAAATTAAATCTGTGAAGGCAAGTGTGCGCATATTGTTTGCGTATAACTCAAACGGAAGTAAGATAAAAAGAAACCGGTGTCAACTCAAACATGTCCTTTTGGTATTTGCTGGTTCTGAGGTGCTTCAAGTCTAATTGATCCATTTAAAAAAATAAATTGTAGTTAAGTACGCTATTATATTGCCAATAACATGGTACAACAATAACAAACGAAAATTGGCTAGTCAAGAGCAAATTTTGATTTGTTGGCTTAAATGCTATTCAGGTCCAACATTTAAAATCCGACAAGATAATTATATGTTAGATGTATCTCTCTCTCTATCTCCATATATTTTCACTTTTCAAAAGTGACAATAGTATTAATATATAGATTTTTAACAGATTAATGCCTCTAGAGCAGGGGCGGGCAACCTTTTCAGAGTGAGGGCCAGATGAAACTTTTGGAAGGAGATCACGGGCCGGAGTGAAAAACGAAATCTCAGAATTACTATATTTTGTTTACATGAATAAATTGTACAAAAATTGCATTGAACACTCTACAAATCTGATATTTTTTTCTCAAGAGACTTCTGTATGTGATGTTATAAAAAGGCGCCGACGAAGAGCCATTTTGGAACCATAAAAAATAATGATGGGGGAAGCAGCAATTTGATCCAGCATTAGTTTTGACACACCTCACATAAGTTCTCTGTTTTAAGCCTTTTCTTCGTCTCTCGTTTCCTCTTTGCCTTTCTCTTTCTCTTTTTCTATTTTTATCTCAGGCTGGATGCTAAGTCTTCACGGGCCGGATGTGGCCCGTGGGCCGGAGGTTGCCCGCCCCTGCTCTAGAGGTTTATGATTATATGAGTACACCATTTTTAAAATGAAATTAGCATTTTTTAAATTATACTAGGAACAATGTTGGTTTGCTGCTATCAGATTGCTGACTGGAAGTTGATCATTTTTCGATTGGGTCAACTCATTTAGTATTTATGCGATTTTTATTTTAGCTTTTATTTATTCATTAATTTAATCATTTCATACGAAATATATTTATATTTATAAAATCGGGGGACTTATGTTTTGAGGCATGTCCGTCCGTCCGGATTTTTCTCCGCAACCATCCATTGAATTTCTCTGAAATTTTGCATGAAGTTGTAACTTTGGTCAGGTTAGAAAGTGACATTCTCCGATTTTTGAAAAAAAATCTGGTTAGCCTCCCAGGAAGTCAAAAGGCCCCGAAATGGCAAAAAATGACATTTTTTGCCCCATAACTTTTCATCCATCCATTCAATTTTTCTGAAACTTGGCCAAAATGTAGAGGCAATTGTTCTGGATATAAAATGAGCATCCTTGACCTCAAAAAAATTCTGGTTCGCGCCACTAGGGGGTGAAAGGCGGGTCAAAAATGCCCCAAATTGCCCAAATTTATAGCATTTTACACTCGCCACATCGAGTCACATACAGAGGGGTACCACGCACGCGTGGCTTGTTAACATAAGCATATCAATAAATCCATGCTAATTTGAATATAATTCTTTTTACATCTCGTTCTGTGATGTGTTGTATTCGGTGTGACTCGGCATTAAATAAAGTCTGATGGCATGAGGATCACATACGTTTTGACTAGTTGTTCTGTCAATAGCTTTGTCTAAAGATCTGCCAAATTTAGCAGTCTTGGGGCCAAGCACACCCGACGTTTCCACTGAAATTGGTTGGAAGACGAAACGGTCAGTGAACGAGCTATATTTTCCGTGCTTCCTTGTTTCGGCGAGCAGAGCCGCCGTGCCGGGCTTCACCGCGGATTCCGCAATCCCTGCTGGTGAAAAGGAGTCAGAACAAGTGGTGTCCCAGATCAGCGGCTTTCCGGCTCGGAAAGCAAACACAGTCATCCAGTCAGGCTTGCGACTGTCGCCCCTGTCTAGGCCGACTGGTTCAACGACTGAAGCAAAACCTGCCGAGTCGAGACCTTGCCTGACTATGTCGTTAAGGGCAGAGTGGCGAGGCAGGCGGCTGGCACTAAATCGACAAGAGAGAGGATGCAGGGAAAACTCATCAATGACCTACCCACAGCGACACCGGTGTGGGTGGCACAAACGGAGTCCCAGCCGTTGTGAGATGGTGATCCAGATAGTGTCATTGTCCAAGAGGGTTCCAAGTGTCACCGAAGGGATGGCACTGAGCCAAGCACCGCTGTAAGGTGAAGTCGACACTCTCAGGCAGGCAGCTCTGTTATATTTACAACATTTCGAATGATAGAACCTTCGACCTTCTTCATGTAAATCTTTTTGAACTTGGGAACCTGTATTGAATTTCAAACCAATCTACGGGGGTAGATTGTTCTTACTCTGTCAGCCATGAGTGTCAATTATTGTTATTCTTAGTTATTAACGCCGGTAGTATTTTTCCCGAAGACTATCACTTTAAACTGATTGTTAACCAACGCTTTTAACCGTTAGACCATGGGTCCAGGTTGCTGAGTTCAACATAATTATAATGATGCATGAAAATAGAAATTAAATAAAAATAATTAATTAAATAAATGAATTAAGAAAATGTTTTTATTATTTTAACCAATGACTTAAATGAGTACACATTATTTTCTAAATGAAAAAAACTACATAAGAGAACGCAAAAAAACTAATAAAAATGAACCTAATTTTTCTTCCTGTTTTAATAAACGAACTCTTTATTTTATCCACGAGAGGGGAGATTGTTCTCATTCTGTAAACCATTGGTGTTGATTTAAGTTATTGCCGTAGAAGACTGTTACTAAGAACTTTTCGGTGTGATTGAAGATACAATGAAAATGTACTGCCTGTACAGGGATTGAACTCACAGCCTTCAGGTTGACCAGCCTTTTGACCAACACTTTCAACCATTACACCATGGATCCAGGTTGCTGAGTTCGACATAATGATAATGATACATGAAAATTAGAAACTAAATAAAAAAAATAGTAAATAGAAATAAACTAATAAATAAGTACGCATTATTTTCGAAAAAAAAAAGCAATTAAAAATAAAAGACCTAATTTAAGATTTCCTTTCTGTTTTAATAAATGAACTGTTAGAGAAAAAGTATAAATATATGTGCAACACATATTATTATCAAAGATAAGGCAGGAAATTGTAGCTTGTAATTGAGGCAGTCTGGGTTTTATTCATGGCTTGTAACGAAAACTAATTTCTTCCTATATTAATTAATGATATGTTACAGACAAAATGTAAATATATAATAATATAGACGGCACATATTATCATAATAGATACTCATCTAGTGTCGTCCATTGTTTAAACCGAAGCTGTTTATTAAATCAGTTTTGAATCATTCCTTTCTGATTAAAATAAATAGCTGATACTACAGCAGAACATTTAAATATCTTTTTATACTTAAAACTAGAAGAATACCCGTCCCAAGACAGGTAAAATTAATTCCCAGAACAGAATTCCCTTTAACAAACAGTGACTTTCCCGACCCACCTCCCAGATCGTGAAGATCAGCAAGCTTCACTACTCGACCTATTCTTGACAACACTGCCCGGGGCTTATGTGACAGGTGCCCATAACACACACCAATCACCTTGTGGTAATGGTTGACGTCAAGTTAAACCTTTGACCCCAAACTGAAGTGTCATTACTTAAAACGACAAGATATTACTAATAGGTTGATAGGGAATCCCTTGGAGATCTCATCAGAGATGCCCCATGGAATAAAACTTTTTTTCTCCCTGCTGAACAGTGCACAAATAAGGTAACAGATGGATCAAAGTAGGCATAGAAGCGGTTGGCCCCACCCAGAAATTCTATAGTAAGCCTCACTCTCCCAATGTTTCACTTTGACCTGTGCAACTGCTATTGAGCATAGGCAGCAAGCATTCCACTGATTCAATCGGCATGTCAGCTATAAATAGACAAAAATTTATAGCATCAACAAACCATTGTAAGAGTGTAATGGTTGCAGCTAAATGTAGGTTTAGCGAGATGACCAGAAAACGCATTGAGTCGCAGAAATTAGGAACTTGGTATTTCTGGAAAATTTATAATAGTGTGGTGAACAGTGGGCAATCAACAATTCCCCCACTATCCAACCACCTTGATGTCACTTGTACAGCAACAGATAAGGCTGAGTGTTTTTCCCAGCGGTTCACCTTAAACTGCACCGTGGACTCCACGAACCACTCTCTCCTAAATTTCCTACTATGGACAGAAACCGCATTTGATGATCTAATCATGGCCCCTTCTCATGTCCTGGATATTATGAAAAACTTTGACACCTCCATAGCATGTGTATCTGATGTTATCCTTGTTATAGTAATAAAAAAAATGCTCTGCTGAGCTGGCCCCATCCTCTCCGAACTCAACAACAAATGCCTTGCGGAATCTTGCTTCCCTGATAGCTTCAAAATTGCCCCTGTAGTACCAGTTTTCAAGAACTCTGGTAAAAGAACTGACCTACAAAATTATCGCCCCATAAGTCTCCTTCTGTTCTTCACTAAAATCTTTGAATCATTAATCAATCTAGCAGTAGTCCGCCACCTCAAAAATGCTAAACTTCTCTCTGACCAACAGTATGGATATATGCAATCATGTTATACTGCGGATAATCTAACGGTCATCTCTGAACACATATGCCATACACTAGATAAGTCAGGTGAAGCTAGGGCGGTAGCGTTTGATATATGCAAAGCCTTAAACAAGGTCTGTCAGAGAAGTCTTCTCAAGAAAATAAATTTGTACGGTATTACTGGACGAGTAATAGAATCAGATCCTTTTTAGCTAAAATTAAGATCCAGGTCGTCCTAGATAGCCGAACATCTAAACATCACATTAATGCGAGTGTGCCACAAGGGTCGATCCTCGGACCTTTATTATTCCTGATTGTCATAAACAACTCCCCTGATGCAATTGCGTATAAGATGGGTATATTTGCTGACGACATCACACTTTATTCTTGACATATGGACAAATTCGAACACACACATATTTAAGACAATGGCTTAATCCTTAGAAAATTACCCCCAGTCTGTAGTGGAATGGGGCCAAAAATGGATGGTTACATTTAATGCTACTAAGACAAAACTCCTTTTCTTTTGACAATTAAAATAATCCTTACCAACCACTGATTGCCATGACTGATACTAGGCACCATTCTCGAGAGTCCAACATTCAAATTCCTCAGCCTAACATTAATCGGAATAAATACAAAAAAATACTGCAAAGTCTTCTGCAAAGAAGGTGGTCTCCCTTTATCAGTCTAGAAAACTTCTCACACCTGCCAGTATCCTATATTTTTACAAAGTCACCATTGGCCCATGTATGGAGTATTGTTGCCACATCTTCGATTGTGCATCAACAACTAGTCTCTCTTTGCACAGAGTCCAAAAAAGAGTCTCTAATCTAATAGGTTCCACACTGTCTACCAAGCTCCAGCTCCTGTCCCATCGCAACAATGTTGCATCTCTGTGCTTGTTTTACAATTACTTAAATGAAATGCGCTCCGATTAGCTTGCTACACTTGTGCCCCTTTAATGTAAATATCCCCGACAAACCCAACAAGCAGCAAACTCCCACCCCTTCATTGTAGAGGTCCTCAGATGTTAGAAGGCTTTCTACTCTAATAGATTCTTTCCATGAACCGCTTGCCTTTGGAATTCCTTCCATGCCCCCTGTTTCCCTGACCGTACCAACATGCAGAAATTTAAATGTAACGTGAGCAAACATCTTGCTGCACAACTCCCCACTTAAGATTCCCCTATAAATCTCGCCCCTAATTGAACTCAGAACATCGAGATAACCTACACACTTTGACCAATGTTCTTACATCTCTGTGAATTGTGCCTTATTTTGGTTGAATTGAAGTAAAAAAAAAAAAAAAGTTTTGCACCACTTTTATGATACCTTACTAGGATTAAAATAAAGCTAACCCTTATGTCTAGAGTCCTTATTCCATTATTGATCAAAATCCATTACATTATTTTGATTCTAGAAAATGTCTAAAATTTTAGGCTTAAGCTTAAGGGATCTTAAGAAGAAATTGAAATTCAAGGAATCTTGCTTAATTGGTATCTCATGATTATGGATCAGTTTTAATGTAAATCTTAAATCTTTGAATTTTCAAATGTGAGGTTGTACCCATATTATGCCTCCCTAAAAGCCCTTTAAAATACTCCAAAGAAACTGAAATTTGGGGAATACTTATTAATTAATGTCTAATACGGAGGTATCTGAATTTTCACGTACATCTTCCAGCCCTTTCTTATCCCCTTTGTATAAAGCTAAATTAAACTAAATATAGCCCATATTACTCCTAGCCGCTGTGTTAAAAAATTAATAATGATCGATTGATTAGTTTACAAGTGAATCTTGTAGATACAAATATATGAACATATACACATAGCTAATTTTATATAGACAAGAAAAGAGGAAATTGTCTTTATAAGACTCCGAATAGGACACTCCAACATCACCCACTCCCATCTCCTCAAAGGGGAAGAACCCCCTTACTGCATAGCCTGTCAGGAACCATATACTATAAAACACATACTATCAAACTGCGTGGACCTAAAACGGATCCGACAAAAGTATTACAAAGAAAACAAACTAAACAACATTTTTCTCCCAACAAACCGAAATAAAATCTTTGAATACCTAAAAGAAGTCAATATCTACAACAAAATTTAACCACTTTCTCCCTACTCGTGCCCCTCATCCAAAAAATTTTCTCAAACACAAACATACACAAACTCTAAAATGAAAACAAACTAAACACTCTTATACTATAAAATAACTCTCAACATATCCTTGTGGACAATTCTCTCCCAATAACAACCAAAAAAAAAAAAAAAAATGAACAAACATTTTCCGGCATTAAATAACCAAGAAGTTGATATGCCATAAAACCCAATCAATCAATCAATCATAATTTTATATAGAGATAATTTGAATAAGCAAATTGAACATTATTCATTCATTATGAATATAGTAGGTCGTTTCTGAGGGTTATTCGTACCAAGGAAACAAAACGCTTGATTACTGCTTCATGATGAGGGGGGGGGGGGGGGGGCTAATAAAGGTAATACTTTCATAGGTTTTTATAAACCTCTCAAAATATTTCCTTTATTAAAACATCCTGGAGACACATAGTCGAGATGGCTAGGATGTTTGTAAAAGTTTGATGATGTATGGAAGTGAAACCTGGCCAGTGGGGGTTGAGTATATGTGTTGCATGGAGAGACATGATATGAGAATGATACGATGGACGTGTGATGTAAGTCTTAGAGACAGGCTTAGTTCTGATGAGCTCAGAGGAAAATTAGATCTGGACAGTATAGGGAGATGCATGCAGAACAGGAGACTTCGATAGTATGGCCTTGTTGAAAGAATGCATGAGAGTTCTTGGGTCAGTAGATGTAGAGCAGTTAAGGTAGTAGGTTCGGTTAATCGAGGAGGCCAAGGAAAACATGGGAGGAAGTGATAAGGATAGACTTGAGAGAAAGAGGGATAAATGAAGACCTGGTCAGAGATAAGTTAGTTTAGAAGTCACTTTCTTAAAGTTGTCTAATGTGATACTATGGACTGTACCCACCCAGACCCTGACAATGGGAGGAAATGATTCACAAAAAAAAGAAAGGTGATCAAAAGTCGGATGAGTAGTCATCTGGGAGTCATTTTCTCGCTTATCAGTCACTCTGAGACAAAGATGAGACGTTTAAGATTTCCGGTCTAAATTTCTAAATATATTTACAAGTGAGAGCTTGGCAGGGGAAGATTGGATTAGATCGGATAGATTGGAGTCAAAGTCCGACGAGAGCAGCTCGGAGTAGACGAGCAAGAGATGAGATGACGAGCGGTACAATGATGCTCTCAACAGACAATTTAATCTCAGATAGGTCTTAGCTGATATATGGGAACTTAACTAAGATATGGATGCTACTGTTTGGGGGTCCTTTTTCTGCAATGGTGTCACACACACTCCCTCAGAGCACGACTTATTTGTACACAATGTATTTGAGTTTGTGTTTTTCTTGTGAGTCTGCATTGCTTTTGTTTTTGTATACTTATAAACCAGTGCTTACGTCCTCAGCGATCGCCAAGACAACACGGCGAGAACAGAAGATGAAGTAGAAGAAAAACACAGCACACAAGCATTGGGGTCGGAAGTTGTTGAGGGACGGGCATGGTTCTACACAAACACATGCCAGCATGTAAAATAGATGCTAAGCTAAACATGAAGATGATGATGTGCAAGTTATCTGGAGGTTCTGAGTTCAATAATGAGCAAAGGCAACTTAACCGAAAAAATGTCACAAAGCTTGCGGAGGGAATGTGAACTGTGCATCTTCAGGGTTCCAATAAAGGTTTTGGTCCAAAATTGCATGATGGTTCCCTATTTTGATGCAAGGAACCGTAAAGAAGTGTTGAATATCCGGGCCAGGTGTATCCGAAATGTCATCTGGCAGGAATAAACATACTTGACACAGACACGCACCTGGCCGGAAGGAAAACACAGTCGATTGTTGGAAATAAAATAGTTGTTGATTGATTCAAAACCACCTGCAAATGTTATGCTATATAACAAAACTTAACTGCAGACAGAAATACCCTGTTGCAAAATAAATGCTGTTGGGGAATGGCTACATTGACAGTAAAGGCGAAATCCCAGAATGGGCATTTACAGATGAATGTGTGGGTGACACAAATTATTATATAAACAAAACCGAGATTGAGATTGATAGTCAACTGGCAATCGGGTTCGGGAAAACCACTCCGTCAATTCCTGTACGTGTGTCCTCGTTCACGACCATCGACAATAAAGATATATCTTTAGATTTTTTATACATTAGTGTTTGCCGTCATTCTCTTGAGCGCAGTAGAAATACAACAGATGGTCGAAGGGAAAACCAACCGAAACATTGTGATAACAATGACCAAGATAAGGAAATCATCAACATCATCATCATCATATTCAGTTTAACGTCCGTTTTACATGCTGACATGTGTTGGACGGCTTTATAAAATAAAAATAAAAAACAGCAGACAAGGTTGGAAACTGGTTAGCACATCGTTTTATATCGAACCACTGTTGTTGGCGATTTTAGTCACCATTAAAGTTATTTCAATTGAATTAGAAAAAAAAAAAAAATTCCTTTCATTTTGTTAAAATGTTTGTAAGTTTTGTTAAAATGGTTGTTGTGCAGACAATTACAATCAGCAACTGTCAAGATTATTTATCAGGAAAGACAAACACAGATACATTTGCAAAGACCATTGAATCTTTCAGATATCGGACTAAAAAAAAGGAGGAAAAAAAACCCATCGAAACCAGTCTGAAAATTATAAATAATAATTAAAATTACTTGTCTCCATTATTGAAGACCACAAGGGTACTTGTGGCCTTTAGGAACCAGTACTTGTCCTTTTTATTATTTTTTCAGGCTTAGAGCTGATGACCTCAGAGAAAGATTACATCTTGATAGTATAGGGAGATATGTGTAGAAAAGGAGAATTTGTTGGTATGGTCACTTGAAAGAATGGATTAGCGTTCTTGGGTTAGTAGATGTGCAACAGTTGAGGTAACAGGTTCAGTTGACAGGGGAAAGGCAAGAAAAACATGGAAGGAAGTGATAAGGATGTACTTTAGAGAAAGAGGGATAAATAAAGACCTGGCCAGAGATAAGTTAGTTTGAAAGTCAATTTCTGAAAGCCGTCCAACATATGCCAGCAGGTAAAAAGGACATTCAACTAAATATGATGATGATAACGATTTGATTTCCGAAGCCCCGTAACCTCAGAAAAGTTGCATTTTTCTAATAAAGGGGAAACTTTTAATAAGTTTATAAGTCTAAAAACAGTGATACACAGTGATAATAACGGTTTTGTTTAATTTAGTGGACAGATGTTAAGCTTTTGTGTTCAAATGTTCAATTCCGGCCATTTTTTTTTTAAGGGTTTCCAGAGTGCCACATGGCAAGCCAACCTCCTAGGAAATTAATATTGCGAGAAAACTTTCGAATTTTTTAGTAATATTCATTTATTTACTCCATTCTACATTGATCACAGTCTGGTCGGTTGTGTCATAATTTCTCAAGAGTTTACATTATTTATTTCTTTTTATCCAGGTGGCCATGAGCAACCACCTGCTACTAGCTTTGCATATCATCAACTGACTACTTCAAAATCCCTCTCTCTAACTTAACATATGATTTTGTTTAACCAAAAGTTTTGTATCTCCAAACTGTACTATCTTATGATTGTGCCATTTTCTTTTTTCCATTATTATTTTTTTAAGCATCTGCTGGAGATTTTATGTCTGTGTTTGAAGGCTCTATGTCCGGAAGTTTCGAGAATTTTCCCTCCACACCTACGAAAGACGAGGAAAAACTAGAACCCGATTATTTTACTAGTGATGAAGTTCTCTCTCAGCTCTCCCTTCAAAAAGTGGATTTGAGTACAGAATACACCTACAGGTAAGTGCACATTACTTTTATACAAGTAGATATATTTTCACGCAGCTTGGAACAAATATTTAACCCTGCATGGTAACCGTGTCGCTATCTTCAATTTCTATTACTTGTGCTAGCTACTCAAACTGCTTTAACTTAACGACTGATTATTTCAAAATTCCTTTCCTAACATGTGATCTTTCTCAACCAATCAAAGCCTTTGGTATCTCTTCACCCCTTTCACTATACAACATTTGGAAGACGTCAAAGATTATTGAGTTTTGTTGTATTCAATTATATTTCAGGGATATGAGTTCTCCACTAATGGCTGGATGTGGCTTTTCTTTTTTTAAACAAGAAAGAAATTGATTTCTGCCAATGACATTTTCACATTACCTTATCTGTTTGTTTTTCTGTGATAAGGATGGATGAGTAATATGTTGCTTGGACTTTGACTTAAAATGGTTTCACTGTTTTCTTTGAAACGAATGTAGACAAGTTTTCTTTGAAACGAATGTAGACAAGTTTTCTTTGAAACGAATGTAGACAAGTTTTCTTTGAAACGAATGTAGACAAGTTTTCTTTGAAACGAATGTAGACAAGTTTTCTTTGAAACGAATGTAGACAAGTTTTCTTTGAAACGAATGTAGACAAGTTTTCTTTGAAACGAATGTAGACAAGTTTTCTTTGAAACGAATGTAGACAAGTTTTCTTTGAAACGAATGTAGACAAGTTTTCTTTGAAACGAATGTAGACAAGTTTTCTTTGAAACGAATGTAGACAAGTTTTCTTTGAAACGAATGTAGACAAGTTTTCTTTGAAACGAATGTAGACAAGTTTTCTTTGAAACGAATGTAGACAAGTTGTCTTCGAAACGAATGTAGACAGGTTGTCTTCGAAACGAATGTAGACAGGTTGTCTTCGAAACGAATGTAGACAGGTTGTCTTCGAAACGAATGTAGACAAGTTTTCTTTGAAACGAATGTAGACAGGTTGTCTTCGAAACGAATGTAGACAGGTTTTCTTTGAAACGAATGTAGACAGGTTTTCTTTGAAACGAATGTAGACAAGTTGTCTTCAAAACGAATGTAGACAAGTTTTCTTCGAAACGAATGTAGACAAGTTTTCTTCGAAACGAATGTAGACAAGTTGAGGTAGGAAGTAGTCTTTCGCTGTTTAATGAAAAAAAGCCCTTCATGTCCCCATTCCCTCTCACTTGCCAATTGCTTTTCTAATTTTTGCTTCTTGTCAATGAACTAGTTGATGAATAAAAAAGAGCAAGACTTGCATATGCGAAGAGACAGACAGAATTAGTGATCATTGAGTAAAAAGGTAAGTAAACTCTGTTAAGTTGAAAGCTCTAAAACTAATCCTTGTGCCCCACTCCCAATAGGAAACATTGATTTGTCAGCTCAGTTCAAGTATGAAGAAATTTGATGATTAACGTGTATGTGAATTTGCATGATTTTTTTTTTCTTTTTACAAATATTTACATTCAAACGGGTATTTTTCACTGTAATTTCCTGCAATTTCAGGCTCCATCTTTATCATTAATTGGATCAAATGAATTTGAGACACCCCCAGATGAACAACAACCAAAAGAACACATTTTGACTTAACACCGATTAAAATTTTTTTTTTTTTTTAACTTTCAGTTGAATTATGCATAAAACACTGCATTGTATGTGCACATTTGTAACTTTGCCATCACATATTTTTTTTATTAAATAGAAGGGGGAGGGGTTAATTACAAAAAGTTTTATTAAAAGCCTAAAAAATAGTTTTATCTAAAGCATGTTTTGTTATACACACATTTTTAATTAAAAAAAAATCAGCTTCATTTACAAAAACATTTTGTTTTGTAAACTTTGGAGATTTATCAACAATAATATTATTAGATTTATTTACAAAACTTTATATAATGTATAAACGAAACAAACAAATATTAACAAAAACATTTAAATCAAAGAATGTTGTGCAGAGATGTTTTACAAAAATATTGTTTTTTTAATTTTTAAGTGTGTAAAAAAAAAACTATTGGATTCTATTAAAAAAGTTTTCTAAATATATTTTTCGCTATAAAAATCTTTAATTTATCAGAAATGATACAACCGGAAGTCAAAAGTAAACATAAATTGGTGGTAAGTTAAAAATGTTCTTGCCCATTCTGGGGTGCCTCAAATCTATTTGATTCCATTAATCTTGTCATTTCGTGGACAAACTCCCACGTAATTGACTGAAATTTTATTTCCCAAAACAAACTTTTTTTAAATTATTATTTGTTCGTTATGCCTCTTTGGGTAAATCTTCCTTTTTAACTGTCATCCTAATCCAACCCTTTAAAATAAAAAATATTTTTTCACATACTATTACACTATTAATACAATATTAATATAGAGATAAAATTCCATCAAATATTTCATTCGATAGTTCCCAAAAATGTCCTCTTCCTTTTTTTCCCCCCATTTCTAAATTCATCAAATTAGATTTTAAATTGTTTTACACTATTGTATTTTTTAATGTGATCTGGTAACTTGTTCAAAAAATATACTACACTATTGGCACAAAAATTCAATTGGCTGATAGATTATTTTCTTCTATAAAAATGTGTTATTTGTCTTTATGAATTAAACCGTGAAAGGATATATGCCGCAGACTTTCGAAATAAACTGTATTCTATTATATTATAATACGATGAATCTGTCAGAATTTCATAGCCTAAATGGTTAAACTTCCAGGAAGTGACGTATGTAATGTGTGATGGAGCATTATCATGCTGTATGATTGGGTTTTCTTGTTGACCAATGCCAAACCCTATAGTATTATTTGTTTGCTATGCATCTTTGGGCATCTCATATTTAACTATCTTCTAAATTCAATCCAGAAAAGAAAAAGAAAAACTTTGTGCAGAACATAAACACTATTAACACAATACCAATATGCAAATAAAATTCTGTCAAATATCCTGGTGCTACCAGATCAGGCTGTCTGAAAAGACATGCTTCCTGATCTAAAATGCACCAAAAATTGATGCTATTGTTTTTATCCTTTTTCTGTTGCAAAACTTAATCATGTTCTGTAAAGTCAAAAACAACAATTTTCCTCTACAAAACAACCGAACTAAACCAAATACCATGAATAAATATTTGAAGATATTTTCAAAATTTTCAAAATGTTTGATTGTTTAGTGTTATTTATGTATAAATGAATACAAAAAAATACTACTCGCATGAATCTGAAATTTTCACCCATTACGTCCCACCCCTAATATAAGTTATTTTGAATTGGAAATGAACGGAGATTTTTAATTTTAATTATCAATCCAACACATACCATTATGTAAAACAGACATTAAACCAAATATGATGATGATGGTGATGATTTTTTTCTCATAAAGAAAGATACTTTTTCTTTTCTTTTGCCATCGGAATATAAAGGGATATCTATATAAAATGCAACAATCATTCTTTTAACTCTATCAATACCTATCAGACTGGCTACAAGCGTTCCAGCCTGAAGTCTTTATAGATCCATATCCAATCCACTTTAAAATTTTCATCTCGGACTCAAAAAAATAATTTGCTAATTTACTTATTTAGCGAAGTGAAAAAGCAGAAAAAAATTGCTAATTTATGCTTTATTTGAGAGACTGCTACTCACTAGTGTCTGTCAGTAATCTTGCGATAAACTTATTTAGCGAAGTGAAAAAGCAGAAAAAAATTGCTAATTTATGCTTTATTTGAGAGACTGCTACTCACTGCTGTCTGTCAGTAATCTTGCGATAAACTTATTTAGCGAAGTGAAAAAGCAGAAAAAAATTGCTAATTTATGCTTTATTTGAGAGACTGCTACTCACTGCTGTCTGTCAGTAATCTTGCGATAAACTTATTTAGCGAAGTGAAAAAGCAGAAAAAAAATTGCTAATTTATGCTTTATTTGAGAGACTGCTACTCACTACTGTCTGTCAGTAATCTTGCGATAAACTTATTTAGCGAAGTGAAAAAGCAGAAAAAAATTGCTAATTTATGCTTTATTTGAGAGACTGCTACTCACTACTGTCTGTCAGTAATTTTGCGATAAACTTATTTAGCGAAGTGAAAAAGCAGAAAAAAATTGCTAATTTATGCTTTATTTGAGAGACTGCTACTCACTACTGTCAGTAATCTTGCGATAAACTTATTTAGTGAAGTGAAAAAGCAGAGAAAAAAATTACAGTTCTTTCTTTATACACGAAAGTTGTCATACCAGCTGAGGATGCATCGTTGACAATCAGTCCGAGAAAATTTTGGCCATTTTGAAGCTGATGGCCTTGTTTCTGTCGGCTGAGGTTTTGTGCAGTCCTAGGAGATACACCGTAGTTTACTTTCTTACCCTTTGAGAAAGGATTAGTTTATTACTAATCACCTGAGGCGCCCCTACTGAGGAATGCCGATGAGGCTGTGCAGGCATTTTTTGTAAGCCAGAGTTCACTTCTTCTTGTGCGTTGGCTTTTTAATCCCCACCTTCCCGACCTTGTGCCACACTTTCTTACAGTGGGAAGGGAGGTAAATAAAACCTCTTCACATCCTGTTGAAAATTGGCACGGTTCAGAGCCTCAGACCTGTAAGTGTAGCATGGCCACTAACTAAGAAGAGTGGTAACGAAATCTGAAAGTCTGTCTATAGCTTGTTGGTTAGTTTTCTTTTGTTGCTACAACCTCCTGCTGTTTGTTTATTATTATTCTTGTTTCTTGGTTGGTTAATTGTTGTCAGTATGCTCAACACACAACAAAGAAGAAAAACACATACTATTTGCTTTTGATTGTAAAAAGATTTTCTTTTCTTGCTTATTTAACATTTGAGAAACACAAAATAATTTCCATTGACAGTTCATGCTTTATTTGAGAGACTGCTGCATGCCACTGTCTCAATGATCTTGTGAACAAATATTGTTCGCATCCTGTATATATTTCTCAACATTTTAGATATAATCTATATTCTAATTGAGCATTTCTATCTATCTGTCTTTCTGTCTGTCTCTTATAGGGTCCAAAACAACTTGATAATATTGAAGCATCTTTGAGATGCTGCATGTGTCATAGAGGGGTAATAATTTTAGTACTCTTATAGGTGACGCACCATGTTTCCATAGTTTCGCGTCATCAACGTTCAGGCAGGTTATGAAAGCGCTCGAAAGTTGAAGAGGCGAAAACTGCCAAACGCTAAATTGAAGACTGGCAGCTGATAAATTACGACGAAGAAAATCAAAGTAAAATACATATATACAAATAAAGAACGAACAAACCATAACTAAACAACTGTTAGTAATTAGATGTTTATTTTTGTTCTTTTTTGTCAAAGGAACCATTGTTAATAAAATTTGTTTAAATAAAATGTTATTTTGTTTGTGCACCGGAAAATTTCAAACAATGATTTTGTTTGATTTGTTAAGCAAATGTTATTGTTTTCTTTTTTTTTCTTTTTCTTTTTTTTACATTTTTTTCTTAACATAAACACCACAACAACTGTCTTTAAGCAGTTTTTTTTTGCTTTCTTATTTTAATGAAAACAAACTGTTTATAAGCAAATGTTTCTTGGTTAATAGTTTCGTCGACTTTCGGGCGCTTCCAAGACCTGCTGTCCGAACGCTGACGATGCAAAGTCACGGAAACATGGTGCGTCAGCTATAAGAGTACCACAATTTTAATACTATTATTGTTATTACTAATAGTATGGTTAATACTAAAAACAATAAACACTTCAAACCTATTGAGATCAGGATTTCACCAAATTTGACCTGAAAGCACTCTTAGTGTGTATGCTCTTTCATGATGTTTCATAGGCATGGGGGAGGGCGTCAACATTTATATTACTATAACAATTACTGATAATAATAATAAAAACTTATGCGTCAAAACCCATTGAATCAAATTTCACCAAATTATGCATGAAACTCTGTTCAGATTAGAATGAAGTTGCTTTTTTTTTTACTAATCAAGGCCAAAAGCCACTCGAGGATGCTTGTTATTTTTGTGGCTTGTTTGCAATTAATACTAACGATTTTCGCTAACAATGTTTACAATGTTCTTTATGTCCTTTCGAAAATTAGAAGATTTCTTTAATATCTCTATCTATATAAAGTTAGGTGTGAGGGGTGCAAATGTGCGCTTTATTTAATTTAGTTTTGTAAAAAGGGGGTAGAAACCCTTCGTGAAATTTCAGATACTTCCGATTTTTGTGAAATTTTAAAAATAAGTATTAAACATCAATCAATAAATGTTCCCCGAATTTCAGTTTCTTTGGAATATTTTAAAAGGTTTTTAGCGAGCATAATATGGGCACAATCTCCCATTTGAATTTTTAAATATTTCAGATTTGCATTTAATTTGATCTACAGTCATTAGATACCAATTAAGCAAGATTCCTTGAATTTCAATTTCTTCTTAAGACCCCTTAAGCTGAAGCCTTACATTTTAAACGTTTTCTAGAATCAAAATCATGTATTGGAATTGGAATAAGAATTCTATCTTAATTAATTCTTTGAAGGGAACATAAAATGGTACAAAACTGTTCTCTTCAAGGAAATTAATTTTAACCATCCTTTAACAAATATTCTTCTAGTAAGGTGAGATTTTCCCCTATTTGATTGACTGGAATAGCTTAATAAACAAAAGCTACATAAAAAATCTGTTTAATCTGTGAGATAGTGTCCATACTGATTCGTGTTCTGAAAATAAAAATTGGTTCTAATCGATTTTTACCTTTTTATATTAAATCCGACCACCACTTTCTGTTGTGATTACTAATATCATAGAGGTAGTCGAAGGAGACAGCCCTCTCTCACTTTGAAGTCCTCTTCCTGCCACCCTAATCACTGTGTGCTATTTTTATAACGGAGGTATTTTTTGTTTTACACCGGTTGTCAATCAGTTTTCAGACTTTCGCATTGGCTCAATGTTTGATCACAGAATAGACATATGCCTTTATTGTATTTCTTTTTAACTTACGTTGTATTTTATTATCTTTGATCTTTATTATAAAAACATGCCTTCTACTTCATTTGGAAACAAGAAGATTGCTTTGGCTACTAGTCATGGCCGACAAAAACAAACCAAAAAATTTTCAGCAATAAACAATAAACTTTGAACATTTTTCAATACTGAAAAAGCTTGGAATTTGGAGAGAGAAAAATGATGGCTATACTAAGCGAGAGAAGTGAAATTAGAAACAAAGCTGTTTTAATTGAAAAAAAGCACCATTTCTTTTCTGTTCATATTTATAATTATTTTTATTTCTTACTGTTTACTCTCTCTCTTTAGAGTGAGAGAGAAAGAGAGATAGTATTAGATAAATTTCACTTACGTTCTTTCTCTCTGTGTGATTATTTTACTCTTTCCTTCTTCCTGATTATCATTTCAATTTACTGATACTAAAATAACAATAATAATAAAACGTGATAAAGAGAGAGAGAGAGAGAGAGAGAGAGAGAGAGAGAGAGAGAGAGAGAGAGACCGTGCATTATTTAACATTGTTGGTCCCCCGATTTATAAAATCGGGGGACTTATGTTTTGAGGCATGTCCGTCCGTCCGTATTTTTCTCCGCAACCATCCATTGAATTTCTCTGAAATTTTGTATGAAGTTGTAACTTTGGTCAGGTTAGAAAGTGACATTCTCCGATTTTTGAAAAAAATCTGGTTAGCCCCCCAGGAGTCAAAAGGCCCCGAAATGGCAAAAAATGACATTTTTTGCCCCATAACTTTTCATCCATCCATTCAATTTCTCTGAAACTTGGCCAAAATGTGGAAGCAATTGTTCCTAATAGAAAATAAGTATCGCTGACCTTGGAAAAAATCTGGTTCGCGCCCCCAGGGAGTCAAAAGCCCCCAAAATGGCAAAAAATGACCCTTTTCTCCCATAACGTTTGATCCATCCATTGAATTTTTCTGAAACTTGGCCAAAATGTAGAAGCAATTGTTCTGGATATAAAATGAGCATCCTTGACCTCAGAAAAATTCTGGTTCTCGTCCCCAGGGGGTCAAAAATGCCCCAAATTGCCCAAATTTATTGCATTTTACACTCGCCACATCGAGTCACATACAGAGGGGGACCACGCACGCACGGCTTGTTTTCTTTAATTCTCTTATGAATTTAGTTATTATTTCTGTTCTTTTTTCTGTGTGTTTATACTTTCAGCTTTTTTCTTTCTTTTTTATCACTAACAAGCTGTAGCTACCCAGCCTTGCCCGAGAGTCTTTTTACGCTCATGCTTGTTTCACTTGTTTTTTCTTTTGAGTTTAAAAAAATGGGTTTCACAATTAATCACAATATTTCAGCTTAAAATGGGGTTCATCATTGATCGCAAGCAACTTATTTTTAATTAAATCATGATTTAGTAACAAAAAACATTAACCACTAAGTTAATGCAAGTTTCATCATACATTTAAACCACCAAATTTTAAATAACTACAAAACTAGATTTTAAATAACTACAAAAATAAATTTTAAATAACTACAAAAATAAATTTTAAATAACTACAAAAATAGATTCGTCAAAAACTCTCGAGCAATGCCAGGTAGTGAAAGAAACGTTCAAATGTTCCTTACTATTTATAAAATTGATAATTAAAGAACACAATATTCACAGGAAACAGTAACTTATATTTAATGTTTTCATTGCTGCAGGCCATGTGTATGCTTTCAGCGTTCCAAATTTTCTTTCCAGCTTCTAACTGGTTATTCTATTTGAAACTATACTTACCTGGCACACGCTAGGAAGTAAGTGTAGTATCTGTTCCGATGGATACTGCACCCCTATAGACGGATGTCGTCTTGTCCTTCGGGGCTTGATTCCACCTGTCTGTGGGTTTGTCCTGTGCAGTTCTAGGAGGTCCACCCTCCCAGGCTTCGCCTCCCCTCTTTGGGGAGGAGTAAGTTTATTGCTTACTGCTTGAGGCGCCCCTACCGGGGAATGCCGACGGGGCTGCCCAGGCAATTTTTAATGGTCAGAGTGCTCACCTCTCGAGCGCTGGCTTTTAACCCCACTTACTCGACCCAAGCTGTGGTCACATCTTACTTGTGGGAGTAAGATAAAACTGGCCTTGTGCCTAACTCCTGCAGAGGAGTAAATAAATATAATGTTATAAAATAAAATAAATGGAATAGAGGCAGATAAAATAAACTTTTAATTAATCTTAAAACAACATTGACTAAAATTAATTATAATAAGGGGTTCGCGGATGCAAACAGGAATTTTTCTCATGTTTTATTTGGATTATGCAAACTACTGTTCTTGTCTTGGATGTTATTCTCACAACGTTTCGGTCGATGTAACCTCCGACATTCTTCAAGTCTATCTTGTCGAACTTGAGAATGTGCACGGAATTTCGAACGGAGTCCTTTATTTAATCCACGGAGGTAGCTTGGTCTCATTCCGTCAACCATGATCGAGTAGAATTGTTAAGTAATTTGTCATTGTATTTTTAGTTTCGTCCTCACTGATGGATTGAACCATCAACGTCCAGAAGACTGCCACTTCGAGCTGAGTATACTTAGCACCATTTATTATGCTACGGGTCCTTGTGGACCATTCTAGTATCAATTTTAGAAGCCTTACACCTATTCTTGTTTTAGGTGTGTAGTCTTACTACGTATCACTCTAGATTACTACTTACTACGATATATATATATATATATATATATATAGCACATTTAAAAACAGAGAATGTCAAATTAAAACAGCACTAGCAAACCATTATTGGGAGCTCAAAGAAAATGGACGCTCACCAATAATTGAGTGGAAAATAACACGACAGGCCAGTACATGTAGAAATTTAGACGACACGTGTAGATTATGTCTGAATGAGAAATTTGAAATCCCACACTTTAAAGACCCCCAAAATCTATTAAACTGAAGAAGTGAGATAGCAAACAGCTGCTTGCACAGAATAAAATTTACCTTAGGCTAACAATACATAAATAAATAAATAAACAAACAAACAAATAAGTAAAAAAACTAAACTAAACTAAAACCTAAAAACTTAAAAACTAAAACCTAAAATAGAAATACAAGGAACCATGTGTTAAAATAAGGTCACCCATTATATTGACACAACAAAGAAACAGGGATAGGCCACTCTATAGAAATCAGAATAGAATAGGAAATAGGAAGTAAAACTAACCTGGCCGTTGTTCGTGAGAAGCCCAACGATTGGCTAAGAGAACAACAAAGAATCTGATTGGTTGACTAAATAGTCGTGTATATAAAAACAACTAGCAGAACTAACTCCATGCATTTTAGCCTAAAGATCCCCCCCCCCCGGGATGAAACGCAGAAGCCTCTGTGTAGCTTAATTGCCATAAATATATTTTCATAACTTATATAATATATATATAATTGTAATCTAATCTATTATTTATAATTAATAGTTCCCATATTGTAATAAATTCTATACTAGGTCTACTTAGGAGGTCATTGTTGTCCAACTTATGCGCTGCTTTTTTGAGTTGTCTTACTCTCCACCGTTCTTCTTTTCAAATTTTTTAAAATTAATTTTTTCTTTTACTTTTTAATTTGTCCCATATGGGTAGATGGTTCCCCTTTTCCTTCCATATGTGGTCAGCCATACACAACTTTTCAATATCTCCACATATTACAGCTTTCTCCTAACCTTACTTTGAGTGGGTGATATGTCTCTTCGTTGTGTATTTTTCCACACTTACATGAGATTGCATACACACAGTTTCTTAGGTTCCTCAATTTTCGCAGGCTACTCCGGGACACAGGTCTAGCTAATTTTGAAATAATTTTTCTTTATGTCATATTTTTTTCCATCAATTTACTTATTTACTTTCTTATTTAAGGGTTTGCATGTTTAATTATTGGTAATTTTGAAATAATTTTTCTTTATGTCATATTTTTTTCCATCAATTTACTTATTTACTTTCTTATTTAAGGGTTTGCATGTTTAATTATTGGTAATTTTATTCACTGCAACTTTTTCTGCATCGTCATACGATACATGCTGATATTTAGCATATGTTAACTCTTGTTATTTATTTGTTCATTTTTATGTAGTTTACTAGTGGTATCCCATGGAAATTTCATGGTGATTTTTACATTAATCTGTATAATTTACTGTTAATAATAATATTCCTTTGAAGTAATAAATGTCTGTTAGTGTTAATACTATTAAGAAAAAAGACTTTCTTTTGTAAAAATAATTGTCACGTCAGCTAAATATTCTTTAAATAAATAAAACGAATATGTCTCTTCTTTCTTCGTTTATTTAAAAATGTAGCAATTTATTTTTTTTAAAACAATAAATATTCTCTGTCTTCTCAATGTAAAAAATAGCTAAATATTCTTCAAATCAATAAAACGAACGTCTCTTTTTGAAATCTATTTATTTAATATTCTACTGTTTTAGTTTATGGAATGACATAATTCGATTTTGGAACAATTCATTTTAAAATGGGTAAAGTCGAATTTTTTTTTATCTTAACGACATCAAGTTAATCACCATCTTTGTTGATTAGATGATCATCTGGTCTATCCGTAAAAGGAAAGTTCTTGAGAAATAAAATGTATGTATTCTCCACCAACTGCCTTTTGCACCCCTTTCTCTCTCCACTTCACTTTGCTCACTGAGCAACGAACACTCTTCAATCAAGAGTACAGTTTTTATACTGTTAAACCACACCCCTATGCAAATTGACTCCCCACCAGAGCCATCTAGTGGTTAGAGACTCCAAACAGCCAATCTGCAAAGGGGGGATAACTCAAATGGCACTAAACCACACCCCTATGCAAATTGACTCCCCACCAGAGCTATTTAGTGGTTAGAGACTCCAAACAGCCAATCTGCAAAGGGGGGATAACTCAAATGGCACTAAACCACACCCCTATGCAAATTGACTCCCCACCAGAGCTATCTAGTGGTTAGAGACTCCAAACAGCCAATCTGCAAAGGGGGGATAACTCAAATGGCACTAAACCACACCCCTATGCAAATTGACTCCCCACCAGAGCTATCTAGTGGTTAGAGACTCCAAACAGCCAATCTGCAAAGGGGGGATAATTCATGGCACTAAACCACACCCCTATGCAAATTGACTCTCCACCAGAGCTATCTAGTGGTTAGAGACTCCAAACAGCCAATCTGCAAAGGGGGATAACTCAAATGGCACTAAACGCCACCCCTATGCAAATTGACTCCCCACCAGAGCTATCTAGTGGTTAGAGACTCCAAACAGCCAATCTGCAAAGGGGGGATAATTCATGGCACTAAACCACACCCCTATGCAAATTGACTCCCCACCAGAGCTATCTAGTGGTTAGAGACTCCAAACAGCCAATCTGCAAAGGGGGGATAATTCATGGCACTAAACCACACCCCTATGCAAATTGACTCTCCACCAGAGCTATCTAGTGGTTAGAGACTCCAAACAGCCAATCTGCAAAGGGGGGATAATTCATGGCACTAAACCACACCCCTATGCAAATTGACTCCCCACCAGAGCCATCCAGTGGTTAGAGACTCCAAACAGCCAATCTGCAAAGGGGGGATAATTCATGGCACTAAACCACACCCCTATGCAAATTGACTCCCCACCAGAGCCATCTAGTGGTTAGAGACTCCAAACAGCCAATCTGCAAAGGGGGGATAATTCATGGCACTAAACCACACCCCTATGCAAATTGACTCCCCACCAGAGATATATAGTGGTTAGAGACTCCAAACAGCCAATCTGCAAAGGGGGGATAACTCAAATGGCACTAAACACCACCCCTATGCAAATTGACTCCCCACTAGAGCTATCTAGTGGTTAGAGACTCCAAACAGCCAATCTGCAAAGGGGGGATAACTCAAATGGCACTTAACCACAGATCACATTTTTTTTTTATGTGTGTGAAAGTTGATAATGTATGCACAAAGATGAAATGCCTTAGAATATTATTTTATAGATAGTTGTGTATGATTTCGCTGTTATTTTATTAATTTATCATCTTGTAAGTAAAGGTTAATGCAAATTATATGCGAAAGAAAATGGCAACATATTGCTCCTCCAGCTCTATCCAACCACTCAAGTCTATAATTAACTACACACCCAATATAAGCAGAAGACGATCTAACAATTCATCAGATAACCAAACCTCTGAAAAAATTAAAACCCTTATGAAAATGACATCAAAAAAGTGGAACTGTATAACATATATAACAGAAAAGGCAAAACCATATGTTTCCATTCACCATACAAGAAAAATGTGTAAACACATCGGAACCGTTTTCTTAAAACTTATAAATAAGCAATTTCCCAACGCAAACAGATTACATAAAATATTCAACACTCTAAAGCTTAGTTACAGATGCACACAAAAAAAAAACAGCCAAAATTATTAAAAAAAACACAGCCAAAATTATTAAAAAAAACACAGCCAAAATTATTAAAAAAAAACACAGCCAAAATTATTAAAAAAAAACACAGCCAAAATTATTAAAAAGAAACAGCCAAAATTATTAAAAAAAACACAGCCAAAATTATTAAAAAAAAACACAGCCAAAATTATTAAAAAAAAACACAGCCAAAATTATTAAAAAAAAACACAGCCAAAATGATAAAAAAAAACAAATACAATAATAAAATAATGAATGCAAATCAACCAAACGACAACTTATCATTCTGTTGTAAAAACAAAGCAACATGTTCATCTATATCTATATAAAGTTAGGTATGTGTATATGTTTATATATTTGTATGTACAGGATCCACTCCGAAACTAATTAACCAATAATTATAAATTTTGGAACACAGCTACTAGGTGTTAAGGGTCGTAATGTGGGTTATATTTAGTTTTATGCAAAGGAGGTAAAAAGAGGGTTGAAGCCCTTTTGTGAAAATTCAGATACCTCAGATTTTTTGCGAAATTTTAACAATAGAAGACTGCCACATGGATTTGTGATGCAATGGTTAAAGGTGTTGAATAACAATCAGCCTTCTGGAGGTTGAAGGTTCAATCCTTGCTAGAGGCGATACTAACTCAGAATAAAATAAAAATTACTTAACATTTCTACCTTGTCATGGCTGATGGAATGAGAACAATCTATGCCTGTGGCATAACAGGTGAAAGCGTTGTTAACAATTAGTTCTAAATAATAGTCTACTGCAGTTCATGGGTCAATCCTTACTACATGTGATAATAAGTAGCTCTTGTGGAAGTCTCTTCCTGCTGACTGTTTTCCTCCTACCTATAGCCTTTGTCTTTTCAAGACTAAGGCCAATAGGCATCTCCTGTCTTTGCAATAATCATCTTTCATTCTTAGCGCCTTACATCAAGTGGCTTCATGCCTTATCTGGAGCGATTTCCATAAAAAAAACAAAAAAACTATGAATAACATAAAAGTAACACTTTTACCAGGTCATGGCTGATGGGACAAGAACAATCTACCTCAGTCGATTGAATAAAGGGGTCAGTTAGAAATTTCGTGCAGGTAGCCGAGTTTGACATAAATATTCGTAAGTTTGAAAAGATGCACTTGAAGGAGGTTACATCGTCTGAAACGTTGTGAATATAAAAACCAAGATGAGAATAGTAGTCCAACTAATACAAAGTTCTGTCAAGGCCACACAGTGTAATCAATATTAGATCACCAACTGCCGCCTCTATTCTGAAACTCAACTTGGCATAAATATGACATGTCCTTTCGTTTGGTGTCTTAATTGTTCTGTCCTTATTCTATTTATGTCATGTATCACATAACCATTTCCATGCACAAATATAATAACAGCTTACATTGTGTAACGAAAAATGTATTGTATTTACTATCATCAAATGGACACGTCGTTGCACCCACCTGTTCCCACGCCCCGACAATACTTTTCCTTTAAAATTACTCTGCCAATTATATGAAGGTCACTGTCAGCCTGTCTGTTGAAGTGATTTCAATCATTCTACCAGACATTTCAGTTATTTTAGACACAATTTTCATTTTCGAAGATGACAAACCGAATATTGTCAAACTTTTTTTTACAATTCACAATCCAAATCGTGTTGTATTGAGATAATGTTAATCATTTGGAGAAAAAAAACACTCACTTTTCTGCATCATTTTAAGCAGACTACTATTTTTTAAAGGGGGGGGGGGCTGATTTTCGAAAATTAAGAAATATTTTTGAATAAAGGCTTTCATTTCTGTTTTACTGTAAAACCTGTTTATTTTATTTTTTTATTAGATTTTTTGGGTGTCACTTGTAAAGCCGAGTTTATTTTATTTCTCATCAGATGTCATTTTTAAAGTTGAGTATAATATTATTTTATGAAATTAGAGGTGGGACGTAATGGGTGAAAATTTCAGATTCATGCGAATAGTATTTTTTTGTGTTCATTTATACATAAATAACACTAAACAATCAAACATTTTGAAAATTTTGCAAAATTCAGAAGGTGCAGGCCACTAGTTTTTGGCTATTTTACATTCATGAAAACCCTTTCACAGCCTGAAAATGGTCCTAAATTAAAGTACTATATCAGATTTAAGCATCTATATCCATTCATAGCTTTTGAGGATGTTTTAGGACCTGTAATGTCGCATGAAATCACTTTTTCACCGAAAAATGATGGATTTTGAGTCCCATGGAGCCCTAACGGCTATTTTTGGCCTGCACCTTCTGAATTTTGCAAAATTTTTAAAATGTTTGATTGTTTAGTGTTATTTATGTATAAATGAACACAAAAAATACTACTCGCATAAATCTGAAATTTTCACCCATTACATCCCACTCCTAATGAAATGACACTTTCTTTTAAATCTGGTTTTATTGTACCATCTTATAGAATGACAATTTTAAAGCTGAGTTTATTGTGCCATTTTATAGGATGACAATTTTAAAAAATGAGTTTATTGTACCAGTATAGGATGACAATTTTAAAGCTGGGTTTACTGTGCCATTTTATAGGATGACAATTTTGTAGCAGCCTTTAATTGTATTTTTTAACGAGCTTTTAAGCTCGTTAAAAAATACAGCTGAGATTATTGTACCATTTTATAGAATGAACGTTTTAAAGCAGAGTTTATTGTATTTTTTATGAGATGAAAATTTTCCGGTTGAAATTAATAGACCATTTTATAGGATGACAGTTTTAAAGCTGGGTTTATTGTACCATTTTATAGGATGATAATTTTAAAGCTGGGTTTACTGTGCCATTTTATAGGATGACAATTTTAAAGCTGGGTTTACTGTGCCATTTTATAGGATGACAATTTTGTAGCAGCCTTTAATTGTATTTTTTAACGAGCTTTTAAGCTCGTTAAAAAATACAGCTGAGATTATTGTACCATTTTATAGAATGAACGTTTTAAAGCAGAGTTTATTGTATTTTTTATGAGATGAAAATTTTCCGGTTGAAATTAATAGACCATTTTATAGGATGACAGTTTTAAAGCTGGGTTTATTGTACCATTTTATAGGATGATAATTTTAAAGCTGGGTTTACTGTGCCATTTTATAGGATGACAATTTTAAAGCTGGGTTTACTGTGCCATTTTATAGGATGACAATTTTGTAGCAGCCTTTAATTGTATTTTTTAACGAGCTTTTAAGCTCGTTAAAAAATACAGCTGAGATTATTGTACCATTTTATAGAATGAACGTTTTAAAGCAGAGTTTATTGTATTTTTTATGAGATGAAAATTTTCCGGTTGAAATTAATAGACCATTTTATAGGATGACAGTTTTAAAGCTGGGTTTATTGTACCATTTTATAGGATGATAATTTTAAAGCTGGGTTTACTGTGCCATTTTATAGGATGACAATTTTAAAGCTGGGTTTACTGTGCCATTTTATAGGATGACAATTTTGTAGCAGCCTTTAATTGTATTTTTTAACGAGCTTTTAAGCTCGTTAAAAAATACAGCTGAGATTATTGTACCATTTTATAGAATGAACGTTTTAAAGCAGAGTTTATTGTATTTTTTATGAGATGAAAATTTTCCGGTTGAAATTAATAGACCATTTTATAGGATGACAGTTTTAAAGCTGGGTTTATTGTACCATTTTATAGGATGATAATTTTAAAGCTGGGTTTACTGTGCCATTTTATAGGATGACAATTTTAAAGCTGGGTTTACTGTGCCATTTTATAGGATGACAATTTTAAAGCTGGGTTTATTATATATAGTGTTATGAGATGCACGTTTTACAGCTAAGGTGATTGTACTATTTTATGAGATGAGTTTATTTTTTTTTAATGATATAGCAATTTTCAAGTTAAGTTTTTCTCATAATTTTATGAAATGACACTTTTAAAACTGTTTATTTTAACTTTTATGCCCGACCCGATGTTGCCTGAGTGTATTTGTGTGTGCTTTAGTATTTCACAACAGATTGTTGAAGTTGTGTTTAAAGCTAATGGCCGTGAATTTTTTTATTTTCATGTTTGTTTTGTTCATTCCCCTAGTATTCTATTTTGTATTCCTAGTATCGCCCATACTGAGGATTGAACCATCAACTTCCAGAAGACTGTTACTTCGAACTGATTATATTTAGCACTTATATCCGTTGTGCCACGGGTCCTTTCAGAGGATACATTAGCTAAAACGTTATGAGAATAACGTTCAAGATGAGAACAGTAGTCCGAATAATCCAAATGATACAAATTATCAATCCTCATCTCAAAAATTCTGAAACGGTGTGTATTATATTACAGCATTTCAATTGAAAAAAATAAGTTGCCAAACTGAAATGGACTCTTTTTGGCGCTCTTGTATAAGCAGTAACCGATCTGAGGGAGATAACTATTTTTCTTAGCCGCCGCTATTCCGAATTCGTTTATACTTTGGCAAGGGAGATAACTTTGTTTATCGCAGCATGAAAGAAAATAACTTTTCTTTTTATGTTTATATAAAGTGTATACAATTTGTGGCATGTAAATAAAAGTGCTTAAAAGTTATTTTGAACAGGTTATGGTTAGGGGTTAGGGTTTTTAACGCATTTCAAAACCGTAACATGTTTTTTTTATTAATAAACAAAGTTATCTCCCTTGCCAAAGTATAAGCGAATTCGGAATAGCGGCGGCTAAGAAAAATAGTTATCTCCCTCAGATCGGTTACTGCTTATACAAGAGCGCCCTCTTTTTGTATTTTTGATATTAGAAGTGACCTTGTGTTGAACTTGACTCTCGTTTTGAAGCAAGTATGGGCACTATTGTTTTTGTTATATTTTACGATTTCTG
This sequence comes from Sepiola atlantica, assembly GCA_963556195.1. Taxonomy (NCBI): domain Eukaryota; kingdom Metazoa; phylum Mollusca; class Cephalopoda; order Sepiida; family Sepiolidae; genus Sepiola; species Sepiola atlantica. Next base: position 79,427,499 of record OY744537.1, on the reverse strand, counting down.
TTTTATGACTTTGTGTTTTACTGAACACTCTTGGGACTGAGTTAGATTTAATTATTACTAGATCGCTTAATCATTAAATTAGTAAAACAACAAATTTTCTGATCAAATACAATCCAAGGGTGATAACTCTTAGTAAGGGTATGGCCGTCCGCACGTCGGACCACGTGTAGATTAAATAAAACAGTTTAAGACAAACAAAGAGAAAGGAAGAAAATATTATTTAAACTTACCTTAAAGAAAGCGAAGGAATGAGGAAGCTATACACATATACGAATAGGCCTTTTATAATGGTTAATAAAAAGGAAAACATTTATATTAACAAAACAATGTATTTATTTAATATTTTATAAGCGATAAATATGTGCGCGCGCGATGAATGTCTTTTTGTGTGTATATTTGTGAATGTGCGAAGAATTAAGAGTTTGTTTAGATTGAAGATAGATTGTAGAATGTTCGTCAAATTGAAAGATAGATTCTTGAATTGAAAAGGGTTACCTTTCTCTTCCTCCCCCCCTCCTCCACACAGCTCGTTCGAGCTGGTGGGGGGGGGGGGGAGAATCGCCGAGAGTTCTTTGTGTGTTCGTTCGTCTCAGAACGCTGAGGGGAAAAAGAGAGAGAGAGAGAGAAAAGGAACTCGTGTTCTTTTATTGACCCCAACTCACGCGTGGTCAAGTTGGCCGGAATCTTACGGCAAACGTGAATCTGCGTGACTTCGTAGGTTCCCTACTTCGGAGGCAAAGAAAGCTTAAGTAAACAACGAAAGAAAGAGAGAGAGTAACCCGTTGTGGTGTTCACCACAACGGGTTAGCTTCTCTTTGTTTATAAAGTAGCAGTAGTTTTGTAATAATTTTTTGAAGTCAGTTCCCCCTAAGAAATTTGTAGACAGTATTTTCGAAATAGCTGAATACCCTCCCCTTGTTTGTTAAGCCAAGGAAAAGGAAATGTTTTATTTGTATTATGGAATAATATTACTCCTACTTAAAAAACATGTATCACTGGAATTCTACTTAAGCTCTACGCGCCGAGAGATGAACCTGCAAAAATTAAGTATAAAGGAATTATTTTAGACTGTATTTTAAGAAAATTATTATTTTGAAGAACCCCCTACAAAGAAAGGTCTTGAAAATAAAAGAATAGATTTTTATGAGTTAAATGGAAACTAACAAAAGGGAATATCTGTATTTCAAGATGGCGGCTGTGAAGCATTCATAATTAAGAAATTGGAAGGCCCCCTTATATCCTTGAAAATACAGCATTCCAAGTAATTTACCCCTTTTAGTGTCTAATAGAAACGACCAGTTAAGTGGAACTTTGAAGGAAAACTATGTTATCTAGTATTAGAGTAAGGAAGAAATAAGGAGGAGTCTATTTTAAACATGTGTAAATGGTTATCAGCTAATCGAAGTATGAAGACAGAATTGCAAAATGTTTATTTTTATGAAGGGCTCAAGCTGACACTTCTGTTTAGGTTATTAATGGAAAATGTATCCACTTTAATATTACTTCTACCCATCCGAAGTATTATTAGAAAAAATCCCGGGGTGACATCTCTCACAGTTAAATTGAAGATTAGGTCCTAGGGATTAATTCCATTCAGAAAATAAAGACCTTTGGTATTGGCTTCATGACCTGAAAACGTTGAGAAGATAGTTGATTGGTAAAAAAATTGTTGCAACATTATCGGGCTTTCCGGAATGAGTTTCCATTAATTTTTTTGTGATGGCCTGATTTTAAAACAGCCGTGTCATGGCGGACTATGAAAAAACCTCTTTTGTTCAGATTTGCTTAAAGAATTTTACATGTTCCGTGGGGGTTTACTCTCTTCCTTTATTATCCCTAGTATTCATGGGATAGACATCCTGAACATTTTTTTACAATTCTGAGTATTTGCATTCTATCTCTGAAACTAAATTTACTAGCCTGAGATGCTTTGTGTGCAGATAATTTCCCAGTTTTCTATGTGCTTCGAGAACTTTAAGTGTGATAAGTCTTGCTGTTTTTTCTTATGTTTATGTGGTGTGTTTTAATTACTATTTCCAAAATATAAAGAAAGGTCTTGAAAATAAAAGAATAGAATTTTATGAATTAAATGGAAACTAACAAATGGAAATATCTTCAAGATGGCGACTGTGAAGTGTTCATAATTAAGAAATCAGAAGGGCCCTTATATTCTTAAAAATACAGCATTCAAAGTAATTTACCCCTTGTAGTGTCTAATAGAAACAACCAGTTAAGTGGAACTTTGAAGGAAAACTTTGTGTTTTAGTTACTATTTTCAAAATATAAAAGAATACATTTTCACTAGTTTATTTCTGTATTGTGTTCAAATTTCCAAATTGAAACGGATACTGAGAAAAAGATAATTTTTTTCCTAATGAATGTAAATGATTTCATTTTACAATACTAATGCTGTGAGAAATGTTGATAAAGCAGTTTTTGGTAGAATTACAAATAAAACAAATAAACTTAAATTTTAATTTAATTTTTTTTCCTTCTATTCTGTATAAATGTGTGTGTGTGTGTGCCTATACCAAGAATACTCTGAATAATAATAATAATAACAGGATAAATTTCAAACCGATATAACTTTCAAAATATTGATAATTTTATAAAAATACTAGCAGGGCTACCCGGCGTTGTCCGGGGCGATAAAAAACAAAGTAGTAGAAATTAAAGAGTGTATTTAACATCTTTATATAAAAACTTCAATCTCTCTTTTTTTCTCTAGCCGTCTCTCTTTCCCTGATCCCCATTATTTCCCTCCCTCTTTTAACCCTCTATTTCCCTTTTCCCATATGATTCTTCTCTTGTTTAAATATGTTAAAAACTAATGGTAATGTAATTTATCCCCCCCCCCCCCCCCCCGGAGCCATCTGCTTTAAATGTAATAGTGTAATCTTACATTTATTGCTTCGGGACATAAAAAAATAGAAGTTAAATAATATGTAACATTTTGACGTTAAAACTTCTACCCCCCCTCTCTCCCCGTCTCTTTATATTTCTCCCTTTATCTTTTAATACTGTAATGTTAGTAAGGAGGTGTTCACAGAATAGACAACTGTGTGGTATGCCACAAAGTCATTAAATCTAGTCTAGGCACCATGCGTACCAAGCGATTAGGTCTAGATCTAATGTAGAGAATGAAGAATACATTTTATCACTTTCTTTGTATTCTTCTTAACGGCATGGTTAAGCTATGCTGAAATGATCTGTGAAGTCACTTAAAGAATTCCAATTATCTTAATTAGATAACACAATGTTTTTTTTTCTTAATTCAGTAGAAACATGTTAATTGGTTTTTCTGTTATAAATGATGCTTAGTAGGATCAGCTCACTTAAATCGACACATCAAATCGATAATTAATTTGCAAATCACGAGTTACAAAAAAATAGACTGCCAAGCTCACCATTTAACTTGTGTACTTTAAAAAAACTTTACCGAGTGTCCTGATAAAGTACAAACTTGGCTTAAAAAGCAACAATGTTTATCTCTTACAGAATCCTGTTCAATACAAATCTAACATAAAGTTAAGTCAGCCGGATTTTAGAAGTTAGATCTAAATATCGTTTAAGCTGACAGATCGATATTTGATTCTGCCTAACCAGTGAAATACGGATTTTCAGTCTGTTTTTTTAAACAAAAACAACAAAATTCCAATCGATTTCACCGATTACATATTCTATTTTTATTCTTTTGAGTAAAAAACACTTAGATAGATTCACAGTTTGTTACACATAAAAAATCAAAATGGCGTCTACATAAGCTGGATACATACTTTTATTTTCATTTAAAAAGTGCACACCTACTTTCCTCAACATAGACTTCAATCATTAGGTTGAATTCATAAATAAAACCAAAAACTTAATTTAAAATACAATAACACAACTCGGATCTTATTCAGTTATTAATATATTTTTTCTTTCCAATATTTTGGTAATAAAATCGCTTTTTCAAGGTAGAACTTAGAATTGTCTTCTTCATTGTTTTTTTTTCTTTCTGAGAAGAAAAATACATTAATGACTCAAGTTATTATATTTTATTTTAAATTTGCATTTTAAAAGCTTCTATAAGATATAATATTTCTAATTTACATATGATGCTTCAAATGAACAACAAAACTTTCTTAATCTTTATCTAATAACTTTAATGTACTGTTAAATGTATTCCCAAAATAAAAAAAATAGCTTCTCAAAAATCTGTTTCTATCAATAACCATGGGTCACATTTCTTTTGCCACTTTAATTAGACAAGAGTTCATAAATTCATGCAACAGTTTAAAAATACAGACGATTTAATTTTCCCTTTTTTTTACTTATTTTTTTCGATTTTCATTTAAAAAAGAGTGCAGCTTTAAAAATGTCATTTAATAAAAAAAATTAAATAAACAAAGCTTTAAAAAGTACATCTGATCTTCTTTTCTTCTTGTTGTGAAATGGTTTATGAGTGGTAAGATACAAATATGAAGAAATAAATGGATGAAAACGATTCTATGGAGATCAACGATATAAAATGGTTTATTAAACATTTTACAACTGGGAGGATTACTATGAAATGAGGAGGATGTTATTGTTGCTTTTGGTGGCGTCCTCCATTTTATATAACAACACCAATACATTACAGTTCGATGACTATCCAGAATAAGTGCTTTTTCTTTCTTTTTCTTTCAGCTTCTTTTTAGGGATAATATTTGGGGGAGGATATCATTTAGATAATATTTTATGGGAACATACCATTTAGGCAATGTTTTCTTTCTTTTTCTTTTCTTTTTGTATTATTTAAAAACTAAAGTCACCGTTACATTAACAGTCACTGTTTTACGTTACTACTGATGTCTACGTGACCATTAATAAAAATGTAACTTAATATGGGGTTCAGGTATGCGAGCAGGAGTTTCTTGGGTTCTTCAATTTTCCAATACTAGTAACAGATAAATTAAAAGCATTTTTAAAAATGCTAATAATAAGAAATAAAATAAACTCAGCTTTAAAAGTGTAATCTAATAATCTAATATATCAAGTTTTGATATAAACATCTGTTTTTTAACAGAGTATGTTCTGGAAAAAAAATTGTATTTGCAATCTTTTTTTTCTGTTTTGATTACTAATAAAGTCGGAGATAGCATCCCCCTCTCAGTCACAAGTCCTATTACTGCTACAAGCATCACCGGGTTCAAATATTTCGTAGAGTACATAAATTTTAGCTTCGTCGCTTGTATACTCTATGGATGCTCAAATATGTAATAATGATTCAACATTTTCTTACATCAAGGCTTTTTTTAAAATTTAAAGCAAAGGCTGAATATTAATCAGTCGTAATTTTCTTCATTATTAGCGTTAGACATATTACAGCCACAAATCAAAAACATGCTACAGACAATACATTTATACAATTGCTAATGCTTTTGTGAGGCTTACGAGCATCCATACTTTTCATTTGAAATTCACTTAATTGGTTTTATCAATTTCACTAAATTGTTATTTTTCTCAAAATTTAAACTGTTCAATTTTTTAATCTGTCTACCATTAACCTATTGCTTCCATGATAATTAACATCACTCACATGCAGACATTTTTTGCTTTCAGTCATAAAAGCAAACCTTACGGCGTGTTTTTTTGTGGTGGGGGTAAACTGAATTTTTTTTTCTTATTTAATAGTAATATATCATCTATTGGTTTATGTCACAATATTAGAGAAACATTTGCCTCATTGTCTGTTTTCTGTCTGTTTTTTTTAAGATGCCATGCTGATGAACCCCTATGAATTTACTATTAGTGCTATTACTATAATAATAATACTATTAATATTAATAATAATGCTTGGTTTACGTTTAACAAAGCGAATCTTATTGTGATTTAAATTTAAACATTCTGTCTTACTTCCGATGTCCGATCAATTTTAAAATAAAATTTGTCATTTGGTAACAAAAGACGTAAAAATAAAATTTTATTACTTTTAACTAGAAAAGCCACCTTCCATAAATTTTCTCATGATAATGATATTATCGAATTCTGTTCAATTGCCAACACTGACTGCTGCTATTAAAAAAAGTTTCAAAGTTTTAAGAAAATATCAAACAAATTCACTTTTGTAAATAATATAATGTGAGGCTGACTTCAATTTCAATTCCTTTAAAAAAATAAATTAAATAAAAATAAATAAAAATGGCATACGTAATCATTTTTGGTTTAACGTCCGTTTTACATGCTGGCATATATTGGACAGCTTTTAGGAATTGACTTCCAAACTAACCTATCTCTGGTCAGGTCTTTATTTATCTTTCTTTCCCTCAAGTCTATTTTTATCACTTTCTACCATGTTTTCCTTGGCTTTCCCCTGTTAACCGGACTTACCACCCCAACTGTTCTACATCTACTGACACAAGAACTCTCATCCATTCTTTCAACGTGGCCATACAATCGAAGTCTCTTGTTCTGCACACATCTCCCTATACTGTCCAGATTTAATCCTCCTCTGAGGTCGTCAGAACTAAGCCTGTCTTTAAGACTCACATTAAACATCCATTGTATCATTCTCATATCATGTCCTCAACCCTCACTGGCCAGGTTTTATTTTCACACATAATCATGCCTGATAGATTCTTTCCTGGGCTGACAGTGGTAACGCTCTGCTGGTTAATAATGGCAGAAGTTCTCGGAACTTACTCCATCTACTCCTAACTCTTGCAATCACACTAGCACGATACAAATATAGAAAATGAAAGATTATATATTTATTTATGTATGCGTGCAAACCATAAAGATAGCCGGGTTAATCTCTTGCTGCATGATTAGCTCACTTGAAGAGATGGACCTGTTAGCCTTTGTAAATGTATTTATCTAGAACAAGGATTCACTGAAGAAAAACAGAGGCAAAATTATAATTTTTAATTTTCTACAAAATCTTTGAAGCATGTTCAACCAGGATGGTGACGGGATTCTCCACGCTTATCTACAAAGAACAGCTTCAAAGACTAAATCTGTCCTCAATTGAGCAGTGAAATTTGCAAGGAGACCTAATTCTGACATACAGCATCATCAACGGGGATGTAAATCTATCTTTAGAATAGTTTTTCACTTCAACACCTTGTTGCGATCGCCGCGGTTACTCACAGAAAATGTACCATTGTTGCTTTTATCTCAACAGAAGAACGGCAGTTTCTCTATCCGTGTTTCTGCTCCCCAGAACAGCCACTCAGAAGAAGTTGTGATGATACCTATCATATCCAGATTTAAAGTCACCTTCGACAAACATTTAGATTCTATATAGATGCAATAACTTCTCACTTTTTACGTGGCTTGCTGCACTTTGCTATTTTCTTTTGCCAATAAAATTGACTGAGAAAATTGAAGTAATTTACTGTTGTGGGGTACAAATCACCCCTATTGAAGAACTAATGGAAGCAACCATCTATAATAAATACCATGGTTGCAAAGACTCAAACAGAGGACATTCCTATTCATGTTTTACCGCATGGTAGGAATCCGGTCATCTCCTACCACATTTAGTGGCGTTACTGTATTGCTATGAATAAATACATTGTATATTTTAACCTGTCACAATTTGTGGTTGTTATCTTTGTGACCCCTAGCACGGGTCTACAACATTTACATTTAAGGGAAACTGACTTTACAAAGAATATTATTTAAATAAAAACAGTTTTACTATTTGTGCCTGTCAACCCGGTGTATGTCTGTTGGCACGAAAGCTGCTAATTTTCCAATGCCCAGTCTATCGATCCACTGCAATTACCACACTAGTGTTTCTCCAGGATCAGCACTAATTAAATATTTTTCAGTTTAATTAACTTTACCCTTCAGACTTTAACACTTAAAATAAAATTAGTCTGAACTGTTTTTGTTTTTTTTGCTAGTAATGTTTCAGATAAGTCTTTGTAAAAAGTAAACAATATTTTTTTGTTTTTTTGCTAGTAATGTTTCAGATAAGACTTTGTAAATAGTAAACAATGTTTTTTTGTTTTTTGCTAGTAATGTTTCAGATAAGTCTTTGTAAAAAGTAAACAATGTTTTTTTGCTAGTAATGTTTCAGACAAATCTTTGTAAAAAGTAAACAATGTGTTTTTTTGTTTTTGCTAGTAATGTTTCAGATAAATCTTTGTAAAAAATAAATGTTTTTTTGCTAGTAATGTTTCAGACAAATCTTTGTAAAAAAGTAAACAATGTTTTTTGTTTTTTGCTAGTAATGTTTCAGATAAGACTTTGTAAAAAGTAAACAATGTTTTTTTGTTTTTTGCTAGTAATGTTTCAGATAAATTTTTGTAAAAAGTAAACAATTTTTTTTTGTTTTTTGCTAGTAATGTTTCAGATAAATTTTTGTAAAAAGTAAACAATATTTTTTGTTTTTTTGCTAGTAATGTTTCAGATAAGTCTTTGTAAAAAGTAAACAATGTTTTTTCTGCTAGTAATGTTTTAGATAAATCTTTGTAAAAAGTAAAACAATGTTTTTTTTTATTCGAACTTACGGGAAAATATTAAAAAGAAATCATGAGTCGAATTAAAAAAAAAAAAAAGAAAATGTCCTCTTAAATCTGAAGAAGTAAAATATGTTTGTTTACTTATTGGTTTGCCAATTTAATTTTTCAAATAGTTGATGTTTACTATTTAACTTTTTCTGAGATACAAGCAAGAAGGAAAAAAACAATTTAAACAAAATGACAATGAAAATATCAACGAATTATTTCATTCCCAAAATCAAGAATAAAAAAAACAAACTTAAAAACCCGACCGTAAATGTTTTGACAAAGTAAACAAAAAAACAAAACAACTGATTTCGACACAACTTTCAGTCGTGAAGATTATATAGAATCAAATGTGGACCGAAAAAGATAAGTACGTAATGTAATTATGTGGGCTTGCTTTCACTTGATCTAATGTACAAACTAAATGATTTGAAATAATTGAACAATGTTTACAAAGTTAGAATACTAATGAAACCTGCTGTCACTTTATATAATTTAGAGAATAAATAAAAATAATATAGACAATTTATATATCTTGCTGTCACTTGACCTCTTGCACAAACATGAAAAAATTTGCTACAATAAATAAATACTTAACGAAATAAAATCTGCTTGTTTTCACTAAAACTTGAAATATCATATTTTTTGCAAGTCTGCATAACATCACATGAGAATCGTATTTACTGTAATTACCGAAGCCGAAAAATCTGATTATTGTCGATTCAGCACCAAATTTTCAGATTTTGAATTAAAAAAATAAATACTTCAGAAAATGACAATTTCTGCCATGTTTTTTTTTATTAATTCAATTACTCAAAACATCCTGTTAAAAAACGGCTTTTCCGAATTTTGATCAGTATTAATAATTAGGACTGAACTCCCCTCTAAAAATTGAGTTATAAGTTTTACATCGTTTTTTAAATTTTTAGTTTAATCGTTATAGTCAATATTACTCATATTCTTTTAAATAATAATCATTTTAGATGGGCGTGGGAACGTCATATACACTTGCCAAAAACTTATTTTAAATGTCACATATAAAATTTTATTTTGACATATTCTTAAATATAACTATATAAAATTTTTCAGAATTTTGGCTATTTAAATTTCTCTGAAAAAGAAAATTGGGTGTAGTTTTCTGACGACAATAAATATTTTTCTCCAAATATTACTTTTCATTGTTGGATCACTTCTGATCACAAATAGAATATATTTGAAGAAAGTATGAATCCCCATTGGAAATGTTTAAGTTAATCCTTGATTTTAATATTTCAACTACAAATAAAACAGAAATTAGAAATATGTCTGATCTGGAGTTTTGACCAGCCAGAATTTGATTTATCCACGTGAAAAAGTAATGGTTCTACAGGTATGAGATTCCCTGCTGTGGTGATGAGTAAAACACAGACAATTATATAAATTCAACAAAACTAAGCAAATTCAAAATGAAGAAAATCTTAAATAAAATCTACTTTTTTTCACTAAAACTTTAAATATTCTTTTTCTACAAGTCAGCATAAAATCAAAATAGTATCGTATTTACTGTAGTTACCGATGAGGAAAAATCTGATTCCGCACCAAATTTTCAGATTTTGTATGACAGAAAACTACTTGAGAAAATCAACATTTTTTGCATTTTTTTGTGTACTTTTTATAATAGTTCAACTTAAACTCGTTCTTTTTATCGTACTTTAGTCAAAACACTCCGTTTACAAACACCTTTTTAGAATTCCAATCATTAGTATTAATTTAGCAAATTGAACTCTCCTCTAAAAATTGAGCTGTAAGTCTTAAATATTTTTTTTTTATTGTTTTTAGTAATCCATTATTATTTTTTTTAAATAAACATTTTAGACGGGGGGAGGGTGACGTGGTATATGTTTTCCAAAAACTTATTTAAAAAATGTCACATATAAAAGCTGAGGTTGACTTTTTCTGAAAAGTGTCCGCATCAACTTTTTCAACATTTTGTTTGTTTTTAAATTTATTTGAAAAAGAAAATTAACTGTAGCCAACTGAAAATATTTTTCTCCAAATATTGCTTTTCAGCGTTTAAATATTTCAGATCACAAATATAATATTTTTTATATTGTCTCTGGGAGAGTATGAACCCCCAACTAAAAATGTTTAACCTCTGATTTTAATGTGATGTCTACTGCAAGTAAAAGACACACAACTATATAGATTCAACAAAACTGAACAAATTTCCATCATTATAAAACCTCCAGATGTAAACATGCACAAGGTAGCATGTTTAGTGGGCTGCATGTTTAGTGAGCTGCATGTTTAGTGGGCTGCATGTTTAGTGAGCTGCATGTTTGCAATGCATGTGAATAACAGGCGTATTGTGGGAGAGATATTTAACCAAGGGAAGAGAAAACATACAAGAAATTAGAAATATGTCTGGTCTGGAGTTTTGACCACCCAGAATTTCATTTATCCACTTGAAAAAGTAATGGTTCTACAGATACAAGATTCCCTGCTGTGGTTATAATCCTCTTAAGGTTTTCCAAAAATAATGTCCATAGATTGGCAGCAGATTAGTCTTTTCAGGTGGGTAGCTGGGGGGTCTACCACAAATGACACAAATATCTCACTCCAGCAGATGAGCAGGGGAGGGCAGTTAGTGGGTTTTCTGGGAATTTTAGAGTCAGTTGGGGTTTATGTACCTCTTCAAGCAAGATGGGCCATGGGCTAGGGGATTGTCTTGATTTGCAAGTCTCTTGTTTAGTAGAAGAAAACGAGTATCATTGTAACATCTCTTAAAATAAAACTTTGTTACTTGCTTTAAATTAGAGTTGTAATTTTATTTGGAGGGAGAATCCTTCAGTTGCAGCACTGAGTGATACCACACAATTGACACTGCGACCGGTGCCGGAATCGAGCAACGCCTTCGGACCAGTACAACGAGCGGACAATCACAGCCTGTGTAGTGAACATACACAGACGCACGGTCACACAAATGTGAACTTATGTCCATCAAATTAAAATCTTCCTCAGACCATAACTTCAGTTTTGTAATCTATATTTTCATACACTTTTTACAATATTAATATCTTTTTGATTACTTTAAATTATTTTGAAATGCATTTATTCACGTTTCCCATCGTATTTTATGAACGTGTCTTGAAATGGGCATTTCAGTTAGTCTTAAATAAACTTTAAATTTAATTCAAGACAGTTGAGAACCGGTGTAAAATATTACAAGGGTTTTTCACAAAATTAAAAAATTAGACTGCTTTGCCGGCAAGTGTTTACGTTTCTGACAAACAATTACCTCACACAAATGCGCAACATGCTAGGAATGAATTCTATTTCCGCAGTGTAAATATTAAAATGAGGTCCCTATAAACCCCCAATTGCTGAAGCCCTTGTGTCAAGTATCAAATTTTAATTCTTTTTAGTGCATTTACTTCTATATAATTCTCTAGTTATAAAAAGGTAAAATCTCTAAGACAAATAAAATGACATAATTTAGGCTTTTTAAAAAGTTTAAAGTCTACATTATAACAGTTTACACAGGTAATAAAGTCAGCCATAATATTTTAACAAGAAAATACAGCTGCAAAACGTCAAGCTTTACTTTATAAAAACGCTTAATTGACTAATCTCATTTTAATCTTTAATGAATGGAATAAAAGTAATATATAAATGAAAATACTTTTTTTCTCAACCTATTTGTTGTGGTGGCAACCACTCATTTGCATATACGAATAACGTTACACTATAAATGGCAAGCCTAGGTTGGCCTTAGGGTGTGTTACCTAAATGCCACCGGAAGTGACGCCGAAGAGCGTACATGTCCTCCCACCAAGACTCTCTGACTCGACACCTTCATTTGTACATACTGTAACTATACCTTTTCTTTAATACACTTATTATTGCATTCTCCTTGTTGTTTGCGTCTTCATTGTATTCCTCACTAATTATTGTTCAACCTTGCAACCACAACACTATTTAAAATATTCAATTTGATGTGGAGTAAGCTAGTACCCCTTCCTGAGGTTGGAGAATGAGATGCTCCAAGGGAATAAAAGAAAGGCAACTCTCGTCACGAGAGAGAGCGAGATGTTATCCAAGTCACCGTTTGAACTGTGTACGACTCTCGATATATTCTATTCTATGTTACCCGACCTTTTCCCAAAAGAGGTCTAGTCAACATCATAATATCATTGCAAGTTTTTGTCAGAAATTTTTGTCGGTGTACAGAATCACGCCAAACCCAAACACAGTTTCAGGCATGTCACCAGCCGAACTGCTGTTTGCTAGAAAGATACGCTCAGTATTTGACAGATTGTTACCGAGTCCAATGAAGAAATACGCAAAGAAAAGTAATTTTTCATGTAAGTTCTTTAAAACCGGAGACAAAGTTTTTTTCAAAAATTTCAGAAATGGAAAAACGTTTTGGGATGATGGGGTAATATCAAAAAGAATTGGTGGAATTATGTACTGGGTGAAAAGTTCTAAATGGGAACATAAACGTCATCTAAATCAATTGAGATCAAGGTTTATGGAAGATATCAGGGAAGATCAGGATGGACATATTGTATGAGATGCTTGACATTCCAGCACCACCAATTGCTGAAACAGTTATTCCAAGACGGTCAAGCAAAAGAAAAAGAATACCCGTTAAGTCCGGACCCGAAACGTAAAAGATATTAATTTCTGTTTTGAAGAAAGTATCTCAGAGGGGTGTGATGTGGAGTAAGCTAGTACCCCTTCCTGAGGTTGGAGAATGAGATGCTCCAAGGGAATAAAAGAAAGGCAATTCTCGTCACGAGAGAGAGGAGATGTTATCCAAGTCACCGTTTGAACTGTGTACGACTCTCGATGTATTTCTATTATATGTTACCCGACCTTTTCCCAAAAGAGGTCTAGTCAACATCATAATACAATTGAAAATTGTTAAAAAGGAATTAATTTAGAATTAATAAAGCGAAACTTGTAAAATTGTGTTTAAAAACAAATTATATTTAAATTTGACAGAAAAATGTTTCTTTTTGAAAACTGGCAACATTAGACGAATGAAGATTTTCTTATTCAATATATTTTACAAACATATATCAAAAGCTAAATCTACTAACCAATTGATTTTTTTTTTTTTTGGCCAATAGAGTAAGAAGTTTTTGGAACAAGTTGTCAGATGAGAACAACAATTATACCATTTTAAGATTAAATTAGATAAATTAAAAGATAATAGTAAAAAATTAAATAATGTATTTTTGGGGAACTATCGAAGGAAATATTTAATAGAGTTTTATCTGTATATTGGTATTGTGTTAATAGTGTTTATGTTCTGAACAAATTTGTTCATTTTTTTCTGAGTTGAATTAAAAAGATAGTTAAACATGAGATGCATAGCAAACACATAATTATAATGTGTCTGGCACTGCTCAACAAGAAAGCTCAATCATACAGCATGATAATGCTTCACCATATCAGATCCACAGTATTATAGTATAAAAGAACACCGTTTATTTCCAAATCCTGTGGCATATATTATTTCACATTTTAAAAGATAGAGAAAATAAGTCTGTTTGCTAAAAAGTGTTAATATGTTTTGCAAATATTGATCTCAGGTTTGTATGAACAAATTTCAATTGCCTTCAAGTCCCTTGTGTTAATGTTAAATATCTTTCATTCATTTCGTAGACAACTGTTTTGTTAATCATATAAAAGGTGTTAAACTCTGCACTGAAATACTACAATAACTGATTGTGTATGCATTTAGGATCTCCCAGATTGTATACAGATAAATCTTATGGGCGTATTTGGTCACTTCCGACCTTCAAGTATTTTTTTTTTTAATATTAAAGTTGAAAGTAAATCAATATGATAAATATACTAGCTAACCAAAATTAACTTGAAGGAAGAAACATAGAGAATATGGTTTATCTCCTTAAAGTTTTTCAATGTGCATGACTTAATCTGAAAATAAAGAGACAAACATTCTGCAAGATTATGATTTCTCTCCAGTGCATCTTTCAATATTTACCAAAGAAGTTGATTGCAGAGTGAAAGATGAGCTACATAATCTTTACAAGAATATGTTTTTTTGAATTTGTGAACATGTCCGTATGCGTGTTTTGTTCGTGTGTTCACTGCACTGACCGTAATCATCCCACACACTGTGCCGGTCCAAAGATGTTGTTTGATCCCACTCGATGCTGTAACAAATACTCTCATGCCAAGTGAAAGCCACGAGTCCAATTAATGAACAAGTAACAAATTTATTTGTTGAATGTTACGAAAGATACTCGTGTCTCTAAGTGGAATGGCAGAGTTGCAAACTGAGATCTCTATATCCTGGCGAGGTTAGAAACAAGTCCCCCACAGTCCTTTGGCCAAGAGGCCCAGATGGGCCATCCTGCTTCCACCAGCCCCAAGCTTCAAAATTCATCCAGCTATCCCAGCAAACCTCCAACTTCCTGTCATACCCAATGGGCCAGCTCTGACCACTCCCGTCTCATTCTTCCTGTTGACCGGGTCTTTTCACTGGTCATTGGTGGATCACCCAAGCACTTAGCCGCTTAAGATCTCAACTTGAAATAACTGTCAGAGAATTATCATGGCGACAATCCATGAACATACCCGCAGGGGGCCAGCTTTTTATGAGACACTTAATTCACCTCAAAGGGAAATATTCTTCTGGGGTGGCCCAAATCAAACCAAAGATATTTTCACTTTTATCTTGTGCCCCTACTTTCTTCCAGGTCGAACATCTAACATTTGCAACGTCCGCCATTCATATACATTACTAAAGAAAATGCAGCCTACTGCATTTTCATAAATTTTCTTTCTTTTTTTTTTCTTATCTTTTTGTTTTTGTTGGTGATGGGGCATCCTACCGGATGCCAAACATTCACCCACTATTTCAGATACTCCAACCGAGAGATCTTCTTAGGATTTTAACTGTCCCTTTAAGCGCAACTGTTTGTATCTCTCTTGCACTTGGTTCACCGGGTATATTTGCCAGGTAGTTTTTGAAATTCTTTTTCATGAGCCTGGTTGTTCCTATGATTACTGAAATGATGGAGATCTTCCTAAGATTCCAGTTTCTTTTCATGTCAAACATAAGACCTTGGAATTTAGTTATTTTCTCCCTCTCAGCTCTGTTTAAGCCATCATGATTAGGGACACTGACTTCAACTAGGGTTGCTACTTTCTCCCTCTTGTTCCATATCACTATGTCAGGTTTAACAGCTCCGTTTTCTAAGTATGTAGCTGTAGGAATTGCATAGTCATAATGGATGGTGTATGACTTATTTCCAACTGTTCTTTCTGGTATATGTTTCCAGAGCTTGCTGCTACACTGGATATTCAATTTTTTAAAGAATTTTTTAAAATGTGGTTTCTTATATGCACAATTTGATCCATGGGTAAAAGTGTGACGAAAGATTAATATTCCAAAAAGGCCTAATGTTGTGTACAGTTGTATAATATTCCAAAAAGGCCTAATGTTGTGTACAGTTGTATAATATTCCAAAAAGGCCTAATGTTGTGTACAGTTGTATAATATTCCAAAAAGGCCTAATGTTGTGTACAGTTGTATAATATTCCAAAAAGGCCTAATGTTGTGTACAGTTGTATAATATTCCAAAAAGGCCTAATGTTGTGTACAGTTGTATAATATTCCCAAAAGGCCTAATGTTGTGTACAGTTGTATAAATCAAAGATGATATCCACGTTTGTCGATCGGCAATAGAGGAAATGTGGTGTTTTCAGATATGGGATTCTCAGCAAGTCTGTCAGTGAATCTGCCATCAATAAAAGCAGAATATAAATGGCACTTGATAGTCGCCTCTCATCATCGTTCAGTTGATTTTGAAGACGAATTTTGTTGTCACGTGATTCGGTGACAAGTTACATTTTACTGCTTATTCTTTTTTGTTGGCGCGCCCGATTACATTTACTATTTAAAAATTTTTTTTTTTTTTAACACAGTTCACCCCAAACAAGACAGGCCGCCACTGTAGACGTAATGGGTTACTGAGAATTAGGGTGTAGGTTTTGGGTTTCATCCTAAGTTGGGAGCTGTGTAGCGAGATGTCTGTTTACATTAGTTCTAAACCTCTGCATGTCGGTACAGTCGGGGAAACAGGGAACAGGGAGGGAGTTCCAGAGGCCGGCAGCAAGAGGAAAGAAGCTATTGGAGTAGAAGGCTCTCCGGCATCTGGGGACCTCCACAGTGAATGGATGGGATTTTGCTGATTGTCGAGTTGGTCTAGTATATTTACGTCGAGGGGGCACCAGAGCAGCCAGTTCATCAGAGCACAATCCATTAAAGTATTTGTAAAACAAGCACAAGGGTGCAACATTGCGGCGATGGGACAGATTTCCTTTTATTATTATTATACTTTTTCTCTCTCCATTTTGGTAGTATTCCCTCTCTGCTAACTTAACTACAGTGCTATTTTATTATAAAAGCGATAAACATAAGTTAAAAAAAGATTACTTGAATCTGGTGTGTGTCGGCATATACACCACTAAACTTGATTTCAAAGTAGAAGAAGAAGAACCCCACGCTTTTCAAAATTATGGAGTTTCCCTTTTTTTTTTTTTAGTTTAGTTCAGTTATTTCTTAGAGATCAAGGGGCTCCTCTTGGGGCTTATACTTGTTATCTTTATAAGTTACATTTATATCTGAGGGCCTTTTAATAGGGGTGGGACATAATGGGTGAAAATTTCAGATTCATGCAAGTAGTATTTTTTTGTGTTCATTTATACATAAATAACACTAAACAATCAAACATTTTGAAAATTTTGCAAAATTCAGAAAGTGCAAGCCAAAAATAGCCATTAGGGATCCACGGGACTCAAAATCCATCATTTTTCGGTGAAAAAGTGGTTTCATGCTACATTGCAGGTCCTAAAACATCCTCAAAAGCTATGAATGGAGATAGATGATTAAATCTGATATAGTACTTTAATTTAGGACCATTTTCAGGCTGTGAAAGGGTTTTCATAAATGTAAAATAGCCAAAAAACTAGTGGCCTGCACCTTCTGAATTTTGCAAAATTTTCAAAATGTTTGATTGTTTAGTGTTATTTATGTATAAATGAACACAAAAAAATACTACTCGCATGAATCTGAAATTTTCACCCATTACGTCCCACCCCTACTTTTAAGGATTGACGTTGCCCCTTGTAAAGGTGCAGTCTGTACGTGGTCTTCTAGGGACTGTGTCTAGCTTTTTCTTATTTATTTTTTTTAGCTTTTGTTTGATTAAACCAGTTTCCCCCTTCCACAACCCATATAATGTATATTTCTTTCAGGGGCCACGTTGTTTTCAAATCATTTTTACGGTCCTGGTATTTTATCATTTTTCATGCCTGGCTCTATTTAGGCCATAGTCATTAAGAACAGTTACACCAGTAATGAGAGAAATCCTTTCATGTTTATTCCATATCACAATGTCTAGTTCGATGGCCTTTTGCATATGTATAATTGGTTGGTTCCCTGATTTATAAAATCAGGGGATTTATGTTTTGAGGCATGTCCGTCCGTCCATCCATCCGGATTTTTCTCCGCAACCATCCATTGAATTTCTCTGAAATTTTGCATGAAGTTGTAACTTTGGTCAGGTAAGAAAGTGACATTCTCCAATATTTGAAAAACTTCTGGTTAGCCCCCCAGGGGTCAAAAGGGCCCGAAATGGCAAAAAATGACATTTTTTGCCCCATAACTTTTCATCCATCCATTCAATTTCTCTGAAACTTGGCCAAAATGTGGCAGCAATTGTTCCTAATAGAAAATAAGTATCGCTGACCTTGGAAAAAATCTGGTTCGCGCCCCCAGGGGGTCAAAAGCCCCCAAAATGGCAAAAGATGACCCTTTTCTCCCATAACGTTTGATCCATCCATTCAATTTTTCTGAAACTTGGCCAAAATGTAGAGGCAATTGTTCTGGATATAAAATGAGCATCCTTGACCTCAGAAACATTCTGGTTCGCGCACCCAGGGGGTCAAAGGGGGGTCAAAAATGCCTCAAATTGCCCAAATTTATTGCATTTTACACTCACCACATCGAATCACATACAGAGGGGGACCACGCAAATTTGATTTTTGAGGAAAAGAAGTGCCACACACTTAACAAGATTATCATTTTTCAATTTGCTTATCTTTTTGTTTTTGTTGGGGATGGGGCATCCTGTCAGATGCCAGACATCTACCTGCTATTTTGAAATCTCCAAACGAGATATTTTTTTAGGATTGTCAATTTTAAAAAAAATTTCTTTTTTTTTTTTTTGACTGCTGATGGAATATTCCACTGGATGCCAGACATTCACCCACTATTTCAGAGACTCCAACCGAGAGATCTTTTAGAATTCTAACCATCCTTTTAAACCCACTTGTTTGTAAAAAAAAAAAAAAAAAAAAATGGTTTCTGTTTTGATTCATTTTACTTCAGTCGAAGTTCTCAGAAATCAAGGGGCCACTTCCTGGGGCTAACACTTGATCTCTATATGAGATTCATAGATATTCGACTATTCCATTAAAGTTCTCTTTTACCTGTCAAACGTTGAGTTAGTAAACAGATTAAGAACATTCATTTTCCATGTGTTGCACCAAAATTGATTTATAAGAAAAAAAGAGTGACACACTTTACCAGAATATGACTTATCTTTTAGTTTGTTTGAAGTTCCTTGAAATGATGAATCACATTTGTCATAAGAATATTTGTTTTCCACTTTTATGACAACCTAAAATTCATTGATTTATTTAGCCTCCTAGTTTTATATAAATATGATCAGATATTTTTCACAATAGATTTCGCTTTTGTATTCCACATCAGAAAATACATAATAAATCACAAAGAAAATGATGATCCATCCAAATTCATCGAACGCTTTAAAGCAGGAAGATCTGTAAATAAAAAATGAATAAAGTTTATAGAATTTGGTATATTCGGACTACTGTTCTCATCTTGGGTGTTTTTATCACAACATTTCGGCCGATGTAAGCTTCGACCTTCTTCAGGTGTACTTTCTCGAACTCGAGAATCTTTCTGTTGAACTCGGGAATCTGGACGGAATTTCGAACAGAACCCTTTATTAAATCCACGGGAGTAGCATGCTCTCGTTCCATCTGACTAGGAAGAAGTCTTCAGTAATTCGCAAGTCATGGCAGATGAAATGAGAGCATGCTACTCCCGTGGATTGAATAAAGGGTTCCGTTCGAAATTCCGTCCAGATTCCTGAGTTCAACAGAAAGATTCCCAAAGTACACCTGAAGAAGGTCGGAGGTTACATCGGCCGAAACGTTGTGATAAAAACACCCAAGATGAGAACAGTAGTCCGAATATACCAAATTCTACGAATCATCAACCCTCATCTCAAAAATTCCGAAGCAGAATAAATTTTAAGATTATTATTTATACTTTAATGCATTCAATTTGTTTATTGTTATTATTACATTGAACTTACAACCTCTCGGTAGAATTCACTCTCGAATGTCATAATTAGAAAATTACCCAACATCTTTCTACATGACACACAACCATGTGGATAAAGACGTTGGTTAGGTATTATGCTAGAGTGAATTCTACCTAGAGGTTATGAGTTCAATTCCTGGTGGAGAAAGAATAAAAAATTAACTGATGCGAGTAATCTATAATTCATGGAACATTTAATGTGAACAGTCTGCGCCAGTGGATTAAATAAAGGATTCAGTTCAAAATTCCTAGATTTTAATCATTTTATAGCAAATAAACCCATCTTTAAGTATTTTACACTGCAGCTGTTTTTATACTATTTTTACTTTGTTGGTGATGGTTGTTACTTGTGCAATTATTTTTATGCTGTTTTCTATATTTCCAAATTTTATTTGTATATTATTTCAGATGATGCTTTCGGTTGGTAATTGAACATTTGTGTGATTGTATGTGTTTGGTGGTTGCCATGTGGTTGAAGTCAGCATTTCTCCGCAGGATTTGTACATTCTTGTGGGTGAGAATTTAGTCTATGGACCTATGTGACGATCTGGCTCTTGACTTGACCTGATTTAGTTGGGTTACTATATCGCTTGATATCCAGCATAATACAACCTTTTTTGGTATGTCTTGTGGAGTTTAGTTTAAGATTTTGATGATTAGAGGATCATCTAATTCTCTATATGTAATCGATAGTAAGAGAATGAGGGAATCTGCAAGATTTGGTGTTCAGTATTCTAATGCTTTTGTTACATTAGTTTATCGCGCAATAAACTCATCCAAACCATAAACACCATCTGTTAGCTGTATCGGTTGGGTCGTCTTTTTATTCCTATCTTTTTTTTCCTTTCAGCCATTGACGGCTTCTTTACTTTTCTTCTTTATCTGGTTGCTTTTATTTCTGCAAGCACTTATACCCAATGCTTACATTACTTTTTTCTTCTCCATCTCTTTTTCCTGTTTCTTTTCGTTTTTCACCTAACATTTCTATTTCTTTATTCGTTTGTAATACTATCTTTGGTATGAAAACATCTATTTTTTTCTCATCTCTGAAGAATCTAAATAATTTTCTGAAATGAAACATCATATTGATCGATAAAGTTTTTTTCACATAACTGGATTTTTTGGATCATCTTTATCTCTTTATATATACTAGAAGAATACTCCTCACAGGATGGATAAAATGAATTCCTTGAACAGAACAGTTTCAGCTCACTTTTATGTCCCCTTTACAAAGATTAAAATCAAAACATAATGATATTGAACCTTATGTCTAGAATCTGTATTTTACTTTTGATCAAAATCCCTTACATGATTTTGATTCTAGAAAATGTCTAAAATTTAAGGTTTAAGCTTAAGGGATCTAAAGAATAAATTGAAATTCAGGGTATCTTGCTTAATTGGTGTCTAATGACTATGGATCAAATTCAATGAAAATCGGATATCTTTAAATTTTCAAATGGAAGGTTGTAGCCATATTATGCCCCCTAAAACCCTATCAGCTAATACATTCTCCTTTCTTCAGTTTTTAGTTTCTGTTACTTCAGCATCTACCATAGACATGTACATTTTCCCACAGTTCAGAGAGATTTATGACTACTGAATTTGACTATTTAACAGTAGCTGGATTTTTAAAAATGTTTTATTTCATTTCCAATGCAACTACTATTCGGCATGCAAATAGTTTTTACATCTGGTAGCAAACAGGGACACACATAATTTG
This sequence comes from Sepiola atlantica, assembly GCA_963556195.1. NCBI lineage: Eukaryota > Metazoa > Mollusca > Cephalopoda > Sepiida > Sepiolidae > Sepiola > Sepiola atlantica. The sequence continues at coordinate 79,405,868 of OY744537.1, read as the reverse complement.
TATGGAGAACTCGAGTCATAAAGACCAGGAAATGGCACGACAGAGTCGTGATAGAGAAGTGATACGTGAAGCGAAAAAAAAACTATTATTTTAACAGCAGATCAAAGAAAAGAAAAGTCTATTAAAGAAATGAGGAGGAATACGATTTTTTTTTTTTTTACGAAAGAGTCACCACTTATCAAGGCATGAAAGCCACTCAAGGATAAGGGTTAATGAGTGTCAGGTGGACATTGCAACAACACCTGGATGATTGGTAATGATGATGGAAGTTTGGCGGAATTTGATTATTTAGGAGGACGGTTTAACAATAATTTGCTTACATTGGACTTGAAAACGACAATGTTGTAGTCAGTTGGGAAGCAGCCGCGTGGTATTGTGTTCCACAGACGGGTAGTTCTAGAAAAGAAACTTTGCTCATGAAGTTTCGTTTAGTTTTAGGTAGGTAGAGAGAGAGAGAAAGGAAAATTATTGACAGTGGTTGTAGATAGACGAGTTTTTGTTGTGAATGGTTTACAGGGGGGGGGGGACCATGGATTGAAGCTCAGTCGATCACTTGCCATGAAAATAACGATAGAGTAGAGAAAGACTGACAACACCTCTTCTTTGAGAAAGAGGTAGTAGGGAGGAGAAGAGAACACCACCCACTAGATTGTTTGAATATGTTGCCAAAGTAAACCAAGCTGATACATTTTCGGTGCTTCTGTATTATTGGGGACAGATGAAGTTTCCATCTTTAATTTAGAAGGGTAAGTTTAAAGGGGAGATAATTCAAATTGTTTTCTCTGAATTTTTATTTGATTTGGTATTAAAATTAAAAAGTCAGTGCCAAATATAACTTGAGCTGTGATTGATAAATAATCCTTTTACATATCTTTTTTTAGTGCTTATGCAGTTTACAGACCGGGCTATTTTTTTTAGATAAGATTTTCAAGTTAAATTCAATTTTTACGGTATCTTTTGTTTATTAAATTGTTAGGTGAAAGTACAGAATAGTTAATCACCCCCCCTTCACATACACCTCCCATGTTAAGAATGGCTTTCTAAATTATAATATTATTTCAGCCCGGTCCGTAAACTCTCGGTCGCTTTCATAACTTGCCTGAACGTTGACGATGCAAAGTCATGGAAACATGGTGCGTCAGCTATAAGAGTACCCTTTTTTTTTAATTGCGTGTTGCCATTCTTGGAAGTAGAATTCGTTATGGTATCAGTTAATAAATTTGCTGTCTTTTTTTATTGATATCTTCCATATTGTTTTTGTCAGGTGTTTGAAACGGTTTGACTGGGTTTCCCAAGATATTTTCCTGATAATTTTCCAAATTGTTTTTGTGCTGGTGAAGGAATTAAGTTTGTTCACATAGTTTTGCATACCTTTCTTCTTTGCGTCTTTGATACTAAATGTGTGTATGGCAAGTCGCTGTAGGCAGATTGTTATTTTGCACTCATTATCAAACCAGGGTTACGGATAGATCTGTTTGGATGAGCAGTGATGATTTTGATATAGTTTTATTTTCTATTGAGATTAGCATCGAGTTGTAGACTTTCAAAGTTCTAAATCTTCCTTTAAATTATGCAGCTGTCATCATCCTATTTGGTTTAACATCTATTTTACATGCTGGAATGTCTTGGATGGCTTTTAGAAATGAACTTCCAAACTAACTTATCTCTGGCCAGATTTTTATTTGTCCCTGTTTCTCTCAAATCTATTCTTATCACTTCCTCCTATGTTTCGTTCGCCGGTGCTTGTGCATTATGGCGACAGACAAAATTCCCTTCCTTATTTCTAGAGGAGTGAATCGAAAGGGGAGATAATTCCAATTATTTTTTTTAGGGGGACTCATAATGAAACGATCATATTCGATTTTTTTGCGTCACGGGAAACCGTAACACAGAGAAGCATGAGAATTTGTCGGAAGAAACATTTAAAAACAGTCCACAGACGCATATCTCCACACCAAAAATTAGTCTGTGCACTTGCAAAAAATCAACTAACTTCGCCTTATCTCTAGTTAAATATAAAGTGTCTTCAAGATTAAACACATTGACGTCCATTTTCGGAAAATTAAGAAAAAAATTAAGACACTTAAAATAATTGGAATTATCTCCCCTTTCGATTCACTTTTCTAGAAATAAGGAAGGAAATTTTGTTTGTCGCCATTTTGTTGTCATAATGCATAAGCACCCATTGGTCTTCTCCTACAAACTTATCCTGCAACCCCAACCATTCTACATCTACTAACCTAAGAATTCTCATCCATTCTCTCAATGTGACCAAACCAACAAAGTCTCATGTTCTGCACACATCTCCCTATACTGTTACAAGGGTAAATGAGGAGCTTTGGTTAGAGATTATTAAAAAGCCTGGAAGTTGATGGATCAGCTTCTGGTTGAGAGAATAACTGAGCTGCAACTAAGAAGTCGAATAAACATAGATCAAATGCAGAGCCGCATTTAAAGTGACTCCTTCCTCCCCTCAACTGTTGACTCATCAGTAGTAGTAGTCACCGATTTCTATAGCCTAAAAAGGAGTTCTTAAGTCTGGTGCTTATCCCCAATCTTATAGTGTCTCGGTGTCTTGACCAAAAGCAGTGGGCAATTCATTTTGCTTATTGGTTTCACTAGAAAAATAGATGGCGTAAATCATCGCCTTGACTGGACACTAGTCTTCCTCCGGTTTTATTCACAGCAAGGTTGCTAAACATTTATACACCAAGGTAAAGTATTTGCTTACAAGACCTGGTATTCCTAAATGGTCACTCATCTAATTATGAGCAAGCTCGACATCACTAAACTTAGGTGATCTAACAGAAACTGGTGTCTCAATAAGATTTTAGCCATAACTATTAGATTCAGAAGATATACTATTATGGACATTACTCAGTGGAAGAAGGTACAACTTAAGGTTTTTCATTCAATAAAGGATCAGTTGTGGACATATGCTCATTTTTTTTCTCCTCTGCATGAACGATTCTTCCTACATATGCGTAGATCAACTACAGACGATTCACTGCCCTCTTAGATTGCAACCAAAGGGCTGGTTCGACAGACCAAGTATAACCCCTTTTCTAGAGAAGATAGAAATCCGTCAAGTCAACCTGGAATATTCCCACATAAAGTTGCCTGATGGAAGAACTAACAGTTTCATGAAGACATCTCACACCTAAACAAATGAGAGAAATCTTTGTAAAAATGCACTCACCCCTTTCGGATTGCAAAATCCCAGATTTTTATGTTCAAGATAGAGGCCCAGAGCTTCCACCCGTTTAAAATTTCACCTGAGGTCGCTGAAAAATCTTCGCGATGTGGTTCAAGGATTAAAAATATGCTCAGTATAGGGAGATGTGAACAAAAGAGTAGATTTCGATGGTATGGCCATGTTAAAAGAATGGGTGAGAGTTCTTGGGTTAGTAGATGCAGAACAGTTGAGGTAGCAGGGGAAGGGGGAAGGAAAACATGGGAGGAAATGATAAAAGTTGACCTGAGGAAAAGAGGAATAAATAAAGACCTGGCCAGAGATAGATTAGTTTGAAAGTCAATTTCTTAAAACTGTCCAATGCATGCCAGCATGTAAAACGGACGTTAAACCGAATATGATGATGATGATGATCATCATCATCATCTCACTTCTAAAATGGGGAGGTGAATGTAATAAAAATTGACTATATCAAATACAACCTCCCCTATTGTTATTATCATGGTAGCGATTGGCAGAAAAATCTGAAATCGAGATGAATTCTCCTCCCACCCACCCTGTGTTTGTATGTGTGTTGAGATAGAGAGAAGAGAAAAGAAAAGAGAGGGAGAGAGAGGGAGGAGGGAGAGAGAGGGGGGGAGAGGGGGGTAGAGAGAGCAGAGCAAAAAACAACAACCAAAAACAACTTGGATGATGTTCTATTTGTTAAGTAGTAAAGACGCATTAAAAATAATTTACAACTTGTTTGGTAGTTTTGTTTTACGGCATATCAACCCTTTTTGGGTTATTTAATGCCGAATCTGGTCTTGTTTTCTTCTCTTTTTTGTTTCTTTCCCCTTTTAATATCTGTTTCTATTTAACCCATAGTTGGGACCCTAGCAGGTACTACCACTCCGGGTCAGGGTGGACCTGGGAGCAATGGTAATTAAGAGGAGGCTCCACATTCCCCAAAGTCCGTAAGCCGGATCTCACCATCGGATGTAGTTTAAGGTCATATCCAGGACCGGGAGTAGGGTAGGAAAAATAAAAATAAAAAAGGGGAGGGAGAAAGGGAGAGGGGCTGTTGTTTTTGTTTTTGGTTTTGTTGAACATAATTAAGTTTTACAAACAGCCTGATCTGGTATCACCAGTCAACTTGTTTAATTAGTGAAATATCAATCTTGGTAAACAAAAAAGAAACGGCCAAATTTACAAGTAAGTTAATCATCAGATTAATTGAGCTAACAAGTCAAGTCAATTTTTCAGGTTATTTTTTGGAGCCTGGTTCAACTCCAATCAGTTTGAACTAAGAAAGTCAGAGTTAAGAGAAAGACACAGAGTGCACATAAGGATGAGACAAGCAGTCATTCTTTGATGAAACAAAAGTCATCTAACTCCCGTACGCCTGTCACGAATCGTATAAGTCTTAGCCTTCACGGCAAAAATTAGCATTTTCAGTATTCAGAGAAAACTCATAAGAGGGAAAAGGAAGGTAAGACAAGGTGGAGAGAGGAAAAGGAAGAGAGCAAAAACAAGAAAAAAGAGAGAGGAAGAAAGAGAAATAAATAAAATCTAGCCAAATAGCGACAAAAAATAAGGAGGTAAGGCTCTAGCAATTTGACAGAAATCAGCTTATTCTTATTAAAAAAAAGTGGATTTTGACTAAAAAGCAGAGAACTCACATCTATGGGAAATCTAAGCGGAAGTCCACTTTCTCTGGAGTAAAAAAAGCTGAATTCTGTTAAAAAGCTCAGAAATTACATCCCTGTATTATTAAACAATTCCTATTTTTTTTATTGAATAAAATATTCGTTGTTATCTTGTATTGAATTAAATTGTAATGAAGTCTATGTTGGATTATGTTTGAATTTCTGAATTCCTTTTTATTTCAAGGGCAAAGATTAATGTTATTAACGAGATTTTCCAAGTCTTTGTCTCTTTTGGTAGTTGTCTGACGTCACCATATAGTCTTGTGACTTTTAAGGTCACCTGGTGTTGTAACTCGAGTATCAAACTTAACAGAGAAAATAATAGGGGGAAACTCCAACCAGTATTAAAGAAGGTTTATTAAACAAAAAATACAAGGTCAACTGAGTAATTTAGCAATCGCTAGGTTGAGCTAACAAGTCCTATAAGATCTTTGTTGTTTTTTGCTAATGGGTCACCACTTATCAAGGCCCGGGGTCACTCGAGGATAAGGGTTAAAGAGATCGTAAGTTGGACGATGATTGCCACCACGAGAGGACCAGAAACAATGGGTGGTAATGGCCAGAAGATTACTTAAGAGGAATCGATGATCCAAGAGGACGGCTCAACAAGTATTTGTTTATATTCGACTTGAAGACGACCATGCTGTAGTCGGTTGGGAAGCAGACTCGTGGTATCTTGTTCCACAAATGAGATGTTCTAGGAAAGAAACTTTGTTAGTTCTTGTTCTTTTTATAAGAAAACTGACGATTCCATTCTCCTTATTAAGGTATTATATTCCACCTTGTAATATGTGAGTTTTAGAGATTTGTTCTTTTAATTGGTCCCCCCGATTTTATAAATCGGGGGACTTATGTTTTGAGGCATGTCCGTCCGGATTTTTCTCTGCAACCATCCATTGAATTTCTCTGAAATTTTGCATGAAGTTGTAACTTTGGTTAGGTTAGAAAGTGACATTCTCCGATTTTTGAAAAAAAATGGAACTCTATTATTTGTTTATTTGTTTATTTTGAGTTGGGATATCTTTCAGGAATGGTTCTTGAGTATGGACTAATTTGGGCTCAGAGTTTATCAACAGTTGTTGAAATTCTTTGTAATTATTCATCTTTATGGGGAGTTTGTTTTCATTGCATTTTCATTAGAATTGATGTGTTCATAAGTATCTTGGATTTATTGCCATTGTTGTGGGTGTGGCATTCATCCTGAACTCATTAAACCGGCTTTCTCCCTCGCCTGCATTTGAGTTAAGGAAGAAGTTTCTAGGCGATATTGAAAGCGGTTCCTAAAGATGTATGTATATCCTGGTCAGGGGAGATGATTTTGTCAATGTTAGTTTTTTTTTTTGCAGGAAGGTGTCATTCTCACACATAAAGCGACTGGTCTTCCCAAATGGTCACCCATCTGCTATTGCTTAGGCTCAACGTCGCTTAACTTCAGTCACCTAATGAGAACCGGTGGTTTGACATGATTATGTCATATTTTATTTATTTTCATTGGATGTCCTTTCTTCAATGTCGATTTTGTTGGGAGGTTTATGTTTGTTTTTGGCTTTTTATTAAAGATCTTTCTGTTTTTTAATTTTTGTGCATTTTGGTCGACTTTTCATGTTCTCCCATTTCCATTGTGTCTTCTGTTTCCATCTTTTACATTCCATCTCAATGTTTTTTTTTTTTTAGAAAGAGATTTTATTTTAGATTTGTGGGGCAGACATTCATGAGGATGAGCTGGCATGTCGCAGAATGATTTCTGCTTTTCTGGTTAGATATAAATATTTTTGGTCGATGAGATTTCATCAACGTTCTGATTTCACATTCTAATTGTTGCTTTCAGTCAATCCCCTTTGTCGTTTTTCTTCTGCTTGCGACAAGTGTTTCACTTTTTTTTTTTCAAGTCAATTTGTTTTTTTTTGTGGTTATTTGTTGGTCACTCATTTGATTCTGAGTTGATGAGTTTTTTATGATGCACCAACCACTAGTTTTTCCCTCTTGGACACGGTGCAAAAAAGAATTACTAACCTAAGAGGTCCCACATTGTTTGCCAAACTCCAGCCTCTGTCACATCGCTGCAGTGTTGCATCCCTATGCTTGCTTTACAAGTACTTCTATGGAATGTGCTCTGATGAACTTACTGCACTTTTACTCCCTACCGGACTAGAAGCAAAATCGCACCCCTTCACTGTAGAGGTCCCTAGATGCCGGATGATTTCCTACTTTAATAGCTTCTTTCCTTGGGCTGCTTTACTTTGGAACTCCCTCCATGCTTCCCTGACCATACCAACATGCAGAAATTTAAATGTAATGTGAACAAACATCTTGCTGCCTAACTTCCCACCCAGGTTTCCTCCTATAAATCTGGCCCTTATGCTTCAGTGGCAATATACCTGGTTTGGAGTGAACAAAAGTAAAACAAAAAAATAGTTAAAACATCTAAGGGTGAGGATGTACAGTATTAAACTTTTTCAATTGAGCACCCTGTTTTTATTTATTTCAAGATTTGCACTGTCTGAAAGGTAGTTGTGTATGTGTTTCAAATGTTTGATTTTCTCTTCATATAGAGATGTTGTAGATATAAGGGACTTCTTGGCTCTTCCATTCTGGGTTGATCTCTATTGTAAATATGGACAAGTCCTTTGTGTGGATTATTCCTTTGGACATATTCAATTCTTCATGTCCGTATGCTTTGATATCACTATCGTAGAAAGTTTTAATTTCGCCTAGTTTTTCCGTTCAGTTCGTTTTTTTAAAAAATTATATAAATAAGATGTCGTTGCTAGGTTGCTTCTTTTTTTTTTTTTTTAACAAAAATGAACAAATTCAATAAAGATAAAGAATATGAATAGAAGTAATTTCATTGATTGATGGTTGGAAAGAGGAACGGAGAGTTGGAGAAAAATATTTTGAAAAAAAAAATCTCAACTTAAACTTTTTAATTCTTTGGAAAACGTTTTTTGAATTGTATTATAGAATTTTGAAAAAAAACAAGAAACATTATTTTTTTTAAATATTTATTAAATGAATAAAATCGTTTTTTTTTTCATAAATATATGTCAGACTTTTTTAAAGAGTTAATTCCTTCCTTTCTTTTTTTCTCTTTTTCTCTTCATCCTGCTGATGTTAAAAATCACAAGTAAAATCTCCTCGTGGGTCCCAAAACATTATTCTTGTCTAGCCTTCTTCAGGTTTATCTCTTCGAACTCGGGAATATTTCTGTCAAACTCAGGAATCTGGATGGAATTTCGAATGGAACCCGTTATTTAATCCACGGAGGTAGCATGCTCTTGTTCCGTGTCAGTCTTCAGTAATTCGCACCGAGGATTGAACCTTCAACCTTCAGATGACTATCACTTGAACTGAATTTAACTTAGTACTATATCCACTGCGCCACGGGTCCTTCAGAATAAGCAAAATTATGTAAATTATCAATCCTCATCTCAAAAATTCAGAAATATCATATCACAATATTGGTTTTCCATATTTGATTTCAAAAATATGTGAATAATACTGTTTTTTTAGCAAATAAAGAAAGATCAAACGACACAAAAGTTTATGCACAACTTTATTTACAATTACAATTACAATTGATTTTCTAGCATAGAAAAGCAAACAGAAATAAATTGAATTGTGTTCTAATGTTAAAACATTGAAAATAATAACAATTCTGCAACAACGTAGGAAGTGATTTTCTTAATTTTAATATTTTATTTTTTGCCATTTTTGAAACTGATGAAGTAAGTTTCTTCACGCTTGAATTTCTTATGAGAGAAGATACTTCCAAAATATGATGCCATAGATCATCTTTGCCATAAATTAGCTTCCATTCTCGTAAAATTCAACATTTCATAATGGATCATAGATTTCCAATCGGGTTCAAATCTGGTCTCTGAGGCAGCCATTTCATAATTTTGTTCCCTGTAAATCATTAGTCAGCAAGCCGCTCTTTGGTTAAACGAAGTGCATGGCTAGGAGCATTATCCTGCTGAAATACGAAGCTCTTTCGAAGGTTTTCGTTCTATAGATTTAATCATGGAATTAAATTGTTTTCTAGGAACTGGCAATAGAGAATTCAGTTTAAGACCTTCAGTGCTTTGAATGGTTTAATTAATGCATCCCCAACAATTCCAGTCCAGAATATCACTTCTCCATCTCTCTGTTAACAACTAAATGGCAAGTGAGGACTGGCACCTTCAATGGATCAACTTCTTTTTCATCCATCGGGGCCATTGAGTGTTACTCAGACTTCCACAGGACAGTCCGAAAAACTATTCATATACTTTCCTGCCCATTCTATTCTCCTTTTCTAATTAGTTTCACTCAACACGGGACAAACAGTAGGTGATTGATGATTGCCATCTTCTCGAGAGTACGATTTCGTGTTGTCTTTGATATTCCTGAGACGCCAGCTTGATCAAAAATTGTTTCACTTATATTGTAAGGACTCTGTGAGAGACTTCTTTTAATTTTCCTTTCTTCTCTCCTCGACAATTTACGTGAACGACCTCCATTATGCTTTTTATGCTGCACTTTTCCCACTTATTTTTTCTACTGTACGATGATTCCGCTTGATGATTTTTGAGGCTCCTAAAGTATTTCTACCGTCAGTTAGTAATTGTTCCATTTTAGCTTTCTCTTCGGTCGTTAACATCTTTCCACGAACCATTTTCACAAAATCTAGACACAATTTTGATTCACTATAGAGTGAGTAAATCTGTAATAAAAAATTAACAAAAATGAAATATTAAATTAAATCTAAAGATTTGTTATCAGTGAAAGGAATATAAGGAATATAAACGCTTTTAAAATTAAAACCTGTGATATAATTACCATCGAAACCTTACAATTCATACCTGTAAATAGTGAATCAAATCGGCTGTTATTTTTCTGTTGACAGCGTCGGGGCAAAGTTCACAAAGGTCATCCTTTTTTTTTTTTTTTTCAAATTTAAATTAATGAGATGCATTATTTGTGATTATTGCTAAAAAGTGTTTAATTTTGTTGCAATCAATGTACATAATGGTTAAATTTACTTAATGAAAGAGTCGTTAGTTAAATTTCATAAACAATTTCTTTGTAAATGTAATTTGCGACTCCTTGTGTTTGTTTAAGTAAATTTAACCGTTTTAATTTAAAGTGTATTTGTTGTTTTTCTACCTTTTTCATTATGCAGAGAGAGAGAGAGAAAGAGAGAGAGAGAGAGAGAGAGAGATTAATTGTTTGGTTTTACGATACATCACATTTTTAAAAGTTAAATTCAATTAATTAACAATTGTAAAAACAAGGAAAATCAATTTCCGGTATCAGAAGAGAACAGAAATAATGGAATGAAAATTGCTTTTTTGGCCTTCAAATCTCCCTCTCTCCACCCCCCCCTTCTTTCTCTCTGCCAAAACTCGGTAAACTCTAATCAAAACACAAGATTTAAATTAAGCTTTCTGTTAGGTCATCCCATAAGTTCTGTCCGGGTTTCAATTTCCTGAAATTTAATTTTAAGTGAGAATGTTTAGTGTAACTTTTTTTTTTTTTTTTTAACAAAGTTCACCCCAAACAAGGCAGGCCGCCACTGTAGACGTAAGGGGCTACTGAGAAAAAGGGTGAGGGTTTTTTTTGGGGGGGAGGGCAACCTAAATGGGGAGCTGTGCAGCGAGATGTCTGTTTACATTAGTTTTAAATTTCTGTATGTCAGTACCGTCAGGAAAACAGGGAGCAGGGAGGGAGTTCCAGAGTTCAGCAGCACGAGGAAAGAAGCTTTTGGAGTAGAAGGCTCTCCGGCATCTGGTGACCTCCACAGTGAATGGATGGGATTTGGCTGATTGTCGGGTTGGTCTAGTGAATTTACGTTGAGGGGGCGGGCACTAGTGCAGCAAGTTCATCAGAGCACAGTCCATTGAAGTACTTGTAAAACAGGCACAAGGAAGCAACATTGCGGCAGTGGGATAGGGGCTGGAGCTTGGTGGATACTGAGGGTCCTATAAAGTTGGCGAATCTTTTTTGGACCTTGTCTAAGAGGGAGAGACTAGTGGATGATGCACCAATACTCTATGCATGGGCGGATGGTGGCTTTGTAGAGATATAGGATAATGTCAGGTGTGAGAAGTTTACTAGCACAGTAGAGGGAGCCCACCTTCTTTGCAGCAGTCCTGGTAATGTCTTCAATATATTTGTTCCAATTCATGTTATCTGTGAAAGTTAGACCGAGGGTGTGAATGATGAACTCTCAGGTAGGGTGTTATTTGCCATGACAATCGGTGGTTGAAGAGGTTTCTTGTAGTTATTGAAGGAAAGTAGCTTTGTCTTTGCTGCATTAAAAGTTACCGTCCATTTATGACCCCAATCTACTACAGATTGGAGGTCATTTTCTAAAGATTCAGCCATTGCCTCAGATATGTGCGCGTCGGTTTTGCCCACATGATGAGAGTAGAGCGTGATGTCGTCAGCAAATATTCCTATCTCAGTCTCAATTACATCAGGGAGGTCATTTATGAAAATCAGGAACAGTAGAGGTCCTAGGATGGATCCTTGGGGTACACCAGCATTTATGTCATGTTGCTTAGATGAACGCCCATCGAGGACAACCTGGATCTTTCTTTTTGTTAGGAAGGATTTAATTATATTAAATATTTGTCCAGTAATACCATATGAGTGCAGTTTTAGGAGAAGCCTTCCATGCCAGACCTTGTCAAAGGCCTTGGATATATCAAGCGCTACCACCCTAGCTTCACCTGCCTTGTCCAGTGTATGATATATGCGTTCAGCGATGACCATTAGGATATCTGTGGTAGATTGTGCTTGTCTAAATCCGTATTGATGATCAGAAAGAAGTTTAGCATTAGCTAGGTGCTGGACTATAGCAAGATTGATTAATGATTCAAAGATTTTAACAAAGATTGGGAGTAGACTGATTGGACGGTAGTTAAGAGGATCAGTTCTATCTCCAGAATTCTTGAAGACTGGTACCACAGAGGCAATTTTCCAACTATCAGGAAAACAAGATTCAGCAAGGCATTTGTTGTATAGTTTTGAGAGGACAGGGGCCAGCTCAGCAGAGCATTTCTTTATTACTATTACTGGTATAAGATCAGCCCCACAGGCTTTGGAGGTGTCAAGGTTTTTTATGATGACTTTGACCTGAGACGGGGTGATGACCAGGTTCTCAAGTGTGGCTTCAGTCCGCAATGGGAATTTGGGGAGAGGGGGTGGTTTGCCGAGTCCTAAGTGGAGTTTAAGGTAAAACGCTTGGTCAGTAGTTCAGCCTTATCAGTTGCCGTGCAAACAACATCGTTGTGATTTGATAGCGGAGGAATTGTCCATTGTTCATCACACTATTGTAGATTTTCCAGAAATCACGGGTACCTCGTTTCTGTGACTGAATGCGTTTTTTGGTTATCTCAGTATACCTCCTCTTTGCTTCATTTATCACTACTTTGCAATCATTTCTTGCCTCTACACATTTTTGTCTGTTTGCAGTTGACTTATGGCGGCCGAATTTTCGGAATGCCTTCTGCCTCTCAGCAGTGAACCATTGAGGAGAGTGGGGTTTGCTGAAGAATTTTCGCGTGGGGACATAAGCATCAATGCCTGCTTTGACCTATTCGGTTAGCTCATTTGCACACTGATCAGCAGGGAGTGAGAAGGTTATACCCCATGGTGCATCGCTGATGTGATCCCTGAGGGATTAAAAATCAGCCTTCTCATAGTTTCTCGTCATTTTGAGCAACGGCTCTTCAGCTTTTGGACGAGTTTTTAAAGTGATAAGTATCATTACCACAACGTGATCAGAGTTTCCGAGCGGGCTATGGACATTCGCCACACAAGCATCGGGTAGTGAGATCAAGAACAGAGGCTTGCTGGTCCGCACGATCAGGAAGGTGGGTCGGAAAAGTGACAGTCTGTAAGAGGTTGTGAGCTGAAGAGAAATTAAATGTAGAGTTCCCAACCAGTCACAGTGGTGTGCATTAAAATCCCCAAATACATGTATTTGGACAATCGAGTCGAGTGAGAGGGCTCTATCTAAGCTTTCAGAGACAGAGTCAAGCAGGGTACAGTCCTGGGTCGAAGGAGAATGGTATAAGAAATATAAGTAACTAACGCTGTGATGTAGGGTCAATCTAAAGCACATGTAGGCTTGGTCTTCTGATTCTAACCTATGTTCTTTAGTCAAGGGGAGGGTGTTCCGAACATAAACTCCTAGCCCATGCATATGTTTGTCAGAGTCCTTACGGTAGAGTGGAAGGTAATCAGTCATGTCAAAGTGGTGAGAGGGAATTGAGGATTGAAGGTTCGTTTCACTTAGAGCTAGGATATCCGGGGAGTTTGTCAAGAGAAAAGTTTCTACGTCGTTAATGTTGGTTCGAAGTCCCCGGATATTTGTGAATGCGAGCCTCAAGGGCGGAGGCGAAGATGTTTTTTGTTGGGTGTCTGGTTTAGAAGTTTTATTTTACGGGATAAATTAATTAAAACTTCACTGTTGTAAGTCCTAAAAACAATAGTATTTAAAGAGCATTTGAGGCGCATAATGCTTTATCATTAAAAAAACAACTTAGAAACGAAATAGAAATATTCCCCGAGCTTATAGAAAATAATTTCTGCATGGAAGAATGTGCAGAAGATGGTTTACAAAATTCGGAAATGGAAATTTCGTCATTTGAAGATGAAGACCAATCAGGATGTCCAGTTGAGTTTGATGAAAAGCTCCTTCTTTTTATTTTTTTTATATGAAAATCGCTCCAGACAAGGCATAAAGCCACTTGATGTAAGGAGCTAACAAGAACGAAAGATGATTATCGTAAAGACAAGAGATTCCTATTGGCCTGAATCTTGAAAAGACCAAGGTGATAGGTAAGAGGGAAATAGTCAGCAGGAAGAGAGTTCCACAAGCCTGCAGTTCTTGGAATAGGAAGCTGTATTACAATGAAGTATCAAAACAACGAATTGATGGAGACCATATAAACGTTTCATACATTTGTCGTTAGTAAAAAAAATGCTTTGGTTAGTATGTGGAAAACAGAGGACAGAGACATGTGTAGGATAATACTGGGATCGCCATCTTGAATGTGGCTTCCCTATCTTTATTGTAGGAGAGTTACCTCGAAAGGGAAATCTAAGGGGAGGTAACTACGTCATACTGTGACATCACTAGACCAATGAGTCAAGTGAGCTGGAACAAAGGAAGCAGGGAATAGATCACATAATTCTGAAGAACACATTCCATCATAGTATTTATAGAAAAGACTAACAAAATCATGTATGCAAGAGGTAGCGGGTGCAGAGAAGAAGAAAGGGTGGTGCCAATCAAATTACAGACACGTTTCCGCACCTTATCAAGAACCCTCAAATTGGAGAGATATTCACCAGTCCAAATATGACAACAGTACTCCATACATGGTCTGATAGTAGATTTGTAGAGATAGAGAATAGCCTCAGGTGTGAGAAAACGTTTGGAGCGATAGACTTTACAAGAAGCAGAAAGAGCAATGGATCTAATATATGAACTCCAAGAAAGATTTGATGAGAAAGAAAAACCAAGTTTCAGAGTCGATTTCTCCTCAGGAGCAGAGCCATCCATGAGAATGTCAGGAAGATATAAAATTGAAAGACACGAGTTGGGTCTTAAGAGGATTAAACGAAACAAGCCATTTAAAGAAACTCCTGCAGTATCAGTTGAAGAATTGGCAAGAAGCGTTCTTCAAACCATACAACTCTTCAGCGTCATCTTTAACAAGTAGGAAAGGTTCCAAAGTTTTGGAAATGAGTGATTTCTGAATTTTGCAAACCATCCTCTGCAAGTTCTTTCATCCAGCTATTCCTCTCCATAAACTGAGTGAATGTTTCGGTGCTTCTCCAGATTAGGACCTGAGCTAAAATCGACTTGATGTCATTAAGATCAGGGTTAGCGTGGCTCCTAATCTGGAGAAAGGTTAGGGTTAGCTTGGCTCCTAATCTGGAGAAGGGTTAGGGTTAGCTTGGCTCCTAATCTGGAGAAGGGTTAGGGTTAGCTTGGCTCCTAATCTGGAGAAGGGTTAGGGTTAGCTTGGCTCCTAATCTGGAGAAGGGTTAGGATTAGCTTGGCTCCTAATCTGGAGAAGGGTTAGGGTTAGCTTGGCTCCTAATCTGGAGAAGGGTTAGGGTTAGCTTGGCTCCTAATCTGGAGAAGGGTTAGGGTTAGCTTGGCTCCTAATCTGGAGAAGGGTTAGGGTTAGCTTGGCTCCTAATCTGGAGAAGGGTTAGGGTTAGCTTGGCTCCTAATCTGGAGAAGGGTTAGGATTAGCTTGGCTCCTAATCTGGAGAAGGGTTAGGGTTAGCTTGGCTCCTAATCTGGAGAAGGGTTAGGGTTAGCTTGGCTCCTAATCTGGAGAAGGGTTAGGGTTAGGGTTAGCTTGGCTCCTAATCTGGAGAAGGGTTAGGGTTAAGGTTAGCTTGGCTCCTAATCTGGAGAAGGGTTAGGGTTAGCTTGGCTCCTAATCTGGAGAAGGGTTAGGGTTAGCTTGGCTCCTAATCTGGAGAAGGGTTAGTGTTAGGGTTAGCTTGGCTCCTAATCTGGAGAAGGGTTAGGATTAGGGTTAGCTTGGCTCCTAATCTGGAGAATGGTTAGGGTTAGGGTTAGCTTGGCTCCTAATCTGGAGAATGGTTAGGGTTAGGGTTAGCTTGGCTCCTAATCTGGAGAATGGTTAGGGTTAGGGTTAGCTTGGCTCCTAATCTGGAGAAGGGTTAGGGTTAGGGTTAGCTTGGCTCCTAATCTGGAGAAGGGTTAGGGTTAGCTTGGCTCCTAATCTGGAGAATGGTTAGGGTTAGGGTTAGCTTGGCTCCTAATCTGGAGAATGGTTAGGGTTAGGGTTAGCTTGGCTCCTAATCTGGAGAAGGGTTAGGGTTAGCTTGGCTCCTAATCTGGAGAAGGGTTAGGATTAGCTTGGCTCCTAATCTGGAGAAGGGTTAGGGTTAGCTTGGCTCCTAATCTGGAGAAGGGTTAGGGTTAGCTTGGCTCCTAATCTGGAGAAGGGTTAGGGTTAGCTTGGCTCCTAATCTGGAGAAGGGTTAGGGTTAGCTTGGCTCCTAATCTGGAGAAGGGTTAGGGTTAGCTTGGCTCCTAATCTGGAGAAGGGTTAGGATTAGCTTGGCTCCTAATCTGGAGAAGGGTTAGGGTTAGCTTGGCTCCTAATCTGGAGAAGGGTTAGGGTTAGCTTGGCTCCTAATCTGGAGAAGGGTTAGGGTTAGCTTGGCTCCTAATCTGGAGAAGGGTTAGGGTTAGGGTTAGCTTGGCTCCTAATCTGGAGAAGGGTTAGGGTTAAGGTTAGCTTGGCTCCTAATCTGGAGAAGGGTTAGGGTTAGCTTGGCTCCTAATCTGGAAAATGGTTAGGGTTAGCTTGGCTCCTAATCTGGAGAAGGGTTAGTGTTAGGGTTAGCTTGGCTCCTAATCTGGAGAAGGGTTAGGATTAGGGTTAGCTTGGCTCCTAATCTGGAGAATGGTTAGGGTTAGGGTTAGCTTGGCTCCTAATCTGGAGAATGGTTAGGGTTAGGGTTAGCTTGGCTCCTAATCTGGAGAATGGTTAGGGTTAGGGTTAGCTTGGCTCCTAATCTGGAGAAGGGTTAGGGTTAGCTTGGCTCCTAATCTGGAGAAGGGTTAGGGTTAGCGTGGCTCCTAATCTGGAGAAGGGTTAGGGTTAGCGTGGCTCCTAATCTGGAGAAGTACCAATATTTCAAATCGGTTGCTGGTTAGTTACATGCTTCTCTCCATAACAAGATGTGACATAAGGCCGGAAGAAAAAAAAGAGGAGGTTATTCCTAGGAGGGTGTGACCGAGCTGAACCATAGAGAGCCAGGTGCTAGCAAGTCAGCCATTGGTTTGTCGGGATGATTGCCGAGGATAATTCCCGTATCTTCTGCTGGTATGAAATCTCCGTTTAAATACACGTTTAAAGCATTAACTGCCTCAACTGCCCCTCGGGTACTATCATGTTTTAAGGACTTTCAATTCTAGCAGACATCAGGAGGTACCATTTGTTTACCCTACCCCTCCTCCTTTTGGGCATAGATTAAAAATTAACATTAACAACGTTGCTGACTGCCTCTATCAAGGGAAGAGAAATCCTATTTTAAGTTTTGTCGCAAACCCACAGTGCCTCTTTTTGGAGAGCTGGATTTTCTCCTTATTAAAGCGATCTCGTATCACATCCAACCTTTGTCGGAGAGGGGGGAGGGAAGTAAATGGAGTCTATCATCACGCACTAAGAACGATAACTCGATTCGACACGCACGGAAAACACAAGAGAAGAAAAAAAAGCCAATAGAATTCGAAGTTTATTTGTGAATAGTGAATATTTATTCAGAAAATAATAAGATATGTTTTTTTCTGATATAATCAATAAAATTAACATTTGTTTTTTAAATTTATCAATGAGTCACCACGTATCAAGGTTGAACGCCTCTCGAGGGTAAGTGTTAATGAGAGGGATGGCTTGTTGGTTTAATGATGAAGAATATTATGAAAGGATTGAAAATGATGAATGGAACGAATAAAATTTGATGACTTATGAGGACAAGTGTTTGTATCCTTTATAAGTCAATGTGTGGGTTTATTGGTCCCCGATTTATAAAATCGGGGGACTTATGTTTTGAGGCATGTCCGTCCGTCCGTCCGGATTTTTCTCTGCAACCATCCATTGAATTTCTCTGAAATTTTGCATGAAGTTGTAACTTTGGTCAGATTAGAAAGTGACATTCTCCGATTTTTGAAAAAAAATCTGGTTAGCCCCCCCAGTGGGTCAAAAAGCCCCGAAATGGCAAAAAAATGACATTTTTTGCCCCATAACTTTTCATCCATCCATTCAATTTCTCTGAAACTTGGCCCAAATGTGGAGGCAATTGTTCCTAATAGAAAATAAGTATCACTGACCTTGGAAAAAATCTGGTTCGCGCCCCTAGGGGGTCAAAAGCCCCCAAAATGGCAAAAAATGACCCTTTTCTCCCATAATGTTTGATCCATCCATTCAATTTTTCTGAAACTTAGCCAAAATGTAGAGGCAATTGTTCTGAATATAAAATGAGCGTCCTTGACCTCAGAAAAATTCTGGTTCGCGCCCCCCAGGGGGTAAAAAATTCGCCAAATTGCCCAAATTTATTGCATTTTACACTCGCCACATCAACTCACATACAGAGGGGGACCACGCACGTGCGGCTTGTTTTTAATATGCACGTGCACGCCAATCTTTGAAAAGATTATAAAGTAAACGGTACGCGAATCGAGTTATCATTCTTGGTCTGTGATAGGAATTTCTAATGAATGAGATTGAAACTCCAGTCCGTTAGTATTTATTTGTTTCTTCTTTTTTTTTTTTTAAGTTAAAAATTAAAATTAAAACAAAGAAAAATCATTGTAAATATGACTATTTTTAATTATTTTTCTCTAAGCCAGGCAATTCGTCGCCACCCGGGTAACTATAGGTAATTGAGAATATATTAAAATCATCGGTGCTTGTACAGAGAAGCGTGCATATGAAAAACGCTGAAAATTGCAGTTCCAATTAAATTAACCGGAAAACTCTTTGGTATACTTATGTATCAAGCAAAAATAGGTTTGTAAATAAAAAATTAGCAAAAACTATCGAGTAGAATTGTAATAAAAAAAATAAAAATCCGTTATATCGTTTAATCGAGTTCGGCCAGTGATTCGAGCGAAAAACACGAAATTCAGGGGGAGGTAACTCAGTCTGTCATATTAACAAGTAACAAATCAATGGCATTCACCAAAATACGATGAAACTGATTTTGACTTTTAATTAAAATTCTACTCGATTATTTTTCCTACTTTTTGGTGAGGATACTTATTTAAATCTTCTGCGTAAGTATATAATACTGTTTTTGGCACATGTTCGTCTTTTCCCACAGTCCGTTTTTCACAACTTTTTACTGACCATTTTTCTTTTCTTTTTTCGGTGTACACTTACTTATCAGGCTGCTAGAGAATTCCGGGGTTTTGGGAATTTTTTTTCAAATATTTTACATTTTAGGAGGGGGGGGGGCAGTTTTGCCCATGTTGCATGTGTTGTCCTTATGGACCAACTTTTTTTTTTTCACTGTAAAATTAAAAAAATATATATAAACAAAAAACAAATAGGCAAACGTTGAATTTACATTGGAAACTGATCCCCCCTCCTAAAATGTAAAATATTTGAAATTTTTTTCCAAAAACCCCGGAATTCTCTAGCAGCCTGATAGGTAAGTGTACACCGAAAAAGGTCAGTAAAAAGTTGTGAAAAACGGACTATGGTAAAAGACGAACAAGATTGATCCCCCGTCTTAGAATGTAAATAAAAAAAAAAATTTTTCCCAAAAAACCCGGAATTCTCTCGCGACATGATAGGTAATTGTAAGCAGAAGAATAATCTGCAAAATTTGAGATGGTCAAAAAGAGGGGGATCAGTCTACTTTGAATTTACATTGAAAACTGATCCCCCGTCGTAAAAATCTCAATATTTTGAAATTTCTTTCCAAAAACCCCGGAATTCTCTATTGGCATGATAGGTAATTGTACACCGAAAAAGATTTTTTTTTAAATTGAGATGGTCAAAAAGAGGGGGATCAGTCTACGTTGAATTAACATTGGAAACTGATCCCCCCTCCTAAAATGTAAAATATTTGAAAAGAATTTCCAAAAACCCAGGAATTCTCTAGCAGCCTGATAACTAAGTGTACACACAAAAAAATTTTTTTTAAAATGGTCAGTATAAAGTTGTGAAAAACGGACTGCGGGAAAAGACGAACATGTGCCCTGTTTTTTTTTTAATGGTATTGATAATTTAATACGGACGCTTCTCTGTACAAGCACCGAACCATCTTCTACAACAAAGAGGTAACAGAACAATAAAAACAATTGTTCTGGGAAAACCAAATGTATTTATTAAATTGTTTTTATAAATACTCTTCCCCATTTCAAAGTTTTGTTTTAATTAAGCCAAAGGATATTGAAAAAAAAGGGAAAGCTATTATGATTATTTACAAAAAATAATTGAATAAATGCATTTATAAGGTAATGAATGTTTTCTACTTTTTAGCTTTCTTGGACGTTCTAACGTTTTCTAAATCAAAGACAAAAGAGGAGAGAAAAAAAAAGTTCGCGACACCAGAATTAACGCTTAATTTCTGCCAAATATTATGCGAGAGGGGGACCTGTGTTTTGAAACACCAACCGAAATAGACTTTGAAATTAGTGAATGGAATAAACACTAGTCGTACTACGAAGACTAAACTGTTGGATTACTTCATCGTAGTAGTAGTAGTAATAGTAGTAGTAGTAGATGATTCTACTATATTCTAAACGAGGTGTGTTAACCCGGCGTTGCCCGGGTGAAGACATATCGCCAAGCTTAGAGAAAAATAATACAAAATATATTCTCTATTCCAAAAGGTGCATTATGTATTGGAACATTAACAAAAAATTTAATTGCCCCTGTCTAGAAGGATTTTTTCTTCGCTAACCGAGAACAAAAAAATTACATGTAGTAGTTGAACATAATGAACAGATACAACACTTTGACCCGAGCGAAAGGATCCATGTTTACATTTTTTTAAAATAGGATTTAAAAAAAAAAAGTTTTATTTTTGGTTTTAATGAATATTCATTTAGAACTGAAATAAATAAAAAGATTAAAAAATATATAAATATGACGAGGTTCTTAAATAAATAAATGAATATTCGCTTAATAGTAAATAAAAAAATAATTCAAGTTAGAAACACACACGTCCACCCGTGATTTTGTTTATTGGTTTTATTAATAGACATGTGATAAAGCGTGTCTTGGAAGTCGCGTTCAACAATGCAACCAGGTCGAATAAAAAGCGTGTGTCCGAATTTACGTAATAGATTTTCTTTTTTCGTTTTTATTTGTCAATATTTATCGAATTCACGTTATAGGCGAGAAACGCGCTGACGAGATCGTGTCTGCTAGTTTTAGATGACGATGCGTTTCTTGGAAGTCGCGTTCAACACTGCAACCGAAACGAACAAAACGCATGCATCCTATTTTACGTAACAAAAAAAGCTAGCTATGTTTACATCTTTTTAAAATAGGGGATTTTTTTTAAAATCTATTTTATTTTTCAGAGTTAAAATCGTTTCCCGCCTATGCGTAACTTCGATAAATTCTATTGATCAAAGTTACGTATAGACGCGAAACACACGCGAGGTCTTGCCTATTTTACAATTAGTTAAAGTCAAGAATTTCATGCTTCGAGATTATTAGTTTGCGTTGTTATTATCGATTAACATCGTAAAAAATAGTTTATTTCTGAAAAAAAACCCCAAAAAACAAAGAATAACCAAAAAAAAAAAAAAACGAAACAAAACCTGATTTAAATTTCTCGGTCGTTTTGATTTTTCTAAAATAAATTAGTTCATTTTTTTTCTCTATTTTTCTTTCAATCCCACGTAATGATTACGTCAGACTATTACAGTCATTATTGGATTGTCTTTTAGTGAACCACTTTATTTCTTTTATTATTATTACTCGACTAGAATCTGAAATCGTAATGTTCTTCCTCAATGTAGCCGTTTCTAACAACTATTTCCTGTTGTAGAAATAACACTACAGCTACTTGTACATTTAATAACGACCAGTTTCCTAATAGTATCGCTGCTACTAAAAGTCTTTCTTTCTCTTTCCGGAGAAAGGACATCGTTTTTATTTATTATTCAGATCGTTGCCAGGGATCACAAGGTGGAGAAGAAAAAAAACTACCTCCGGGGAGGTTGCAAATAACACTGGAAATATACAAACGACTTTACAGGAGTATTATGATTATTCGCAAACTCTAATTGCTATGTGCTTTTGTTGTTTATTTTAAAACTGGATGCCTTTAGTTTACCAACGTCGCTTCTTAAGAAGGGTGATACTTCTGGTTAACTTGTTTTGATTCGACATTGTCATGGAAGAATTGAGCTTAAAAAAGAACCTAGCCACCATTCCACGGCTGACAACAATAATATCGCCTTGTATAGTTTATTAATAAGGGAGCTATAACGTTAGAATACGCATTTTTCCAACTTTGTCATTTTGCGCCTTAATTTGAAAAGAATTCGGCAATATATTTAAAAATTAGTTTTCAAGTTTTTTAGTTTGCCTTTTTTTTTTTTTTTTTCGAGATGGTTAGTTAACTTTTATTAGATACTTCAAACATATTTAACTTTAATAGAAATATTTATTTATCAAAAAAAAAAAAAAAATGAACGTAACCAAAAACAACTGAAAACTTGTAGAACCCCCAAAAGTAAATTTATTTATTTATTTAAAAAAAAATCTTTGCGTTTGGCTTTAAATTCTGAAAAAAAAAGTGAGTTCTTGACGAGGAATAAAATTGTTTTCTCAAACCACAAAACGTTATTTTAAAATATATTAAATATATTTACATTTAAGACGACTGACTAACCGTTCACAGGGAAGAGGACATTCATTGATGCAGCATTATCCATTAAAAAAAGTATAATAATAATAATAATAAATGATGGCTTCAACAACCACAGAACCAACGGTTCAACCGAGTTCTTGTAATGTAAGTTCCAATACGAAGGATAATAATGGGGAAGAAGAAAAAAAAGAAGACAAAAAGGAAGAAGTTACTTCTTGTGAAAAAACTGAGAAAAAAGACACTGACCCTAAGGATAAAGTTTCTTCCATATACAGGTGAGTTAATAACTTGATATCCTTGATTTCTAAGTAGTGTTGTTGTTGTTATTATTATATCATCATCATCATCATCATACTTACAGCGTTTAGACCGATGTAATCTCCGGCCTTCTTCAGTTGCATCTCTTCGAACTTGATAATCTTCGTGACTCTACAGAATTTAAATCGACGGACTAAACCGACTTTTGCTTAACTAAACCTAAAACTTAGTTTAGAGTTAGGATTAAAAAAAAAAATAATTCGGTTCAAATTCTGTAAAAGTACCGGAATCTTTTGTGTCCATCTTGAACTTTTCAGCTTTAAGACGGCTGCCATTGAAACAACATTATCTTCACCAAATTTAGTTCTAATGTTATAACAATTGGTTCAATCAATAATTTAATGACCAAACAAAACCGTAATTACTGTGTTATATTATTAGATAAACATATAATCACTAAATTATTACTTAAACCAAATTGTTATAAAACTAATTTGGTGAAAATAATGTTTCAATGGCAGCTATCTTAAAGCTGAAAAGTTCAAGATAACCGCTTTTAGATTATTCGGGCTACTAGTCTCATCTTGGTTGTTACATTCCTAACGTTTCGACCGATGTAACCTTCGACCTTCTTCTGGTACATCATTTTCAACTTGGGACCCTACGGTACCTTTAAAATTGTATTGACTAGTGTCAGTCTAGGAGCAATGTGTAGTATCTGTTCTGATACTATACTTCATCTTTTCTATGACAAATTCTTCTAGACTGAAGCAATTTTAATTTTTGTCCCAATCCAGAGTGCCCCATTTTGGGAGCTGGGTTAAAATCCGACCGTTGCACTTGTGAGGAGGCAAGTAAATAGGGAATGAAATAAAATAAAGTATATTTAAAATTACATTTCGAAATATAAAAATTAAAACTTATTAATCTGGGATATTTTCTTTTTCAATCTATTGGTTAACTGTAAGTCACGTTGGAATGTTTCATTTCGCTCACATTTAAATAAAATTGATTCTGAATTGTATTTATTGTCCTGAAATAATGACATTTTTCAAGTGTTGAGAATCGAACTTTAAGCCAATGTTTTAATCGCTGGCGGCCATTACTTTATTTTCTTGCATCGAAAATATTTTTACACAAACTTTTTGACACAAACGTTGAACATTCTTTTTACACACATTATTAAAAACAAATCTAGTTTAACTGAATTTAACGAATATAAAAACGAATATTAAGACATCTACTTGTCTATGATTTAAGCAAAACAAATTATCGAAAAGAAAATGGAAGAATTTGGCATAAAAGTTCAATTTTAAATGCAATAAAAAGGAGATCATAATTTTATTTTAGGACAAAAGTTCCATTTCAGACCATAAACATCGATTTTGTCCAACGTTTGGGTGAAATTGGAAAGATATTCCATCGGTCATTATAGTACAATTGAATCAATCTAGATTTGGGATTATTTATTATTATTCACATCTTGATTTTTATATTCACAACGATTCGGCCGAAGTAACCTCCAACCTCCAGGTGGATCTTTTCAAACTTGGGAACCTGGACGCAATTTGTAACTGAACCCTTAATTTAATCCATTGGGGTAAATTCGTTCTCATTCCGTCAGCCGTGACCGGACTCTCTTAAGCCATGAGTCCACGTGGACAATTCTAGTGGGAATTAATTTATATATATATATATATATATATATATATATATATATATATATATATATATATATATATATTAACCTCGCCCATGGCTGATAGAATGAGAACATTCTACTCCTGTGGATTAAATAAAGGATCCAGTTCGAAATTCCGTTCAGCTTCCAAAGATCAATTATTACGTTCCCAAGTTCGAAAAGATGCACCTGAATAAAGTTGGAGATTACATCGGTCGAAACGTTGTGAAAATAACACCCCAGATGAGAATAGTAGTCCAACTAATGTAAAATATCAGTCCTCATCTCAAATTCCGAAACGTGAACCTGAACCAATTGTTTGATTGGGTCCATTCAAGAAACTAAAAAAAAAAAAAAAAATCACGTGTTTTTTTAATCACCGATTTGCACTTTTTGTTTTAACCTTGGCTTTTTATTTTATGACAACATTCAGTATAACATTGCACAACAAAAGAAGACTTCATTTTCTGAAGAATTGTAGTATAAAATAATTCAAATATATGTTAAAAAAAAAAACATTAACGACACACGCGCATATATATTACAAGCAAAATATTACTCTCCATATAAATCTAAGTATTCTTATCTATAATATGAATTTATTTTATTGTAATTTTTAAAGAAATTTAATTTGAGTTACCTCCCTTGAAAATTAACATAATTTTAAAGGTTTTGGTAATTTATCCTTTTTTAATTAAATAACTTCAATTAATTGTTAGTATCGACGAAACTATTGCACACACACACACACACACACATACACATATATATATATTAGTAAGTTATGAAAATATATTCATGGCAATTAAGCTACACAGAGGCTTCCGCGTTTCATCCCGGAGGGGATCGTCAGGCATTTTAGCCTGACGATTTTCCCCGGGGATGAAACGCAAGCCTCTGTGTAGCTTAATTGCCATAAATATATTTTCATAACTTACTACCTAGCTCTACTCACGTATCGAGCACTGTTGAAGTAAATACTGAAAATTGATACATAAAAATTATAATATTATAATACCTCCTTTATAACATTTTATGTTGATACATGAAATATATATATAAGAAATAGGACAATAAAATTACTAATGAATAACACCAAACATTAATTTATTATAAACTGTTTAAAAAAATAGTTTTGCAATTTTGCTGTGTTTAAGTTGTTTTCCACTTATTTTGCACCTGGTCACCTCTAAACTGTGTTCCGATGGATGCGACACCCCTTAGACCGGTACTGTCATGGCCTTTGTGCCTTGATTCTGCCGGTCTTAGGGATTGTTCTGTGCAGTTCTAGGAGGTCCACCC
This sequence comes from Sepiola atlantica, assembly GCA_963556195.1. NCBI lineage: Eukaryota > Metazoa > Mollusca > Cephalopoda > Sepiida > Sepiolidae > Sepiola > Sepiola atlantica. The sequence continues at coordinate 79,380,358 of OY744537.1, read as the reverse complement.
TTCCAGGCGTTGCCATCTCACCCTTTGAGCAGGGGTTAGTTTATTGCTAATCGCCTGAGGTGCCCCTACCGGCGAATGCCGACGTGGCTATCCAGGCATTTTTTGTAGACCAGAGTGCTCTTCTTCTAGGGCGCTGGCTTTTCAATCCCATTTTACGACCTTGTGTCATATCTTACTGTTGTGGGAGATAGATAAATATAAATAATTAAAAAAACCCACAAAACTTGTCTTATATCTTGAACACAATCATTTCCAATATTCCACCTTGATTTGTTTGATGTTTTACATCCCACTTAGCCCATACTCCCATCTAGAGACCGACCTGCTTGTTTTCGGAGCACCCGGAAAATAGTTAGCAGCGGGTTGGAAGGGCCCTACTAACCTACATTTCTTCTTTTTTGTTGTTTAATATTTGTATATGTTGTCCCACTCCCCATGATAAATTTTTTGTAAATAAATTCTTTTTGAAAACAAATTGGGGATCATCTAAGTAGGATCAAGCCACAGAGTAAATGTGGTATTTTGGGGAGAGTGTCTAGCATAGGGTAAGCCCAGCAGTTATTATAAAAAATGTGTGAGCATCGCCCTCTCCCAAAACGATTCGGGCTTCATGCCTAAGGCAAAAGAAGCACTTTATAATTATTGTTTTGTTATTTATAAAAAAACTTGTGAATCTATATTTTTTGCCTAAGTAAAATTGATTGAAATAACTGAGCCGTTTTCATGATAATATAGGTGTGATGAATGAAACACAAAAAAAAAACTTTCGCGTTTATTCATTTAAAAGATTATTCCTATTTACCTGCCTCCCCACGAGGGCAGAGTTTGAAACTAGGTCGGTTTTTAATGTGAGTAAAATCCAGCTCCCCCCCCCCCCAAAAAAAGGGGAACTCTGAATTGGAACAAAAATAAAGATTTCCTTAGTCTGGAAGGATTTCTTTCGCCGACGGAGAACAAAAAAGATGAATTGCAGCATCAGAACAGATACTACACTTTGTTGCTAGCAAAAAGGTCAAGGATTTAAAAGATTGTTAGTGCCTTTTTGTGTGTGTTTCCACTTTTCAGATCCAAGCATTTTGAATTAGCCAATGATAAATTAATTTCGATTTCGACTTGACACTGTTCTTGGTCCGAATCGAAATTAATGTCTCTATATAGAAAGAAAGAGTGGGGCGGGAGTCCTTTTTCATTACTAGGTAATAAGTTCGTAAATATCTTTTTCAATAGTGCTCTGTACTGAATTAGATGCTAGTAGAGCTGATGTATTATAATATAAACATTATGTCAAGTAAGCTACAAACACGTTTCTGTGTAGCTTACTTGCCATACGTATATTTTTATACTTATTAAGCTCTACTCATTGGACACTGAAGTAAACATTGAAACAAGAATATATACATAATAATTTTATAGAATATAATTTTATAACGTCGATATAGAGAACATTGAAAGGAAAACCTTTTTAGCTTTGACTTAATGTATGTTTTTATCGTGAAAATAAATGCCGCTTTTTTAAAACACGCTGTGCACAGAAATGTGATAATTCTTTTCTTTTTTTTTCTTCTTTTAAAAAAAATAATCGAATAACCCCTTTGATCTTCATTGTTATCCAATAATAGTATTATTCGATAATACTATTGTTTGTATTTTTTTGTCTTATTTGTGTGTTTTCATATCGATTTGTCATTCGTGTGTGTGTGTGTGTATATATATATATATATATATATATATATATATATATATATATATATGTGTGTATCTATATCGGTGACGTCACGTATATTGATTACGCTTTCATCTTTTTGATCACGTCATCATCTTCAGTTCTCCGCTTTCTTTCGAGTCCTCTTTGTATTAATAAACCTAGCTGTGTTTATCCAGCGTTGCCCGGTTGTGGGAGTGGGACTTAGAATATAAATAATTAAAAATATACCATGTTTACAATTTCCTTTTAAAAATAGTTTTTTTTATTTTTTTAAATTCGTTCCTTATTTTATTTTTCATTTCAATAAATATTTAATTAATATTAAAAAAAAAATGAATTAAAAAAAAATCAATCATTGATTAATGATTCAAATCCTTTTTTCTTTTGTGTATTTATCAAAGTTACGTATAGACGCCCCCCCCCCCCGAGTCGTTGATCTTTTGGCTAGGAGCAAAGTGTAGTATCTGTTAATCTTCTGATACTACACTTCGCCTTTTCTGTCCTCAGTCAGTGAAGAAGTTCTGGTAAATTTGTAGATTAACACTTTCAGCCCCCCTCCCTCCCCGAAAAATCAAGTTTCACTATATTGTAGGCGATTACGCGTGAACACTCTGAAAAAAAAATATATGTTGGGGGATCAATTTCGCATATAAATGTAACGTAAAATGATCCGCCATTTTCGGGTCGTTCTAACTCTTTAGGTCAGTAAACTAAATTGTCTTAAAAGTAGAATTCCTCCACAAAAAAAACGCACAGAATTTATCTCCTATAGTAAAACAAAAAATATTTAACTGCCCTAAAACGTTAGAATGACCCGGAAAGGGAGATCATTTTACATTAAATTTATATGCGAAACTGATCCGAGATCGGTTTCACCACTGATTCCCTGCTAGAAATTCTAAAATTATTGCTTTTATTTATTTTTTAATTTTCCGCCAAGTTTTACAGTGTTCACACGTAATCGCCTAAATAAAAGAAGAATCTCAATTTTATTTTAATGTGTGTGTGTGTGGGGGGGTAGCTGAGGGTGTTAATCTACAATAATACCACCTTTTTTTTATCTAACTTTAATTTTTTGGATTTGATTAGATTGTTTCGTTAAAAAAGATGCTTCTCCAGATTAGGACCCGAGCTAACTTTTATCCCGTCATTAGGGTCGGGGTCAAAGTTAGCTCGGGTCCTAATCTGAAAGAGTCCCAAAAAATAATCGTTATTTTGATGCTTTTTTTCTAACATTAGTTCTCTCTCTCTCTCTCTGTCTCTCTCTCTCTCTCTATCTCTATCTCTGATTTATTTGAACTGCTATTTCTAAGGAAAATTGGATTTATTTATCTACCTCTCACAAGGTAAGATGTGACACAAGGTCGGGAAAGTGGGATTAGATAAGCCAGCGCTCGAGAGGTGAGCACTCTGGCCACTTAAAAATTGCCTGGGCAGCCCCGTCGGCATTCCCCTGTAGGGGCGCCTCAGACAGTAAGCAACAAACTTACTCCTCCCCAAAGAGGGGAGGCGAAGTCTGGGAGAGTGCACCTCCTAGAAATGCAGAGGACGGACAACCCCCAATAGACCGGCGTAAATCCAGACCCAAAGGCACGGACGATACCAGTTTATTAGGTGGGGTAAAAACCCATTAAATTGGAGCAATCATTCATTAATTATCAGTCAAATGTTCGGTACTTCTAAGGAATGGGCGCCCAGAGGATTCTAGTTATGGCGACACATTCAGCGTTTTGTGAAAATGAACGAGGACACCTGTATATTTTGCTCCACGCCCATATTAATATTTCTACTTTTTTAACCGCTATAATTTTCAAATCAATAAAATATGTGTAAGATGCATTTCCCTTTTATAGGTGTCAAGCACGAACGCAGATCCCACAAAATTCTTGCATCCTCTTTAATCAAAATAAGATATACTTATCCAAATACACGGTACGGTAATCATTACTATTACTGACATAAATTATTTTAAAGAAAATACTGTTTGGAAATTAGTCAAAAGCAGTATATTCCAATGACCATCACTCAGGATGCGGTCAAAAAGTAGATTTTGTCCTTGGATGTGAATAAGGGGCAAGGTCCGGATTGACTACATCTAGCAATTTTACGGGCACCTGAACTAACTGAACCTTTAGCAGCCCTTTTCAACTTTTCACTGACTACCAGAGTTGTTCCTGCTGATTGGCGGGTGGCCACAATCTGCCCTATCTTAAAACATAGATGATAAAGAAGACCCAATGAATTACAGACCAGTAAGCCTTATCTCTATCATCTCAAAATCTATGGAAGTTCTACTCAAGCGAGCAATCATGGCTCATCTTATATCTACTGCTACCATGTCTCCATCTCAAAATGGGTTCATTCCAAAACGTTCATGTCTCACAAATTTACTTGTGATGGAAGAATGGGTTACGAGTATCATGGACGAGAGAGATACTGCTGACAATGTCTTTTTAAACTTTCTCAAGACCTTTGATTATGTCAATCATTGCTTACTTTTATATAAACTCAACACCTATGGTCTTCATGAATCAGTTATAAAGTGAATAAGATCCTTTCTTGGCGATCGTACATACAAGGTTCAGCTAAATGGCAGTTTTTCATCTGAAATGGATGCTTGCAGTGCTGTTCCTCAAGGTTCCGTGCTGAGTCCTATTCTCTTTCTACTTTATATAAACGACAGGTCGGAAGTGATTGGTGGAAACGTGCTCTTATTTGCAGATGACGTCAAATTAGTAACTCGTAAAAGCAAAATTAACAATTTCAAGTTTAGCCTTCAACGTGCATAGAGATGGTCCATTGAATCGAACTTATACCTCAATGTCGATAAATGCTGCCATATTGCAATGGGATCTCCTTCTGACTCGGCTTTTACTCTCGGTGACACGACTCTGCTCAAGGAGGTGAACGAGACAAAAGATCTTGGCCTTTTGGTTGACTCGTCCTTCAAGCCATCTAAACATTGCATTCAGGCTGCAAACAAAGCAAGGAGCACTCTATTTCTCATTCAACGTTTTTTCTGCAAACTCACTCTTAAAATATTTCTCCCACTTTATGTCTCCCTCGTCAGACCACTGTTAGAGTATAATGTCCAGTCCTCTGCTCCATGTCTAATAACGTTATATCCAGCATCTGGAGAGAGTTTAAAGACTGGCTACTCAAATGGTGCCGGGTCTATGGGGTCTACCCTATGAAAGCCGACTCAAGAAACTTAACCTTTTCTCCCTTGAGCGTCGACGATTACATGGTGATCTCATTTTGGCTTACAATCTCCTCAATAATTATGATATACCTCTGGACCTATTATTTACGGACACTACAAGAAACTATTTCACTGCTAATTTCGATTTAACCGGAGGAGAGTCGCCTTCTCAATCAGGATTCATGGACCTTGAAATAGACTCCCAAGAGAGGCAATATGCGCCAACAACACAGCAATTCAAGGTGAATTTGGACAGGTGCTGGGCTACTGTATCCTCTTCCGTGTAAATTTATACCACCCTTTCCCTACAACTGAAACATGCTTGTTTTATTTTTTGACAAATTAAGTGAATTGAATTGGTGACCTATTTACGTTAAAAATAATATTTAATAGAAGTTATAAGCATTTTACGTTCCGTAAAAATCCGATCTGAGCAAAGTAGCCATCTTCGTTTAGTCAGTAACGACTATTTTGCTTGGATCCGATATTTACAGAGCTTCTATTCAATATTTATTTTATTTTTTTAAATGCGAACAGGTCACAAATGAATAGGTAAAGCAAAATAGATTGTTTTTGACTAATTTCCTTTTAAAATAATTCATGTCAGTAATAGTAATGTATTATCAGAAGATTATGGGGTCTAACTCCAAAATGCTAGGAGTTACCTCTCTCCCACTGTAATATTATGTGACACAAGGTCGGAAGGTGGGGATTGAAAAGCCAGTGCCCAAGAGGAAGAGCACTGTGGCTTACAAAAAATGCCCGAGCAGCCCTGTCGGTATTCCTCGATTGTTTGTGAACAGGCACACACGTGTTTATAATTCACATGACCAAGGGTTTAAAAACTAAAAAAAAAAGTTTAATAAAAAAAACATTCTGCAATTGTTTTTCTTCCGATCCAGAAATTGTCAAAGTTAAATAATTTAATTTGAATTAACCAAAAAATAAAATATCTATTTTTTAAAATTAAATTAAAATTAATCTCTTACAGTGTAGCTATCTGGTCTTTGGAGGCTCTCCTCCCAGGTACTATATCCTCCTGTACTTGACCAGATTAGGACCCAAGCTAAAATCGACTTGCCGTCGGTAGTTTTCGAATTATTACATAGATGGCTGGAAAATACCGAAGCTCTTATCCAATCAGAATGCGAGAAAATAAGTGGACAAGTTAACATTGATTGAATCACGAATTTCACTAATTGGAAATAAAAATTGATTAAATCGCTAATAAATTTGGTATTTATGCAGATTAAGACAAGCTAAAATCGACTTGGCGTCGGTTAGCATTAGCTTGGGTCCTAATCTGCATAAGTACCAAGAATGTTAACGACTCCTAACCCTAACACCGTTTTAACATTTGTTCAGTAACATTTTGCTTAAAAAACTTATTTTTATGTGTAAGAAAAACATTTTTTCCAGCAGTACATCCACCTCGTTTTGGATTTTTGGGACGCAGGCAACCGGCTTTTCATTCGCTTTTTCCGGCTGCCTACGTAAACATTCAAGAAACTACCGACGCCAAGTCGATTTTAGCTTGGGTCCTAATCTGGACTAGTACCCATCCTCCTCCCGAAGGAGGAGGGATTGGTTTAATGCTGCCTCGTCTGAGGTGCTGCAACAGGGAATGTCGACGAGTTCGATCACGACAAATTTAATTTTGCAACCGTTTTTTTTTGGGGGGGGGGGTCTCATATTAAATCGACCTCGTGTCACATTTACTTTTCAGGCGAGGATCAAAGTGTAATATTTTTTCCTTGTTGTCCCACTCTATATTTTTCTAATGAAATTGTAAATCTCTTTTTGAAATAAAACTGATTTTAAGCTATAAAGAATATTTTAAGAAGGGTTGTGCATGAAGTAAATGTGGTATTGTGGTGGCTCCTGAAGTGAGAGTGATGGACAAATAAATGGTGAAAAAATGAAAGAAATTAATGCTTACGTCGTTTCATTTTACTTCGGTCGAAGTTCTCAGAAATCATGGGGCCTCTTTCTAGGGCTTACGCTTGATCTCTATATAAGATACATAAATATTCAAATATTCCATTAAAGTTCTCCTTTACCTGTCAAACGTTGAGTTAGTAAAGAATTTATTTATCTACCTCCCACAAGGTAAGATGTGACACAAGGTCGGGAAAGTGGGATTAGATAAGCCAGTGCTCGAGAGGTGAGCACTCTGGCCATTTAAAAATTGCCTGGGTAGCCCCGTCAGCATTCCCCGGTAGGGGCGCCTCAGACAGTAAGCAATAAACTTACTCCTCCCCAAAGAGGGAAGGCGAAGCCTGGGAGGGTGCACCTCCTAGAACTGCACAGGACCAGACAACCCCCAATAGACCGGCGTAAATCCAGACACAAAGGCCCAGACAATACCTGTTTATTAGGTGGGGTAAAAAACCCCGGCTGTTAAGAACATTAATTTTCCTCTCCCCAATTGACCAGTTAACTATGTTATAGTATATCTTTCTTGTGATTCCAGGACAAGAATTCATCTGGTCTGGTGGAGTATCCAGCTAAGTGCTGTTACTTGAGGTAACATTACTTGGAGAAGATGCACCATTCCTCGGATAAGCCAGTGTATAGCCGTGTCGAGGGGATCTTATTTTGGGCTTTGAATTCTGTTGTTTTGAATATTTGGTCAGGGTTTACTTGTAGGCTGAAGTATATTTGTCAGGTTGTCCTGACAAATCCTTATACGGAGAGATCGAAGACACTCTAGGATAGTGTCTAGTAGGTAATTCAAATTCCGTCGTACGAATGTGTCAAAATGCATCTAGTAAGATCAATGGTGTGCGGGGGGGGGGGGGATCATATTCACACTATCTCTCTTTCTCATATTTTTCAGTACTAGGACTTATACTTCAGTCTTTGGGACATAAAATCAAGAGGTTGGCTCCGGACATCACCGGACCTCTGTACGCCACTGAGTAAGGTAGATAGAGGAAACTGTAGTATCTGTTTGTGTTCTGTCCTCGGTAAGAGGTGAATTCCTTTTCGACTATAGCAATTTTTATTTTTTGTTTAAATTGAGATTGCGTTTAGAGCGAGGATGGATTTTCTTCTAACAACCGACCTTGTGTCTAACTTTGCCCTCGTGGGGAGCCAAGTAAATAGCGACACAGCGGTTACCGTTGACAATTTTCTCGTCCGAGTTTCCAAATCAATTTTATTTCCGAATCACTATCTTTCCTGATTGTTTGCGTAATTTCAAGCATTAGTATCACTTTTTTTCAAAAAAACTTATCAATGTGATGGCGATGGCGTTCGCTTTTTACGCAAAAGTATTTTTTCACTCATATTTGGACACTTAGACTCGGCAATCTAATATTTTTTGCATAAAAAGAGTTAAATATTTAGATGAGCATCTTCAGCTGAATCACCACCCACTCGCAACAAAATGAGATTTTACTTTTTTTAGGCGATTACATGTGAACACCTTGAAAAACTTTAAGAAAAAAACAAAAACAAAACAACAAAAGAAATTTAGAATTTAGAGTGGGGTTTCAGTTTTGTATATAAATTTAGCGTAAAATGATTCCCGCTTTCCGAGTTTTTCTTAAACCAGCAATTAACCAGAATGTATTTTGTTGCTGAGTGAGATAAACTCTGTGAGTTCTTAAGGGGAAGGGAGGTTTCCTTAACACTACAACTAACCCTATGTATGGCACATTTTGGGACTAAATGAGGTATTGCTCAGTTCGGTTATAGGTCATTCTCTCAAGAATTGCCTCCTTCTTTCGAAGGGGTGGTGGTTTATTGCCGATCGCCTGAAGCGTACTTACCAGGGAATGCCGACTTAATGTCTAACTTTGCTGCAGTAGGAAACGAGTAAATACAGCTAGTCAATAATATTTGTTCCCTTCGTGTCATTGTCATATTAGTTTGCGTTGGTGCTTCTTAAGATACAAATCCTCAGGAACTACAGTAAATACGATCCTAATCTCATTTGATGCAAACTTGTTATTGTGAAGAAAAGTAAATATTAAAACTGAGTGGAAACAAACAAGTATATATCTTTTTGTAATATAAGATTTTCTCATTTGGTGGTTTGCGAATCTAAATTGGAGCGCAATTTTGAAGAAATAACCACAATTTAATCCGATCGAGTTCTTTTCTTGCCAATTACGACTGACATTTGTCTTTGCATTATGTAAACATTCAAATGGTAGGCATTTACGAAGTTGGCATTCATGCAGTATAGTTTATATTTACTTGCCTCCCCACGAGGACAGAGTTAGACACAAGGTCAGTTTTTAATGGGTGGAAATTCTAGCTCTCCAAAAAGGGTCACTCTGGATTGGAATAAAAATTACCTCTACCAGGTGGGGCGCTACCAAACATGGTAGGTTAGAAATATAAGACAGAACTTCATATTACCAATCACGTGGAAACCTGTCCAGCCGTGATGAATTTAAATATCTTTCCTCGTCGGCTGGCTCGGTCTGTCCAAAAGGGGGATAATCCACGGCGTCCTTCTCCCTTGTTTCTCTACATCCCATATTTGTATTTCTGTCCCTCCCTCTCTTTCTACCCCTCCCTCTCTTTCTACCCCTCCCTCTCTTTCTACCCCTCCCTCTCTTTCTACCCCTCCCTCTCTTTCTGTCCCTCTCTCTCTTCCCTCTCCCCTCTTCCCTGTCTCACACACCCACTCATTCAGACAAAACTTTTTTGACGCTCGTGATTTCCAAGAGAGATTTCAAATGACTCAGAATCCTTATTCATGTGACCGTGTTTATACTATTAAGTAACTTCTCCAAGACCTACAACCAGAATCAGCTTACATAACTCTCGTTTGTGGTTTTTGCTTTAAACTTTAGTAATGAAGTACAATTTACAAAAGGACAAAGGAATGTTAACTTTTTGTTTAGTAATTGTTGCAGGGTCTTTATTTCACTTTTCTTTTAAGGATCAAAGTGTAGCATCGGCTGTCCTTGGTCTGAGGAGGAGGAGGAGGAGGAGGAGAAGTCATACAAGACTGAAGCAATTTTAATTCTAATTCTCAATCCAAAGTGTTTCTTTTGGGGAGCTGGATTTTATTCCACATTAAAAACCGACAATGGAAAGGCAAGAAAATAAGGACTTTTCTTTGTCTTGGAATTTTTCTTTTTCTTTTTTTTTTTTCTTTTTTTTTTTAACTAAGTTTGAGTAAAGTTTTTATTTACTAGCCTCCTCACGAGGGGCAAGTCAGACACAAGGTCAGTTTTTAATATAGAGGAAAATCCTGCTTCCCTAAAAAGGTGCACTCTGAATTAGGATAAATAATATATGTCGTGTCAGCACTCCCTTGCTAATTAGGGTGCCTCAGACGAAAAGCAATAAGCCCATTTAATTAATTATTAGAAAAAAAATTATGAAAATTTGGGGTTCAATTGATAATAAATGGAAAAGTTGATAAAAGTACAAAATAGTTAACACTTGAGAAATCGTAAACCAAAAGAAGCACATAATTTATAAAAAACGCATTAGATGAAATTCTCTACCGAACCCGCATAGCTTTAACTTGTGGAAACAATTTGTAAGAGTTTTTAAACGTTTAAAAAGTTGTTACAAAAAGTAAACAATTGTTAAAAATATGCAGGTTCCGCCATTTTGTTTGGTTTACGAGTTCTCAAGTTTTAATTATTCTGTACTTTTAAGGTTTAAAAACATCTTACAAATCGTTTCCTGTAGTGTTTTGTTTTGCCACCATATTTTAAAGATTGTTATGGCAGATGAGATGAGATGAATAGAATTTGTAGACACTCAAAATTCCAATATCTAAGTTTAAGTTTGTGTATTTAATTTATGGATCCATTTAATTTCATTTTTTTTTTCAATTCTGTGTGGAACTAAAGCCTCTGTGTAGTAGTATGCTTTTCATATCTATTGTGTGATATGGTAGGTTATATTGCTGTGCCATTGGTGAATGAGTTGAATTATCCCTGACAGCTCTTTTGTGATTGTTGAATTTCCACCTGTTTCTGAAATATATTATTTCAGATGTCTATTTTGTCATAAAAAACTCGAAAGTATGTATAGAATTTCAACATTTCATAAAACGTCCGATAAACTTTATTGCAAAGCTGATTTAAAAAAACAATTTTTTAAGACATATATTCCTCCATTGAAATATCTTCTCAAAAATGTAGATATTTACTTCCAAGAAATTAAGAGTAAAGGCAAAAAGTGAAGGAGGGCCAATGAGTGGAACAAATACAAAAGTAAAGACTCCCGTGCAACATCGGGTAGATGCAGCTAATATTTCATACCTTTAGTACAAATGACTAATGAAAAGTAAATCGACACACGAGTTGCTATTTATGCATAAAAAAGTTTCTATTTGAATTACGCCGGATAATCTGAATACAATCCAAGTATCGTATGCAGTGTGATGATGTATGGAAGTAAAACCTGGCCAGTGAGGGTTGAGGGCATTCGTTGCATGGAGAGAAATGTGAGAATGACATGATAGATGTGTGATGTAAATCTTAAAGACAGGCTTAGTTCTGATGACCTCAGAGGAAAATTAAATCTGGACAGTATAGGGAGATGGATGCAGAAGAGTAGAGTTCTATGGTATGACCACATTCGAAGAATAGATGAGAGTTCTTGGGTTAGTAGCTGTAGAACAGTTAAAGCAGCAGGGTCAGTTCACAAGAGCAGACCCAGGAAAACATGAGAAGAAGTGATAAAAATGGACCTGAGAGATAAAGACCTGGTCAGAGATAGGTTACTTTGGAAGTCAATTTCTTAAAGCTGTCCAACGCATGCCAGCATGTAAAACGGATGTTAACCCCAATATGATGATGATATTCTAAATTCTAAGCTAACTCTTTCAGCAATTTGGCTTGTATCACTCACACACTCACTATCTAGGTTTATCGTCTATGTTCCCTTTGACAATAGGTTCGACGTTGTCTGGCTGTCCTTATGCTAAGTCTCCAGTGCTCACGGTTGTGGGGATTGACTGTGTTCATTTGCCACTGTTTACGGTCTTGCCTGATGATTTCTTTCCATGTCTTCCTAGGGCACTCAGTTTTATTTTTGCTGTCCAGCCTGAGGTTTCTGCATGTGCTGATATATCTCTCGCTTCTCTCAGCATGCCCGAACCAGCAAAGACGAATTGCTCTTATTAGGACGTCAAGTTTTGGAATGGCTAATTTCTCAAGGAGAGTGTCCGACCTAATGTTCTGAATCTGGTCCAGCTTTACATTGCATATCCACCTAATCATTGCTCTGTCATTTCTCTGGAGTTGAGCATGTATGTCTAAAAAAATGCAATGTTTAACAATATATGATTTTAGCTGGAAGACCCGGTATAGAATGAGGAACCCTATATGCTTTTGTGCCCAAAACACCTTTTTTATTATTTTTTACATTTTATAACATTCAATTTTGAGTTGGTTTTAGTTGGTTGGTGTGTTAGTAAAGTGATATTAGCCTCAAGGCACATCCTGTGTGTTTCCGGAATCAATGAGGACCCCGTGTACTCCTGCTCCAAGCTCTGAACCTCTTTACATTTTTATTATGTTTTCATTTGTATAATTTTCACTTCATAAATGAAATAAATCGTCATATTTCTTGTTTTATTTTGGATGTCACTCCTCTGATCAAAATAAAAGAATGTAGTTTCAGAATATATATGGTTATGGGGTCCCTATTTATTTGCCTCATCACAAGGTCAGTTTTTAATGTGCGGAAATTCCAGCTCCTCAAAAAGATTCACTCTGAATTGGGATAAAATTGCCCCAGTCTAGAAGTAACCGAGGACAGAAAAGATGAAGTGCAGTATCAGAACAGATACAACACTTTGCTCCTAAAATCCTAGGAAGAGTTTGTAAACAAAAAAGAACTACAGTTTTATATACTAGCTGATCCGACCTGTCACTGCATGGGAGTATTTATACTTTCATTTTACGCAGACCCTATGACATTTTTTTAGTACCCCAAAGGATAAATCTTATGTTCGAAGTATAGTGAGAAATATTTATTTGTTACGCCACAAATAAATTTCCATTCCACAGTTTAAATGTTTCCAAATATGCAAACAAGATGAACTTGTAATGGTTTCTACATACACAAACAAACATAGACGTTTAGAGTTATCTCCTCTTGCATTGCTGGTACTTAAAAAAAAAAAAAAGAAAAGCGTTGTCATTTATCGTTAGTAAAAAGAAGAAGAAAAAATTAATTTCTCTTTGTTTCATAAAATCACATTTTTTATCATAATGTTACAAAATCCATCTTCCTGACACTGAGAACATATACAGACCAATTTCAAAACATTAGTTGATCGATGTTCAACCTTCGTAAATACAATTTTAATTTTAGACACAGATAAAATCAGCAACTTTACCGGACTTATAAGCAGCAACTAAAACCTTATACTTTCTTCAGAAAACATCCAAAGAAAATTCATATCGGTAGGGGTGGGACGTAATGGGTGAACATTTCAGATTCATGCGAGTAGTATTTTTTTGTGTTCATTTATACATAAATAACACTAAACAATCAAACATTTTGAAAATTTTGCAAAATTCAGAAGGTGTAGGCCAAAAATAGCTGTTAGGGCTCCACGGGACTCAAAATCCATCATTTTTCGGTGAAAAAGTGGTTTCATGCGACATTGCAGGTCCTAAAACATCCTCAAAAGCTATGAATGGATATAGATGGTTAAATCTGATATAGTACTTTAATTTAGGACCAATATCGTAGTGTTGGAAAGCTCCCCAAAAGAGGCAAGTTCCCCTGCTCAGTTTATCAAAGAGTTGGGTAGAATTCAATTTTTTGTGGTAATTGTAAGCGTTGGGTACACAAGAAGTGCAGTAACATTACTGGGAGATTGAGAGAGGATTACCAGTTTGTGTGTAAGAAGTGTAAGACAATGGAGATCGATGAGAACTCAGATGTGGAGAAAGTATTTCTGGATGGCAATGCTATTCAGGTTGTTCTGATTTTTTGTTAACCTTGATAATACCATTGGAGCACAAGGTGGAACAGATGCTAGTGTGATTGCAAGAAGAGTGGCTAGGGTAAGTTCAGCGAACTTCTGCCATTACCAACCAGCAGAGCATTACCACTGTCTACCAAGGGAAGAATCAATAAGACATATGTACACAGTGTTATGATGTATGGAATTGAGGGCTGGAGACATGCGTTGCATGGAAAGAAATGATATGCGAATGATACGATGGATGTTTAATGTGAGTTTTAAAGACGGGCTTAGTTCTGATAACCTCAGAGAAAAATTAAATCTTGGGAGTATAGGGAGATATGTGCAGAACAGGAGACTTTGATGGTATGGCCACATTGAAAGAATGGATGGAAGTTCTTGGGTTAGTAGATGTAGAACAGTTGAGGTAGCAGGTTTAGTTCACAGGGGAAGGCGGAGGTAAACATGGGAGGAAGTGATAAAAATGGACTTGAGAGAAACAGGAATAAATAAAGACCAGACTAGAAATAGGCTAGTTTGCAAATCAATTTCTAAAAGCCGTTCAACACATGCCAGCATGTAAAACGTTGCGTTAAACCGATGATGATTATGCTGATTATGATACCTTATACTTTTTTATTAGCAGCATATGTTACAAATATTGTATCTTTGGTTTATGATCACACATGAACCATAATTATTAATTTTTGTTTTTATTATATAAACTGTTAATAATATAAAGGCAATAAAAAAAAAACATAATCAAAGTCTAAGTAAAATTGGGCTGTAAGCCACTACACCATGCTAAATCCTTGAATTGAAGAAAGAAAAAAAAACATTTTAGACTATATTTTATGTATAGACTTTAGTACTCCAGCCCCCACCCTTAATTCTTTTCTCATCTGTATAAAATGGTACTAATCAAGTAAAAAAAAAAATAAATAAAATTGTTTTATATTTCATAGATGAAAATAATGTGTGTACTTATAAGCTTGTCTAAGTAAGTTGTCTCATAAAGGTTTTTATAATCCCACAAGTTACGTCCATCATTATATAACACTTATAAGCTTGTCTAAGTAAGTTGTCTCATAAAGGTTTTTATAATCCCACAAGTTACGTCCATCATTATATAACACTTATAAGCTTGTCTAAGTAAGTTGTCTCATAAAGGTTTTTATAATCCCACAAGTTACGTCCATCATTATATAACACTTATAAGCTTGTCTAAGTAAGTTGTCTCATAAAGGTTTTTATAATCCCACAAGTTACGTCCATCATTATATAACACTTATAAGCTTGTCTAAGTAAGTTGTCTCATAAAGGTTTTTATAATCCCACAAGTTATGTCCATCATTATATAGCACTTATAAGCTTGTCTAAGTAGTAATGCAAGATGGCGATTGTGATCCATTTGTCCAGAATAATGAAAGATCCACTTATAGTTTAAAATACAGCAGTGCTGAATAATCTACCCCTTGTAGTATGTAATAGAAACAACCGTGAACTTGAAAATATTTTACCTAATAGTACAGTATACAATTAATTTTAATAAATAGTTTATTGTAAACACTTGTATTTGGTTATCTGTTATTCAAAATAGAGAAATGAAGAAACTTTATTTTTTATTAAGGGCTTCCGTTATTCAAAATAGAGAAATGAAGAAACTTTATTTTTTATTAAGGGCTTCCGCTCATTCTTCTGCTTCGGTAAGTAAGGAGAAATGTCTATCTTAACAGTATTCTTATCTAGTATAATTATAATGAGTGAGGTACACTATATTTGTGCTAATAACATAATAGAAGAAACAAATAGTAGTCAGAATCAGGTATTGATTTGTCAGACGCATTGCTGTTTAGGTGTAACATGGAAAGTTTGACAGACTGATATATTAGATGTGAATTAATTTGCATCAATAATCTGCACTAAGTAGTTTGTTTGTGTCCAGATCCAAAATTGTTGTTATGCAGTGGCTGAGATCTGTATTCTCTGAGTGCACTTGTTTTTGTTTTAACCTCTTCTTTTTTCCTCTTTTTTTTTGTTTTCCTTTTTTTTTTTTTTAAAGTGCAAGCAAGAAGTATTACAGTTTCTCATTTTTCGTCTTAGGTCTGATGAATAAAGTGCATCCAATCATCAGCTTATGTATAAGAAAAGATCTGTTACTTTGTGGAATTCTAATTATAGTGGTGTTGATCTAACAAGCCACTGAAACAAACTGCTAATCTAATTTCGAGAACGCTGCTAAGTCATGTAACTCCTCGGTTTTCTGTTTTGGGATCCGGTTAATTATATATATAAGATTTCTGTCAAGGATAAAATTTGACATGGAGTCAGTTTTATTATATTGGCTGCCTGGCACAGTTTCATGCCAATAGTAGAGACAAAACATCAGCCTCAGTTCCCTCAGCACTTTCTGATTTTTTTACATATGGAGGAAATGCTGCCGCTTTCATGGAGCTGAGGGGTCCAAGTTCATTGTGAAACCCTTGATATTTGTGAAAAAGTGTCAATAGAATAGATTAAAAAAATTTTTTTTGTTTTTCTTCATCCTAAACAAAGCACATTGTCACGGAGACACGTTGGCCACTATGATTTATAAAGGGGTATCCTAAGTGGGAAGTTGTGCAGTAAGATGTTTGTTCACACTGCATTAACATTTCTGCATGTTGGTGCAGTCGGGGGGGGGGGGGGCAAACCGGGGAGCAGGGAGGGAATTCCAAAGGCAAGTGGTCTGAGGAAAGAAGCTATTTTAGTAGAAAGTTTTCCGGCATCTAGGGACCTCTACATTAAAGGGATGGGATTTTGCTACCGTTAGGATGGTTGAAGGTATTTATGTATGGAACGGGGTGGGTACAGGTGTAGTAAGTTCGTTGGAGTGCATTCCGTGGAAGTACTTGAAAAATAAGTACAGGGATGCAAGATTGTGGTGAAGAGACAGGGGCTGGAGCTTGGTAGACAGCGTGGGACCTATTAGGTTAGAATATTCTGTCATATATTTGCTATTAATTTAGTACCCGGTGATTAGAATAGCGGTATGAGGACTTCAACTGCGAGGGTAAAAATTCCTCTGCTTTCCTTTTAATTATCACTAATAAAAACAAAATAATATTGATTAAATATAAAAATCGCTGACATTGATTAAAAAAAAAAAAAATTTAGTTTTATTTAACGGTTGAATTGAAAAAAAAATGATAGTTAAAATCCAGATGGTTGGTAGGTTGAAGCAATTTTTCTTTTAATGTGCAAAGATTCAGATCAGTAAAGGGTGATGTAATAGGCGTTTGATTTCTGACTTTGAAATGGATCACATGACAGAGTACCTCTGCAAAACCACATTCAAAGTAAATGCTCTTAAGTAACAAGATGCACAACAGAAAAGCATTTCCTTTCGAAACAGATATTCAGGATTTATTAAAAAAAAAATAGTTTCCACATTAAAAAAAACATCAAGTTGTGTGTGAAATATGGAATAGGAATAATGAAGCAAAAGACGAGAAGTTAATGGCTTCAAAAAATTTATTTTTATTCTGACACTATAGGGAGATGTGTGCAGAACAGGAGACTTTGATGGTATGGCAGTGTTGAAAGAATGAATGATAGTATATGTAGAACGATTGAGGTAACATGGCCAGTTCACAGGGGAAGGCCAAGGAAAACATAGGAGGAAGTGATAAGGATGGACTTGAGAGAAAGAGGAATAAGTAAAGATCTGGTAGGTTATTATTTAAGAATTCGATTTCTAAAAGCCGTCCAACACATGACAGCATGTAAAACGGATGTTAAATCGAATATGATGATGAAGCAATGCCGTAATGATTACATGTAACTTTCCAAATCCTATTAAAGAAAAATAAAAGAACAAAAATGAAAGTAAAGATTCCCAGGTAGCAAGTGTTAGCTTGAAAACAGGCACTAAGCTGCACGTTTTGGTAGGTGCAGACAAATGGCAGACATTGTAAGTGATAGATGTTCGACCAAAGGAAAAGGCGTGTGGGGCGGGGGGGGGGGGCAGAAGAAATTAAAAATATCTCTGATTGTGAGTTGGACCACACAGAAATTGTCTTTTGTTTGAAATAGAATAAGTGCCTCATTAAACAGGGAATCATGCTGAGACCGGCCCACTTGAGAAAAGTAATGTTCCTAGAGGGGCTCCAGATAAACCCCCTTGAGTGGACACTGTTTCGCCGTTATCTCCAGTGGTCAGCTTCTGGGTGGTTGAATGGTGACCACTGAGAGATTCCAGAAGCCAACATTTCCGGTGAGGAGTGAAAATATTCCAGGAGATGGAAAGGGGAGGGGGGACAGTCAGAGCCGACCCTCTGGGCATAACACAGGCAGGGATGTGCTTCTCCAGGCAGGATGGGTCCTTGCAGTTCTTAGCTAAAGGATTGTGTTGATTGGACTGATATTTTATTTGGCCGATATAAAAGATTTCATTTTGCAAGTCTGCTATTCAACCTAAGAAAGCGAGTACCATTTGTAATCTCCAAAAGATAAAATAAACATCTGTTAATAGTTTATAAACTGGATTCTTGGAGGGAGAATTCTTTGTTGCAGCACTGAGTCGAATGACAGCCTTGCACCAAGCATAACGAGCGGGTGGATCATGGCCAGTGCAGTAGAACGCACTCATGCATGTTCATAAGCTAATAATAATTTCAATGAATGAGAAATAAAAGTAACAATCTGTAAACCAACATGAACTTTTGTAGAAGATGAAGGAATAAATAGAGATGAAGCGTTAAAGAAAAACAAAACCGATTCCACAGAACAAAAGAGATAAGAAAGAAAAAAAAATCCTGAGTGGGTGTTGCAAGAATCTTTGCATATGGACAGTCTGTATTCTAAAGCAAAAAGAGAAGGTTATTTATTCCAACCAAATTCGAATCTATCAATGTCTTTGCAAATATAGAACAGAAAGAGAATGATTTATTTTTGGAGTCGCACGGTACCAAATTTTTCTCATCTATAATCATTGAGCGTACAGTTTAAGAATAATAAAAAAAAAAAATGGTACAAATCCCAAAATTCTGTCTTTGACAGTTGCACATAAAAACAATAGATTGGCACTTTTTTATACATGGCTCAGTTTTAACTCTGAGAAAATACTAGAGGAAACAAGAGTTTCGGCTAGTGTAACATCTGGCCTTCTTCATGAGCATATTTCCGAACTCTGGAACCTGTAGAGAAATTTCAAACTGAACCCTTTAAAATTCAATCAACGGGGGTAGATTGTTCTCATTCCTATGGTAGAAGTGTAAATTCATATTATTCGGCAAAACTAACTTATAACGATCCCTAAAAATTTAACTTTTCCGCACAATCTATTGTATAGTTAATGTACCTGATAAAACTTTACTATAAGAAATGTCAATGTTAAAAGTCGTTAAAGACACATGCCTTTCCTTAACCCTACCACTAACCCTAAGTCCGGATGGCAATACGAAAAATAAATTTACCCACACCTACGGAAAAGGTGGGTGCATACACAGAAAAGAAGCTCCCTATACCCACCAGATTTAATCTCCTCCTGAGGTCATCAGATCTAAGCCTGTCTTTAAGACTCACATTACACGTCCATTGTATAATTTGCATATCATTTCTCTCCATGCAACGCATGTCCTCAACCCTCACTGGCCAGATTTCACTTCCATACATCATCACACTGTGTACACATGCCTGATAGATTCTTCCCTTGGTCAACAGTGGTAACATTATTCTGGTTAGTAATGACAGAAGTTCCCTGAACTTACTCTATCCACTCCTAATTTTTGTAATCGTTTCGTCATTAAATTATTAATTGAACCAAATTGTTATAAAACTATAACTATTTTTTTGAGGTAATGTTTTAATCTCTATAAAATTATTTCAACCTTTTAATACATGAGGATTTTCTAATAATTTAAAAGGCTGAAATGACTTCATATTCGACAGTCTAAATGTTTTAAAATTCCTTTGAAATTTCGAAGGATCACAATGTAGTTTTTTTTTTTTTTAATTGTTAACAAAAGATTGAAATGGCTGACTTGTTTACGAAGAAACCTAAAGGCATTGTGGTGGATTAACTGACTTGCTATTTACTTTCTTAATTTCCCTAAATACTTGAAATCGATTCATCTGGCAGTTGTTTTTACTCAATAACTTTTGTGTGATATACAGATAGCTCTCTCTCTAGATATTGTGTGTATTTAGGCAGCATTTTTTCATTTATGCGACCATTGTTAAAAATAACAGAATTTGTCTGTTTAATCATACCTTTTTTGTGTTTTCAATTTTTCTGAGTCTTTTTTTTTGTATTAAAATAAAAAAGGTATAATTCAACAGACGAATTCTGTTATGTTTAACAATGTTTGCATATATATATATATATATATATATATATATATATATGAGAGAGTATTTTATTTAAAAACTATACATTACAGTGTCTGTTTAGTGTACAGCTACAAAGGTTTCGGTGATCTGGTTGTGCCGATTCTGGGGTAGAAACCGGCTTATATTGTCAGACAGACTCTTCAGCACTGTTCAATAGGCGAAAACTCTGAGAAAGAGTTGGTCTGACAATACAAGCCAAATAATTATGTAGTAAAACAAATATTGGATATAGGGATATTTTTGTATATTTATCTTTAAAGACTTAAATGTTTTAATAGATTTAAATAAAATGTTTTTATGTTAGGGGTGGGACGTAATGGGTGAAAATTTCAGATTCATGCGAGTAGTATTTTTGTGTGTTCATTTATACATAAATAACACTAAACAATCAAATATTCTGAAAATTTTGCAAAATTCAGAAGGTGCAGGCCAAAAATAGCCGTTAGGGCTCCACAGGACTCAAAATCCATCATTTTTCGGTGAAAAAGTGGTTTCATGCGACATTGCAGGTTCTAAAACATCCTTAAAAGCTATGAATGGATATAGATGCTTAAATCTGATATAGTACTTTAATTTAGGACCATTTTCAGGCTGTGAAAGGGTTTTCATGAATGTAAAATAGCCAAAAACTAGTGGCCTGCACCTTGTGAATTTTGCAAAATTTTCAAAATGTTTGATTGTTTAGTGTTATTTATGTATAAATGAACACAAAAAAATACTACTCGCATGAATCTGAAATTTTCACCCATTACGTCCCACCCCTGTTTATATTACCTAATAAAAGACTCAACTTTTCACCATTCCAACTTTTTAGATCAACTAGCTTAGGGAACGGCTATTGTCATTTTGCCAGTAAGAACTGTATGTAGGTTCATTAAAGAAGTTCCCTTTTCTCTATTTCATACATAATATTTAATCGATTTTAACACCAATACGTACAGCATGTCATAGTCTAAAAAGAAATACAATTTTTGAACTACTGCATATCATCTGTCAGATAAAATTACATTAAAAAAGAAATTCTCTTCATCTGATGTTATTAGATTTGATGTAATTGGACTAAAGGTCCCTCTATCTAAATCACTCATAAATAACGGTGATACCTTGTCACATTTGATAAAAAAAAAAGGTCAAGTTGGCTCTATAGAAAATGAGTTATAATAAATGGAACTACATAACCTATATAGCTATCTGTAAAAGCATTGTAACGGGTGAATTAGTATATTGGAATCTATATTTAACGAGAAGAGTACACATCACACGATGGATAAAATTAATTCCTCGAACAAAACAGTTTTGCACCACTTTTATGTCCACTTAAAAATTTCAATGTAAAGAACAGGGATGTGAGAGCTCTGCTTTTTAGTGGACCCCCCCCCTTTTTTTTTGTTTAATTTAGAAAAAAATGGGATTTCCGCTTAAATTACTTTTTTTTTGTTGATTTTTATGCCTTAGTTAGCTGGATTTTATTTCTCTCTTTTTTTTTCTGTCTCGCTTTATCTTTCTTTCTCGTTTGCTGTTTTTTCTCTCTTCCTCTCTCCGTCTCGGCTTTTCTTATTTCCCTTTCCCCTCTCTCTGCAAATGTTAATTTTGACATGCTTCAAATGATTCATGAATGGTAGGAGGGGGGAGTTGGAAAATTGAGAGGGCCATGGCCCCCCCCAGATTGGAAAATTGGTGGGGGTGGGGCAGGTTGGGAAATTGATCTCGATTTCAGATTTTTTTTTTTTTGCCATTGGCCACTCACATCCATTCAAGAAGTACCGATTTTTGGATCGGTCTAATTTGACGGCTGATGTTCTTGGTCAAAGGCCAGTTATTCACAGCTCTTCCAATTTTAATAATTGGCTTGAAATCTATTGGCAAGTAAAACGCATTGTTACATTGGTAATCAGATTGTCTGACAATCAATTGATTATCTTCGATTTTAAAATGTTTCTTTTGCCTAACACTGAAGATCGTCTGACACCTTTATCACTATTTAAAATTATCGAGCATGAGAAAATATTAAAAGCAATGAAATTGAGTGAAAATATTTTTTTGTTATAAAAACATGTACCAATAATTGGCCTAAAGCACTCACAATACTGACTTTTGTCTATTTTCTTGCTAATAAAATTATTCTGGTCAAAGATATAGGGAAAATTCTGACTTTACTATAGATATAAGATAAAATTAAGATTCAACAACATGGGGGATGCTTTAATTACATCTGGAATCTTTCTTCCACTAGTAATAATTTACTTAAACGTACCCGTGACCCGTTGTGTCGCAACGACTACAACTATTTTTACGCTTTGATTTCATTCATAAACTATAACTTAACTGTTACTAGTTTGCTACTTGAAACAAAAATTTATAATAAACATTTAATTCATAAATTTGTTGTGAACATGAAACAAAAACTGTCGTATTTATTCATACAGATAGATACACATGACCATTTTGGTAATTTTGATACAAGGAAAGCAAAAAAAAGGAGAAATCAAATTTTCTGGATGATGGTGTATGTGTGTGTGGTGATGGGAACTTCGTTTTTAACTTAAAATTTAGAAATAGATTGCAACTTGTTGAAAATTAAGTCAGTCCCTCTAAAGTAATGTCCGAAAAGGAACATTTGAACACAAGTACAAAACATTTGCCTGTGGAATATAAGAATATTCAGTACTTGTACAGCTGTTGAACCAGACAAACCCGACTTTTTGTTTGACATCTTCCAGCTGTTTACATAAACAGCCAGAAGATGTCGAAGCGCTTAGCCAATCAAAACGCTTGAGAAGCAGATGAAAAATTTACCTGTAAATTGAGTAACTCTTAACATTCCTGGCAGGCAGGTGATAATTGAAGAAAAATGATTAAACCGAAAATGAATTTCATAGGTGTAGCCCTAAGCCTAATTTAATTGATTTTTGTTCATTTGAAAAGCGGTATTTATCTACCTCCCACAAAGTAAAATGTGACACAAGGTCGGAAAGTGGGATTTGATAAGTCAGCACCCTTGAGGAAGAGTACTAATGAACGTCAAAAAATGTCTGGGCAGCCCCGTCGGCATTCCCCGGTAGGGGCGCCTCAGGCGATTAGCAATACACTAACCCCTTCTCAAAGGGTGAGAAGGCAAAGCCTGGGAGGGTGGACCTCCTAGAACTGCACAGGACAAACCCATAGACCAGTGGAAATCAAGCCCCGAAGGCCAAGATGATACCGGTCTATGGGGTGCAGTATCCATCGGAACAGATACTACACTTTGATCCCGGCCAAAAGGCCGAGAAAGTCCGTTTGAAAAGCTGTACCAGTACCCGAAAAATAAAAGCAAAAAAAAATCTGTAAAAATCATTGTTGCATTCATTGTTAAAAAAAAACACAATTTATCAAAATAAAAAAAAAGAAGCTAAGTTTAAATTTTAACTTCCCGTAAACTATAAAAAAATGAATTGATATTCCTAAACAGAACTATTTGTTATAAAAACAATGATTGAATTAAAAAAAACAACAAAGAATAGTTAATTAATAAAATTTCCGTTGGCAAAGCAATGTGTAAATTAATCTTATGACTTTGATCCCATATAGATAAACAGTATATAAAAGTGATGTGGTACTGTTGCATTATCTGTTCTTTCGGTGTACCCGGTAAGATCCAACAAGAATGACAAAGAACAGAACGTATAAGGAAAAACTTTGGTTTTCTTTATTTCCCATCACCGGATGATTTATGCCAGCTACGCACACACATATAAAAAAAAAAAATCTTTTGACATACTTTTGTCTCATGAAAATCTTTTTCTTGCTGAGGGCACAGTCTTGGTTTCCTCTAGAAACTCGTTCATATATACATCCGATTGGAAAGCAATTTGCTCTGCATTGTCTATCCGTGCGTGAACTGAAGCAATTGTTCCACAAGCACTTTCAATTGTCTGTTTGATGAAATACAAGTCAGGGGATTCCTTCACAGTACCAACTTGCTTATTAGTCACATTTTTAGTCAGCGGACATGAAAGCCTAACAGCAAGACGGGCTTGGGTATCATAGCCAATAAAGCTTCATCAGTGCCATAAACATCGGTAAACTCCCATTCTTCCGGTACTTGGATACTACGATCACCAAGCGCTCTGGCTCTTTGCGTTTCTGAAACCGCCGCCTTTCAAGTCTTGCTTGCACTGCGGAACCTTCTCCTTTTTAACAGTTATCAAGTTGCTTTCTTCCTTTCTCGACGTCCCACCTACAATGAACTCGTCCACGATTCATTTTTACCACTCTTCATTATCTTACAGTACTTGTGTTGTGTAAATCTGAATGAAACTTGAAATAGGGCGTTTTGATCTCACTGTTAATGCGACAAATAACCCAACTTTCTCATTTATTCATTTAAAAGACATTTTAGTAATAATTTATGTATGTTATGAAGGACGCCTATCCCCAAATTTTCTTAACAAGACAGTTTTTTATGGCTCCAGAATGTCTGGTTTGATTACTAAAATAGAAACCTTCACGGATGGCTCAAAATCTATTCAAATTCCAAACTTATTGTTTTCTAAATATTGATTGTTAATTATTTGGACAATTGTTTTCTATATATTACAATTTAAAAAAAAAAAATTAATCTCAGCTTTAACAAAGTAAATATTTGTTTATGTGTCTGCATTTAGCTATAACTTCTTGTTTTTTGTTTAATAAATTAATTTGTTTTTTGAAGTTTGATTTGATATTTTACTTTTTAGCATAATTTAAGGAAAGTAGAAAATGAACTTTCAGTTTACTTTCGGCATCCTTGTAATTCTTGCTTCTATTATTTTGTCCATGAGCGATGTTTCTAATAAAGGAGGAAGAATTGCTGTTTTCTGGGCTGGAATCTATCTATCTATCTAATACTTATTGTTGGCTAGTTTTTGGCCTTGAACTAGTTTTTTTTAGCTCCTTTAATGGCTTCATGCCTTGTCTGAAACGATCTCCATAAAATACTGTATAGTTTCTACTATTTAAAGATTTCCCCATTGATATTAGAGCTTTTTATGTTTTTGTTTCAATATATATTAAGACTGTGAGGTGCTATTTCTATATTTTAACTCCTGAATGTCATGCTACGATTATACCTACACTTCAAATTCTTTTCCGTGGTCGCTGTTCATTTTTTGTTCATTGTTGATTTTATTACTTAATGTTGTTTTTGTATGACATTAACTGTTAGAATTTTTATTCATTAATGACAATTATTTCTTATTCTACAATTACATAAGATTTCCTTCAAAGTTTTGACAAGGATTGAATTTTGATTATTCCAATTGTAAAATACAATATGCTAAAGCATTTCATGTTCATTATACCTACACTTCAAATTCTTTTCCGTGGTCGCTGTTCATTTTTTGTTCATTGTTGATTTTATTACTTAATGTTGTTTTTGTATGACATTAACTGTTAGAATTTTTATTCATTAATGACAATTATTTCTTATTCTACAATTACATAAGATTTCCTTCAAAGTTTTGACAAGGATTGAATTTTGATTATTCCAATTGTAAAATACAATATGCTAAAGCATTTCATGTTCGTTCGTACGCACATTATCTCCTTTCACACACATTAAAAAAAATGAGATCGTCCAATCGGCAAAATACTGATTGATGATTAATCTAATGTCGCTAAGTTAACCCATTTTAAAATGAACTGTTCCAAAATCGAATTTTGTTGTCAGGGCGACTAAAACAGTACAATTTAAAATAAACACATTTCAAACAGTGTCATTCGTTTTATCTATTCAAAGAATATTTAGCTGACAATTATTTTTACAGTAATACAGAATATTGTTTTAAAGAGAATTAAATTGCTGCTATTTAAAATAAATAAAGAAGAGACATATTCGTTTTATTTAAAGAATAGGTAGCTGACAATGACAATTATATTTACAAAAGAAGAGAAATTTCTTCCTTTTAATAGTAATTGACCATGACAGACCTTTATTATTTCAAAAGGAATATTATTATTACTAGCAATAAATTATACAGATTGATGTAGAAACCACCGTAGAATTTCCATGGTAAAATATTGGCCTTGTGATGTTGTATTAGGCTGATCTGAATATCAGATGTTTCAGTGCAGTGATTGTTAGCTTAAGCGCAAGCCTAATCCCCCTCCCCGGCGAAGGGGATGGGACTGTAAATGGTAGCTGTTCAGTGGTGCTTCAATTTCAGTTGACTGATACAATTAGTGTTGACAATATATTTCTCTAGCAAATTTTAATGCATTCCTCTACTTACACATTTGAGGCTGTTTATAATGTACGCCCCCCTCCTCCCCAAATAATGTAATTGATTACTGTTACATTCCGTTCAGTAGAGAAGACAACAGTCAGCATGACCACCGAGCTGATAGCGAGTAGCAGTATACATCTATGTTTACGTGTCAACTAAATCATTTCTGTCAAACTTTTGAGTTTGTAACAAAAATTTTTCAATGACAATTTTTACGTTTGAAGCTACAATCAAAGTATAGTATATGTTCAGTCTAATGAGATCGTCTTCTCAGGCATTATCTCCTCATTCGTGATTAAGTGCTACCCCACTCCACCCACGTTAAATAATTCAAACTAGTTGATGTCATAACACAACCAGATGCATTGATAATTAAAATATTTTTGCGAGAAGCTTTTGCTGACATCGTCGTCATGCTTGAAGAATTCTTGAAGGAATAAAGCTAAGGAGAAAAACCATTGGAATAACGCGAGTGATGTCCACATTTAAAATGTGGTGAAATGTCAATTGGAGGTCAAATACCGTCTTGTTGACCTTCAACAAACTGAAAATGACAAATCTTAAACGAGTTAAAAAAAATTTTTTTATGAGAGCTGAATTTTAATTTTCCTCATTTAGAGTTGAGAGAAAAGCTCGTTTCAGATTGCCATTTTGTAGTAGAATCACGGCGTCTTACTTCTTTCGTAGTAGGATCACGGCCATCTTTGTTGGGAATGAAGAAAAGAGTCACCAAGTTTTTGGTGAAAGACAAACTTCTTTATAATTGAAATAATTTTATTCAACAGTTTTATTAACACAAAATATGGTCCGGAAAGAGTTATGAAAACAGAAATATCAAACAGGTTGGTTCAACCGACGTATATTGTACTATATGAAATGGAATCAAGTTCATGAGTTCACTCTCATCGTCTTTGAACGATCATAATTGAATAAATTTGGTGCAATTGTTTATGTTCTGCAAACATCTATGCGGCCACATTAAAAGTTTTTAGATATAATGAAAATAAAATGTTGGTTTGGGATACCTTATATGAGCGGCTTTTTTTACACGTCGAAGTTCAATGGCTTTCTGAACGAAATTGTGTTGGCATCATTTTAATGGACTTTTGTAATCTATTTTCGATCTTAAAAAAATTCCGTTAATGAAATCATCTGCATTGATGTGAAAGCAGGAGAACTAATACAACATATCGTTTTGATTTCTTCTCATTTTTACCAAATACCAAATTGAATGAAAAAAACCTGAAAGGAAGGAAGAAAGACGTGATTTCTGAAAGCAAAAAGGTATAATTGCATTTAACACTGACATTAAAGAGACGTCATCATATTTTCATACATCCGGGCATCGTCATTCTTTTAAGAACAGCAGAAATCCTACAGAACTTAATAATCTGTGTATCGTTTTCGAATGCTAATTGTATGTTGATTTCTTGACTGGTTTAGCAAATGAAATGAAAATGTATGTCGTCAACAAGGCATTTCGAGGAATGGTTTATTTTGATGCCATTTAATAACATGGTTAATCTTGCAACCTTTTTGCCTTGTTCATCTCATTAATGTGTACTTAGCAGATCAACCTAGTTATTGTTGTGCGTTGAGTTGTTCCATGCTTTCTCTTTCGTATTAATATCATTGACTGAATGTTTCTATGAGAAGCTTGTTTTGTTGGATGCATTCTTTGATCAACGGCTTTTGCTTGCGTGGAAACTCAACAAGATAATAAATAGCATTATTCAACATTCATATTCTTAATAGTAGCCCCCCCCCCCCCAATTCTTTTTCTTTTTTTCCCATTCTTTTTCTTTTTTTCCCATTCTTTTTCTTTTTTTCCCATTCTTTTTCTTTTTCTTCCATTCTTTTTCTTTTTCTTCCATTCTTTTTCTTTTTTTTCCATTCTTTTTCTTTTTTTTCCATTCTTTTTCTTTTTTTTCCATTCTTTTTCTTTTCATTTTTTTCTATTTTTCTTTTTTTTCCATTCTTTTTCTTTTCATTTTTTTCTATTTTTCTTTTCTTTCCATTCTTTTTCTTTTTTTTCCATTCTTTTTCTTTTTTTTCCATTCTTTTTTCCCATTCTTTTTCTTTTTTTCCCCATTCTTTTTCTTTTTTTTCCCATTTTCTTTTTTCCATTCTTTTCTTTTTTTTCCTGTTCTTTGTTTCCATTCTTTTTCGTTAGTTTTTTCTTTTCCGTTCGTTTTTTTCTTTTTTTAATCTTATATTTTCATTCTTTGTAATTTTATATTTTCATTCTGTTTTAATGTTATTGGTTCATTCTGTTTTAAATGTTATTGGTTCATTCGGGTTCAATGTTAGTGGTCATTCTTTCCATTTTTTGTTTCATTTCTCCATTTCCTCAATTTTTTCCCTGCACGTTTTTCTCTCCTGATGTATTACTCATCCAAAAATCAGCTGTTTGTTCTTTCAGTCACATGTGTCAAATTTTTCATCTTTAAAACTTCTGACAGAATAAAAAAGAAATCTGTCGAGTTTTGAGTTGGCACCAGGGTTTCTCTACCCCCTCTTCCCTCCAATGGAACATAAAACTTTGACAATATCTCGACACCTATTTCATTACAAGCCTTCTTTTTCTTTCCCTATTTCTTTCTCTTTATCTTTCTCTTTTCGCTCCTGCCTTCTTTTCCCCCTCTCTCTATCTTTTTCCCCCCTCTCTCTATCTTTTTCCCCCCCTCTCTCTATCTTTTTCCCCCTCTCTTTGTCTTATTTATTTTCAAGATCCCTAGATGGAAAATAAAGCTGTTTAAACACTACTAAACAAAAACACACACAAAAAAAAACCGACCTCACAAAGTATTCTTTCATCATTGATTATTATATAAAATTTTATCTGTGCAGATCGTTTTTCATTTTGGTAATCGAACATCTCAATGCATTGTCTTCTTCATTCACTTTCTCTCGTCTTTTGTTCTCGATACTTTCAAGGTTATTTGTGTATGATGAACATTTTTCTATCGCCTCCTTCTCTTCATTTTACAACTAACGATGCCATTCGAACAATAGTTTTATTTTCTGTTTTTGCATCTCTAAACTTCCATTTGGAAGAGGAGAGGAGAAAGCACAAACCGATCATCAGCCGATGAGGAATACAGTGAAAAAGAAAGAAAAAAAAGCAACTCCCACACTGGTGATCGGTCAACACTTTAAGTGGTAATTTTTCACCAGTCTATGTATAGGATCAAATTAAGTCACCAAACCAAATAGATTTTTAAAAATAGGCTAAAGTTAACAAACGAGAAATCGAAAATAAGCAAAATATACAACAAATAACTTTTACCACACGATAAAAAATAAAATTTTCTATTGACGTGCATAGTTTTAAACTTTTGAAACTGTTATTTTCGTTATTTCAAAATTTGTTTTGTGACTTTCACTTAGCTGATTTCATCAATCTAAAATGGCTTCAATTTGTTTTGTTTTCTAGGTGATCACTAATTTCATGCTTAAAAGATTAAAAACAAAAAAAAACATGTCTTAATTCGACTAAAAACCACCTCAGTGAGTGGTAGCCAGAAATTAGCAACCCCCTCGCAAAAGAAAATCAACGGCAATCTTTGTTTGATACATTCGGCTAAGTGAAAGTAACAAAATAGGTTTCAAAAATGTAAAACTATGTGGATTGATAAATAGAAAATTAAATGTTGTATCATTTGGTAAAAGTTATTTGTATATTTTGTTTATTTTCGATTTCTCGGCTGTTAACTATATTACACTTTTACCCAAAAAATAATAAATCTGTCCAATTCTTATGCACAAACTTAATTACGTTTTTCTTTGTTTTTTGTCTGTCTCAGACAATTTTCATCAACTCAGAGACTCGTAAAGCAATGAATCTGCTATTACTCTGCCTCGACACTAGATCCATTGTACGATAATTATTTTTTTTATTCGTCGAAACATTGTTTGAAAATAGTATAATTTTAGATCCAAACTTTTTCAATAAAACATTTTGGTTTCAGCCATAAAAGTCGAGGGTTGGGAATTTTTAACCCTTAAATTCTTTTTGTTTCAAATATGACACATTCCAACAAAATACCTATTTAATATAATATTCAACGAAAATGTGTCTAACTACAACTTGTTTCACATCTGCAACGAGCCTGTTGGCAAATATAAGTAGGTATTAGTATGATGTTGCATCAGCACACCCGCTAAATAGGTAATCAATATCTTGGATTGTAAAATGTATTTTCAAACACGTATAAAAAAATAAAGCATTTAGGGATTGAGGTGGAAAGAAATGGTTTTGCATAGACTCATTCAGAAGTCGACCTATATTGTTGCAAACTGTATGTATTCTGTTATAATTTTATTAATATATATTATACAGGGCTATTACAAAAAAACAAGCACCACTTAATGATACAAAAAATTGGATTTTAAAATTAAATTTTTTTTTTTTTTTTATCGTGTATCCTTTTTTTTCATCAGCTCCGACTCCTAAAGCAATGAATTTGCCATGACTCTGACTCTTTGAAACCGAATCAATTATACCATAATTATTTTTTTATTCGTTAAAACATTATTTGAAAAGCCAAACAAATAATAATAGTAAAATTTTAAATCGAAACTCGTTCAAGAAAACATATCGCATTGTTTCAGCCATAAATCGAAGGGTGGGGATTATGGTTGAAAAAAAAGCTTTTCATAGGCTCATCCATAAGTCGACCTATATTGTCGAAAACTATTTTCTCTTCAACATTGTTGTTTTGTTTTTAAAGATAGCAAATCAGTAATGATAAACAATGAAATCTTATTAGTAATAATAAATAAATATTATTTGATTAGGAAACCATGTTTTAGTTGTCTTCTATTATATAAAGGACAATTGTGTGTGTCTATGTTCAGCTAAAAGTGAAAAACTGCTAAAAAAACAGCCACAAAGTTGGTGTTTTCGTGATCGACGTTGCCCCAGATGAATAATATCTAAAATTTAGAAAAGATTATTCATTTTTTGAACCAGCAATTTTATGTACTAACTAAAGGGAAGTAACTCTGATTTTTTAATCAAGAAGTTCTTTTATGCCAATTCATTCCTCGAGAAATCTATAAAAAGGAGTTGTGTGTGTGTCTGGAGAGAGAAATTAACTGGGTGTAGGAGAAAAAGGGAGAGAGGGATAGAAGAGAGAAAGGTAGAGAGAGTTAGAGAGATAAACATTTTAATAGAAATATGTTACACTAGCCCTGCTAGTTAAGTATAACAATGAAACCCATCCCTTTTTATCGAGTTAAATAGCGATTCCAGTACCCCAAATAGTTCTGACTTTTTTTTCGATTCACGATTCTGATTCCGATAAATCGTTCCAACATTAGTAATAACACACTGTAACAAAACATTTGTGAACTTAAGATAAGTTAGTCCTGTACATGATATGATCATACTCTTACCAGATGTTAGCACGTCAAACACCAATAAATCATACGTAAAAGTACTAATACAAACGATACACTGAATGCACAACTTCACAAACTGCTACTTAACACATAATGCCAACAGCCTGCTGCTGAATGACAAACTAACCCGGTTTTTATTTATCTCAAAACGTCAGGAGTTGGCTAACTGTTGTATTGTACGGGGCTTCATAAAAATGACAACACAGGTATCTTAGGAAAATATAATAAGTATATTTATTTGTCGGTGACGATGAGGGTGGTGGTCGGAGAGGCTTTGTGCACAGGGAACTAGACGGTTGATTCTCTCCGAGGTTCGATCGTCAACTGACTCTTTTGATTTTCGGTTGTTATTATATAACGATTTTGTCGACACCTGGACGACCTCATTGAGATTGCACTCGGTGACAGCTTGAGCTTTATTTGACACTTCCAAAATCTGTCCATCTTTTCCTGGCATGACACAACCGCACCTGGCAATATGATCTTTAACCTTTCCGACATCTCTGTTTCTTCTGACATCACTGTTTAAGTGATTCTTGCAGGTGCATCCTTTTTTTTGTCAGAAGAAACTTATCTTTTGACAATCGATCATATGTTGCCTCTTCCTGTGCAGGTGTTTGTTTGGTTGTGAGTTTTTTAATTTTATTTTCAAATAACTTTTTGGTCATCCGGCAATTATCTTATCAACTGACAATCGCCAGGTGCATCTGTTTTATCAACAACCTTTCCGTGCACCGACTCTGATATGTAACATAACGAATCATTTGCATACCCAACACTGTTTAATTTATCATCCTGGCAAATATTTTTATGGATAAACGTTTCCAGGTTTGCACAGGGTCCTGGAAGAGTCTTTCCTCATTGAACGGTGCATAACACAAGTGTTCTTTTGTCGGAGCCGTTCACCTGCCAGTTCATTACAAAGATGAATTTGTTAAGTCGAGGCAGGTTTTCAAGTATTGACTGAAACAATACGGTAGTTTAATATCATCACTGACCAGAAACTAAAAGTAAATATTTTCTTTTCTTTTTTTTATGATAAAACTCGATAATATTTTTTAACAGTTAAGTTTGGTAATCAGATATTAATACGTACAATTTTTCATGGACAGTTATTAAGTTGATCAATATTTAGACAGAAAAAAAAGTACACTATTGGAAAATAAAAAAAGTATATTTATTGCTCTATATTTCAAACATGTGTATGCAGATTTATTTATTTTTTCAATGTGACCGAAAGGAAAGAAAAAAAATCAATTTGCCTTTTCACTTGCGATTTAGAAAAATCAAGTCGGCCCCTCTAAAGAAAGGGACATCTGAGCACGAATGCTAAATATTTGTCCAGGAACTAAAACAATATTGTAAAACAGAACTAGTTGTTATATTAAAATCAAAACAATCAATAACAAATAATAGTTAATTAATAAAATGTCCTTTTTCAAAAGCAATATGCAAATTAGTTAACCTTGTGACTGATATCACATATACATAGGCAGTATATAAAAAAAACATGGTGCCTATTGTGTCAAGTTGAATTAACTTGAAGTAGTGTTTTGACTTTACTATTCGTGTCAGAAATGCACCCAACTTTCGCATTTATTCATTTAAATAGCTGAAAATAAACTTGTCAAAATCTGAAACGAGCCGAATCAAGACAGCAAACCTTGTATACACAAAAGGGGCCAGTTTCTTTTTAGATAGAGGTTTATAACAATAATAAATATGGCGTATCTTATAAATTACATTTTTGATTATTGTTATATCTAACATATAAAATTATCTTGTTGGATTTTCAGAGTTAGACCCAAATAGCAATTTGTCTGGCATATTGATACTTAATTTAGACAAGCCTATTTTTTTTCCCTTCAACTATTTTACTGATACGAATATATTTTATTTTGCTTCTGTTTTTTTTTGAAAATACTTATTCCGGCTAAGAGACATATATATATATATATATATATATAATAATAATTAAATTAATCAACTTACGTCTGTGTGTTTAACTTTAATTACAATTATTATTTGTTCTTAACTATTAATCGATTATCGGCAAGTACTAAAATAAACTTTTTAAAATTTCTATTTAACATCATCATATTATTATTCGCCTTAACGTTCCTTTTGCATTGCTGGCATGTGTTGGATGGCTTTTGGAAATTGACTTCCAAATTAACCTCTAGCCAGGTCTTTATTTATCCCTCTTTCTCTCAAGTGCATCCTTATTATTTCCTCCCATGTTTGTCTTGGCCTTCCCCTGCCAACTGCCCCTGCTACCTCAACTGTTCTGCATCTACTAACCCAAGAAATCCTATCCATTCTTTTAATGTGTCTATATCATCAAATTCTTCTGTTCTGCACACATCTCGATATACTGTCCAGATTTAATCTTCCTCTGAGGTCATCAGATCTAAGCCTGTGTTTAAGACTCATATTATAGATCCATCATATTCTCATAATATAATGAAAAAAATTAAAGTTACTAAAACTAATTTCCATTTCTTCGTATACAAGTCAGCCATTTTTTATTTTACTCCCGGGCAATGCTGGGTCAGTACAACTAGTATAGCATAACATGGTACTTGAGAGAGTAGATTTTTGATCATATTGTTTCCGCAACAAATCAACGTGAACCATTGAAGTAGTCGAATTCGTTGAGAACGGATTCTCTCTGTTTAGTTTGACGGTCAATCTTCTAACCCGTTGACCTTCACTTTGGTCTATTATTTTGGAAGCTTAATTGGGCCATCGATGTTGCACTCGTAACACAAATCAGTAGAAACTTGGGAAACTTCTTAATTGAGAGAAAAAAAGATTTTAGATTTAATTTGTGATTTATATATTAACATTATTTCTTTTAACTATTAAGATCACCCCCCCCCCCTCCTTATCCAGGAATGAAAAAGTTCTTCTACTCAAAGCCCTGATATTATAATTTTTATTACTTTTTAATTTCTATAATTTTCAATATTAATTGGTTTACGGAAACTAACTTGAAAACCATAGTTATTTCCCTTGATTTCTGGAATTTCTTAAATGAAAGAACTTTTTTTTTCTCACTCTAGACACTAATTTTGTCTCTGGTGACCCCAAGTGAATGAATATTACAGTAATTTTGTTTTTATTTTAACTGAAAAATTAGAATATCAAATTCATATTTATCAAGATTAGCAACACGTGGGTAGAGAATTCAAATTAATTCTTTGTACATGTGTAACATTACCAAGAAAGGTGGTGTATTACTTTGGCAGTAATAAAAAAAATAGATAGGTTATTAAAGAGACTGAAATATATATATATATATATATATATATATATATATATATATATATATATATATATATATATATAAAGAGGATTTAATAAATTAGAACATTCCAATTGTTCAAAGAATTAGATCAACAAGTCTAGTATGGCGTATGGTCGTTTCCAAAACATTCTGGAAATACTTTATTTTTTATTTAAAAAATTTTTTTTTACAAAGCCACTCCAAAATGTGTCTTCATCAGCGCCTTTAGCAGCACATCTTACAGAAAATTCAAGGAAAAAATAACAAGTTCGTCTTAGAGGAACGTCTATTGACAGGAGGGGACGCAGGGACAAATATTAGAAAAAGGAATAAGTTACAAATATGAAATAAAAATATAAAGATAAACCGATAATAATAATAATAATAGAACATAGACATTATCAAAATTATAGAGATAAAATGAAAATAAAATAAGAAATAAAATAAAATATAATATAATATATAACAAAATAATAATAAAATATATAAAGGAAAAATAAAATATTTTCTCTCAATTAAGGAGTTTCCCAAGTTTTTACTGATTTGTGTTACAAGTGCAACATGGGTGGCCAAATTAAGCTTCCAAAATAATAAACCAAAGTGAAGGTCAATGGGTTAGAAGTTTGAACGTTGGACTCTTGGGAAGGGTGCTTGTTGCATGATAGTGGCCTGCATGCATGTGTGTTTTAATTGCTGAAATTAAATAATGCGTTTAATGAATTGTGCACCATCAAGATTGAGCATCCACGAAAGAGAAAGAAAAAGAATAACCTTGTTAAAAGATTTTTAAAAATTATAATCACTTTTAAATACTTGATGTATGCTTACCAGTGTCAAAATTAAGTCCAGGGAATTGGTCTGTGGCAAAATTCTTAACGGCATTGGAAGACGATGAGCCACAGAACCAAATTCAAAATGCGGCTAATCTGTTGCGTTGACTTTTATGCAAATTATGTAGGTTAAATGAGAAGTTACCTGAATCAAAGTGAAATTTTTATAACTGTTCTGTTTTTTTCTAGCACAAATAATTTCAAATATATAATCGTAAAAAACATCTTGCAGATGCTCTGGTTAGGGTTACAGTTTTTGGGTTTTAAATCATCAGACTCACTCCACGAGCAACCCAAGAATTTCTCAAAAGAAAAAGGCTTCCGCCTTCAATATATATATATATATATATATATATATATATATTAGAGAATGGTAGTTTGCTTGAAGCATTGCTGGGTACAGTAGTAGTATGTTTTTAAAAGGCTGTGGGCAATGCAAATTCCGGGTAAGATGTAAGTTGGAAGGAACAAAAATAATAAATCGAATACGAAATACGACTTACTATTTATTTTTTCTTAAAATCTTACATAACAGCAAGAGTGTTGTTAGCTGTTTGTGTGATGTCCGGATGATTATAAAATCATTTATTTTATATTTCGGGAAAAGAAACTTCCCTTTGTCAAAAATAATTAATACCAGAAGGAATCTCTCCAATTGTGCAGAGAATCACAAACAGCTAACAACACTCTTGCTGTTATGTAAGATTTTAAGAAAAAATAAATAGTAAGGCTATATTTCGTATTCGATTTATTATTTTTGTTCCTTCCAACTTACATCTTACCCGGAATTTGCATTGCCCACAGCCTTTTAAAAATATACTACTACTATATATATATATATATATATATATATATATATTAACAATAATATTTCATAAATAAATATTAATTATTTAAATACCTACAGACATCGATGTTTCATGCTAACGCAATCTTCAGTGTAGGAACTAATTCTCAACGGTCGGTGGGCGCGAACCCCGATCACAAATCGCCACTGATTCGTAGTCGAGGATCCTATCCATCGGCCATAACCAATTAGTTAGTAAATATAGAGGAAATTTAAATGTAAATAGCAAATCGGCGGCTATGTATCAAGCAGTATAGAGTGATCTACGAAACGGCGTTCTGATCGTGCATATAGCTATTTGCACTGCTTGTTATTAAAGTTACTCAAGAATGCCCAGCCTGTGTTGGAGGGGGCTGATAAACAATAATATTTTATAAATAAATATTAATTATTTAAATACCTAGAGACATCGATGTTTCATGCTAACGCAATCTTCAGTGTAGGAACTAATTCTCAACGGTCGGTGAGCGCGAACCCCGATCACAAATCGCCACTGATTCGTAGTCGAGGATCCTATCCATCGGCCATAGCCAATTAGTTAGTAAATATAGAGGAAATTTAAATGTAAATAGCGAATTGACGGCTATGTACCAAGCAGTATAGAGTGATCTACGAGATGAGGACTAAAAAAAAGTGTTTTTATATATCTTTATTTTGAAATTCAGAAATTCTGATGAAGTATATCTTCGAAAATTAAATTGAAAAAAAAAAGTTAATAAAACTAAAATGCATTGTATGGCGTTCTAATTGCTCATTATTATTTTTAATAATTAATATTAATAAGTAATAATTAAAAAAAAAAGAAGCAAGGTGCAAATAAACATGAATTTGATGTAACAAGTCAGAGATGCAAAAACTCTGTTAAAAACTGCTTCCATTACCACTGTATTAAAAAAAAACTTGTGAAGAAAAAAACAAAAAACATAAGAAATCTAAAGAGAAGTAGCTATGAAAATATATTTGTGGCAATTCAGCTACACAGAGGCTGCCGCGTTTCATCCTGGGGGGGGGGATCTTCAGGCTAAAATGCATAGTTATTTTTGCCGAGTGTTTTTATATACACGGCTAGCTAGTTAACCAATCAGATTCTTTGTTGTTTTCTCAGCCAATCGTTGGGCTTCCCACGAACAAAGGTCCGGTTACTTCCTATATCCTGTTCTATTGTTCTGTTTTCTATAGAGTGGCCTATATCCTGTTATATATATATATATATATATATATATATATATATACACACACTGATGCTGGTAATAATGAATTTGCATGCACCAGCATAACCATTTAAAATAGTCTTAAATTTAGAATTTTTGTTCTTGTGCAAAGAGTATATTTGACTTTAATCAGAAAAAATACATTTTTATTTTCTTCAGACAAAATGTTCCTCTTACCAAGAAATAAACAATTATATGTAATAACGCCAACTCTTGTAAACATTGGATGATGCTTAACAGAAAAGGACTTTAAACTATGGTCAGTTGGCTGCGTTAACTTTCAAGCCACTGGTATAGGTTAAAAATAACCTGAATCAACACATTTTTATGAAGAGCCTTTATGTGTGTGTGTGTATATATATATATATATATATATATATATATATATATATAATGTAAAATAAAAATGGAATAAAGGATAAGCTAATCAACAACTAGCAAAAATAAACTCAAAAACACATATTGAAAAGTTCTACCAAAATATTTCGATTGTTAAAATACAATCATCGTCAATCGGTAGCAGAACTTTAATTAAAAACAAAAGTTTTCAAATTTATACAAAGAACGCAATTTGGAAAGAAAAAAAATAGTCACGTGTAATAAACAGTAGAAAGGGAGAAAGAAAGAAATGTTAAAAAAGAATAAGAAGAAAGAAAGAAAAAAAATTAAATTACTACTAATCTTTCTTCCCGACTGTATTAACTTACAGCGTTTCCAATCAGCGTTTATAAGCTAACTGCCGATTTTTTGCTAGTTGTTGATTAGCTTATCCTTTATTCCATTTTTATTTTTACATTTTGTCTGAAACATTGTTTCTTTTATTCCTCATATATATATATATATATATATATATATGCAGCACAGATAATTTCAAATGTATATATGTATTTTCTGCAAAATTATTTTTTAAAATAAATTAAGATTTTGTGTAGCTGTTGTTTTGTTTTATTTATTTATTTATTTTTGAATATTGAAAAAAGCTAATAGATAGCAACCACTACCAGTATTTCTTCCACTTTCATTTCATTCGAAAATTCATAAACTGTCATATATATAGTGACGGCCAATGAAAGTGGAAATTAGTTTTTTAATCAAAAAATATATACCCCTGATAAAAAAAA
This sequence comes from Sepiola atlantica, assembly GCA_963556195.1. Classification (NCBI taxonomy): domain Eukaryota; kingdom Metazoa; phylum Mollusca; class Cephalopoda; order Sepiida; family Sepiolidae; genus Sepiola; species Sepiola atlantica. Next base: position 79,341,228 of record OY744537.1, on the reverse strand, counting down.
AATCAACAAAAAAACACCCAAACTTTTCAGTATTTATTAATGAATAAATGAATGTTAATATAAAGTAATTATTTTATTAAAAAAAATTAAATTTAGATATTTTAGGTCACTTTAATTATCCCCCCCCCCCTTTCATCTTATGGACAAAATGTTTATTATACCGTTAGTCAAATCTCAGTGACCACTTTTTACAAAGAGATAAAACCCTGAAGGTGCGGACGATATTCTTTTTAAAGGCAGCCAGTATTTAAAGCTATCAAGACATTTAATTTCTTTTTGTTTTTACATTTAAATTTCCGAGAGCCATCTTCACCCTTAAATGCTTTTTTTTTTTTATTGGTTCGAAAAAAGTGAAAAACGTTCCATAATGTAAGATAATATAAATTATTTTTTTGGGGGGGAAAAAAAAACTATTGGACAAAAATAAATGATGTTGCGAATATGAAACAAATGGAGAAAAAAAAAAAACGTTTAACCATTAAATGCTTTAGGAGAGTAGAAAGTGGACCTTGGGTTTGCTTTCGGCAGCCTCATAACTCTTGCTTCTCTTATTTTGTCCTTTAATTCTCATGAGCGATGTTTCTGACAAAGGGGGAAGAATTGCTGTTTTCTGGGTCGGTATCTATCCATCTAACACTTATCGTTAGCTAGTTTTTGACCTTGATATAGTAATTTTTTTTTTTTTTAGCCCCTTACATCAAGTGGCTTCATGCCTTGTCTGGAGCGATTTCCATTAAAAAAAAATCTACATGTATAACAAAACACTACAATATATGCATTTAAATAATAATAAACTAGAGAATCATAAAATAATCTAATATATAAAGTTAAGATGATTTTTCCTCTGTACCTTTTTGAAGAATAGGAAAATAACCACATGCATCACAGGCTACTAAACTCACCACTATATTACGCTTATTCACTCGAGCGTGTTTTAGTAAATTTGTTATTATTTTTCTCCAGCTAACACTAAATATTACTTTTGGCCCACCATCTTCGACTCTCCTCAAAACATACTCCATATAGGTGGTAGAAAAAACTTTCCCCCCTAACACATAAGTATGACACTCCTCCCATCAACACCGAGAACTAATAAACACCGTCTACTTTTCAAAAAGTGTCTGTTATTATTTACTATTTGTCTGCTATTAATTTACTACATTATGCACGCATTTAATGGACGCTCCCGCTAATTCCGCTGATTTTCGAGCATATCGGATTACGTTATTTCTACCTATTAAGTATACATTCATAGTCATTCCGGTTTTTAGAGAATGCAATTAACGGACATAGTTCCTTGCAGTATTTCATCATTCAACATCGCGGCTACAATTTCTTTAGTGCCTCGACTTCCGAATTAAGTCAATATATGCCAAGATACTCGACAGAGCCATAAAGTCGACATTTTCTGAATCCTACCTTTCACGCGCATAATACACAAAAATTGGGGAAAAAACATAATTTTCTCCCTATAGAAATGACCCAAAACGTGTGACATTAGTGGACCCTACATTGGGTCGCCTTCTGGCGGAGCGTAACATAAAACGCATGCCAGCTTACAGGCTTCGTTTTCTACTCGCTTTTGTGGCAAAGTGGTTACGAACGAAGATCCAAGACCGAGATGTTTAGCGTTCGATCCCAGTCGACTCACACAACTTTTTTTTTTTAACATTATTAAACTTGTCAATGTTGGAGGGCGGGAAGGGAAGACTATGGGCCGAGTTTTTTAAATTCAATGTTATTATGTAGTAATTTTAAAAGAAAACAAAGTAATATGTAGTATTTTAACTATTGTGAATATCATCATTTCTATTCGAACACACATGGTTTATTAGTGCTCTGCAGGCTACCTTAATTATTTTTGTGTGTTTCAGTAGTGCTTATTTTTCTTTCGTCAGAAAAACAAAGGTAACGGGGGGGAATTGGTTTTAATAGGGCTCTGTAGGCCTCTTTAATTTTAAGTGCCCATCATCATAGATAGAGCAGATGTTCAATCAAAAATAAAAATTTAGGGGAAATACCGGTACTGTGGAACAGGCGGGAAGACTCCTACAACCGCGTCTCCTTCCTTCCTTCATTTCTTCCTCCTATCCCCCTGCCACAATTCCAAACCGAACATTACAATTGTCCGATGTGACCTATTTGCGTTCTATCGGATGTAGACAAATTTTAATTCATTCTTTTATATTCCTCCCAGGCAACGCCGGATTTATAAATTTTTAACTTGCTGAAACAGTTTAAAAGTTTTTTTTTTATTTCAAAATAAGTTGTATCGCAAAGCTTATTGGCCCATATGTCCAGCCATTTTTTATTTTAAGCCATATGAGGATCGAAAACAAATTCTGAAATATTAAAAAAAAACTGCAAAATGTTTCAGAACTTTAAAACTATATAGGTAGGTAGAAAATAAAATATTCTTGTATTTGGTAAAAATTATTTGTTTTATATATATATATTTTTCTGATTTCTCGGCTATAAACTATACTGCATGATTGCCTAATAATAGATTTCATAATACACATTGTTCGTATATTGATCTTAACATATAAATGTTATTGCCATGTCACTAGCAATGACCTAACCCCCCAAGATTGATCTAAATTAATTTTAATAATATCCATCAAGGAAATTGTACAAATTGAAAAGCAGGTTGAATTAATCCTGTTATTAAATTTTATTTTTGTGATTTTTGATTTTTAGTAAGCAAATTTCCTCTTTCTGTTCGACTCGCAAGTTCTGGAAACTCTGGAAGTGAGATAACGGCGAATGTCTATTTGTTCTGCCACTCAACAGGAATCTAATTTCCTGCTGTCACGAGCCGGAATTAGCACCGAGCAGCGAACATCAGCTGGCATTGTAAATGTACCTCTGCGGCTGAAGAATTAGATTTCCAGTGAGCTGACTGAAAACTGTTGGGAAGCCATGTTTAATAATGGTTGTAGTTCTATCTTCTCTTGTCTTGAGCTTATCGTGTTATCTAGACTAGAGAAGTACCTGGTATTGTTAGAGTAGCAATTTTGTAGAATTGAAAATACGTAACAAACCTGAATTGTTTGTGTGTGGGCGGGCATACTATGGGTGGTGAGCGAGATCTCAGACATTTATTTGTGGTGGTGTTTTATAAACTTGGAAATAAACCTTTCTAAAATATTTTTACTTGAAAATAAGGTAAATTTATAGTCTTACATCAGTCTTTCGGTTTTATCTAAAAATTGCTTTTTTCTAAAATTTTTTCACCTACATTTTTCCTTTTCTTAGATTTTTTTTTAGATATTTTTTTTTCCTAGATTTTTTCTTTCTTTTGCTAGAATTTTTTCTTTTTTTTGCTAGATTTTTTTCTTTCCTTTGCTAGACTTTTTTCTTTCTTTTGTTAGACTTTTTTTCTTTCTTTTGCTAGACTTTTTTTCTTTCTTTTGCTAGACTTTTTTTCTTTCTTTTGCTAGACTATTTTTCTTTCTTTTGCTAGAATCTTTTTCTTTCTTTTTTACCTAGATTTTTTTTTACCTCGCCTCTTTTGACTGATGTATTGTCATAAGTGACTTATACAATCTAACTCACACTAAAATCCAAACTTCTTCAACTAGAAAACAGTCCTGTATATTACAAAATTATAATTAAAAAAAAATTCAAGTCTCCTGATGCCCCTTTGTCAATATGTAGAGAGTATTTAGGGAGATCAGCTTTCAAAAATATATATATATATATATATATATATATATATGCCTGAAAAACTCTTGGAAATCAAACACATCTCTAGAAAATTTCATAGATTTACCCCACACCATATCACCACCACCACCACATAGTTTTCACATGACATAAGCACAGATCAACTAAATACTGAAACTAAAGGGTCAATTGACTTTAACACCCCTAAAAATATTTGTGTTGATTTTCAAATCTCAATATGCCTAAAACGTAACCGGAGATATATCTACAGAAACTTTCTTTGTAGTCAAAATACTCCACTCAGACTCCTGAGATTTTAAAGGTTCGGGTTCAAGAAATGTTTTTTTTCACTCATAATAATTTATATTTTATTGAAGTGACGTGAAAAATTACCCTCTTTTCTTCGAATGTTAGCTTGCCTCTTTAGCATAATGATTAGTGTGAGCTCATGGGACGGTAGACTAGAGTTCAATCCTTGATCGAGTCATACCAACAACTCAAAAAACGTTACTTGATGCTCTCTTGTTAAAACACTTAGCATTATAAGGTGAAGGATCAAGGGTAAGTGGAGTAATCCTGCGAAAGTTGTGGCGCCCTCCCCTACATCTTGGTGTATGTAGTAGTCAATGAGAGGAGAGCCTTCTGGTCACCCTCGACTATGGTCTGCCATTTGTCTTTTTTTTTTTTTACTTAAAATGTTTAGAATATTTTATTTCGACTAATCAAATGCCGGCTTGTTTTTCGATCTGGTTTTCTTTGTTCAGTCTTTTAAAAGAATCCAACCATGAGAAAACTTTGGGTTTTCCTATATATTTCGACTTTTTAACACGTCTTCAGAATATACTTTTATGTTCTAACATTTTTCTTCGTGCAATACCATTGCCTTAAATTGATTTGTCGCTGTTTTTTTTAAATGATAAAAGACTTATTTCAGGCAAATTTACATTTATAATTGTCTTTTAAGAACCGACATCTACTCAGATTATTCCCTTTAAGATCTTGTCTTATGCTCGACCACTGTTCCATTTAAACTTATTGAGGGACATTTTTATTTCCTGCAGATAATTTATATGAAAAATATAACTTGTTTTTTTTTTTATGAATCTTTTACGGAAATTTTAAGGATTTCCTTAAATGTATATTTTTATGTTCAAATTCAATCAAATTTTAGCGTTACTGATAAATGGCATCTGAAAGAAAATATTTTTAGAATAGGAATTCAAATCGACTCTGTTTTATTCGCTATTTTAAAATGTTTTACCCATCAACATTTATTAAAATGACTCTGAGGCAACATATTGAATTTTGACAAAAGTTTAAAAACTAGTGTAATCGGATGATAGTTTTTTTTTTATGCTACCTATTTTTGTGTTTTTGTCCACTCCCCCAACGTATTTATGTAGCCATAATCTGGACTTCGTTCTTTCTTTCCAGATATCGTAAGCTAAACCTGGTTTTTCTATTTCTCCTTTGAGTACGTTTTTTTGCATTTTACTTCTTTTTTGCCGTTTTTTTTTTTTTTTTCCAAGTCTAACTTTTAATGGACAACTGGTTTTACCGATATAACAACTTGCATAATGTGTATGTATGATGGCTGCCAACTCGTTTCTTTTGAAGTATGCTAGTTGGTTGTGTATGCAATTGTTTCACTTTGGTCAGCTTGTCTATAGTACCGAATGATTTTAACGTCTTGTGTGGCTTGCACAGCTCCATACGCAGACCTTTGGAACATACTGATATCAAGAAAGTTGTAAAAATAAATGACACACCAATTGGTTTAGGTTTTTCTGCTTCTGGACTTGTTGCCTCTCCAGAGGTTTTAGAGAAGTGGTACTCAACATGGGGTATACACCCCATGGGGAGGGGAATTTTTAAAGAAGGCAGTTAAACGCAATTAAGAAAGTCTGTGTCCCAAATTTTCGATTTTTATATTTTGGAATTCCCATTCAGGTAAACATGTAGATTTTATTTCATATGTTATTTTGAATGAATAAGGGGGGAGGTTAAAACGATCTTCCTTTAAAAAATTTTTTGTTCACCCCAAACAAGGCATATAGTCATTGAAATGTAAGGGGCCACTCTAATAGGAGCCAGATTTATAAGGGGTGGAAGTTGGGCAGCAGGATGTTTGTTCACATTACATTTAATTTCTGCATGTTGGTATGGTCGAGAAGCAGGAAGAGAATTCCAAAGGCAACGGTCAGAGTAAAAAAAATCTTACAGCATATTTTATCAAGGAGTTACTTCCCTTATGTCGCCTAATTCAAGAGAAATGGGCTGGGCAGAGGAGAAAGAGGGAGTGGGATGGGGGAAATGAGGGATGGAGAAAGATAGACACATAGAGAGAGGTAAAGAGACAGAAGTTTTGATAGAAATATGTTACACTTTTGTGCCGGGTAGCTCTGCTAGTGTATATATATATATATATATATATATGGGTGGGTCGTTCATTTTTAAAGCATTGCTGGGTAAGTAATATAAACTGAAAATATAAGCCAATAACAATGCAAGATTAATTAATTTTTAATTTTTTTTTACGTTAATCTTATTAATTTCGGAATAAAATTCCATCATCAAAGTTGACCAGTATTGTGTCATTTTGTTTGCATTGTTATTGGCTTATATTTTCAATTTATATTACTTATCCAGCAATGCTTTAAAAATGAACGACCCATCCATATTATCAACTTCGAGTGCGCCATCGCTCTTCTTCGTTCGACAACCAGAATTTAATTCATAACCGCCAATTAACACCGGGGTGGACACATCGCTCCAAGGACATTTATCAAGTAACAAAAGAAATAAGTTCCTTTATTCTTGTTTTTTGATGAAAAAAAAATATAAATGACACAATACTGGTCAACTCTGATGATGGAATTTTATTCCGAAATTAATAAGATTAACGTAAAAAAAAAAAAAAAATTAATTAATTTTGCATTGTTATTGGCTTATATTTTCAATTTATTTATATATATATATATATATATATATATATATAATTAGTAAGTTATGAAAATATATTTATGGCAATTAAGGTACACAGAGGCTTCTGTGTTTCATCCCCGTAGGGAATCGTCAGGCTAAAATGCCTGACAATTGATTCCCTAGAGGGATGAAATGCAGAAGTCTGTGTAGCTTAACTGCCATAAATATATTTTCATAACTTGCTACCTAGCTCTACTCATGTATTGAGCACTGTTAAAGCAAATACTGAAAATTGATATATAAAAGATTATATCTCCTTATAACATTTTATGTAAATACATGAAATAATATATATATATATATATATATATATATATATATATATATATATATATATTATATTATTTATATACAAGGTCTTCAAAAAGTCGTCTATTTAAAAATTTTAATAATATCAAAGATTATACACTAAAAGAAATTAAAAAAATAAAAATTATTTTGTTTTACTGCATAATTTTTTTCATGCCATCTCATTTTAGCTTTTCTGCTATGTTGATGAATACAATCCAAGAGTCTGTTAGAATAGTTATTCTTATGGCAAAGTGACGCTTCCTATTTTTTTCTTGTTGGGGTTTCTTAAAAATGAAGTGTTCAGAAGTAAATCACAAACAATTGAATAATTAAAGTTGAAGAAGAAAGTTTGAGAATAACTCAGGAAATTTTGGAAAATGTGATGCAATCATTTGTGAGGTGTTTGCAGAAATGTGTGGCAAGTAGGGGACATTCAGTTGAATGACGTACATTTTTAATATATTTTGTTCATAGAAATAATTTTGATATTAAAATTTTAAAATAGATTACTTTTTTTTGAAGATCCTGTATATTAAGTCTGTTCTCTGGAGTTAATACCAATAAAATGAAGAGAAAAAGAAAAAGAGGAGAAAGTCTTGGTTGAAAATGATAAAGTCTTGCCTAAAAAAACAAATAAAATAAATGAAAATGCTTTTATTTATTTTATACTGCATCATGTTTTGGTTTTCACATTTTAATATAAAATATATATAAACGTCTGATTGCTTTGCGAGAGATATGCTTTATTTCAAAATCAAAACAGCATTTTTATAAATAGAAATTCTTTTAAAATATTGCGTCAATCTATAAAGTTATTTTATTGTGTTTTTGTAATCTAACTTTTTTATCAAGTTTATGCATCTATAACAAGCCGCGCGTGCGTGGTCCCCCTCTGTATGTGACTCGATGTGGCGAGTGTAAAATGCAATAAATTTTGCAATTTGGGGCATTTTTTACCCCCTCCCCTTTGATCCCCTGTGGGCGCGAGCCAGAATTTTTCTGAGGTCAAGGATGCTCATTTTATATCCAGAACAATTGCCTCTACATTTTGGCCAAGTTTCAGAAAAATTGAATAGATGGATCAAACGTTATGGGAGAAAAGGGTCATTTTTTACCATTTTTTTTTTTTTTTACCCTCTGGGGGCGCGAACCAGATTTTTTCCAAGGTCACCGTTACTTATTTTCTATTAGGAACAATTGCCTCACATTTTGGCCAAGTTTCAGAGAAATTGAATGGATGGATGAAAAGTTATGGGGCAAAAAATGTCATTTTTTGCCATTTCGGGGACTTTTGACCCCCTGGGCGGGGGCTAACCAGATTTTTTTTTTCAAAAATCGGAGAATGTCACTTTCTAACCTGACCAAAGTTACAACTTCATGCAAAATTTCAGAGAAATTGAATGGATGGTTGCGGAGAAAAATCCAGACGGACGGACGGACATGCCTCAAAACATAAGTCCCCGATTTATAAAATCGGGGGACCAATTATATCTCAAATGTCTCTGGTTTCTATGCTGGATCAATGCAGTCTTTCCACTTACTTGGAAAAAGAAAGAGACACAATATATGAAAAATAGTAAATTCGTATGTGTCAGCACTCTAAAACTTTGTTGTTGACCTAGCTTGATTCTGTTGCTGGCATTCTTGCGGGAGAAACTGTGAAGGTTGCCAACATCCCTAAGTGAAAGGGATACTATGGAACTGACTGGATTCGAACTTGGTATACCCAGGTCGTTATCTACTTAACCTCCCTCTTATGAATAAAGGAAAACCGAAAATTGTTTATATGTTCATTGACGTTTCGTCTTTATTCCAAGACTTTCTCAAGGTGATTGATGTTAAGAAAAGCATAGCAGTCAAAATTTTAAAATACGTGGTGCGTCTATGACGTGGAAAGAATGGTTTCATTCCTTTTTCGAAAGGAAACAAACATTTAAAATTCAAAATATGCTGTGCGTTTATGAAGTGAAATGTTTTTTTTTTTTTAATATCGATTTTATGTACAAAATTGTGTTTAAAATGTGGTGTAAAATAGCTAAATTTAAGTTCTGTTCGGTTAATATTAGTTTGTTGATTAAAGGAGATAAATTGTAGAAACCGTTACGTTGTTTAATAGTGTCAGAATTTATAAGTGCTGATTCAAGTAGTCTTTGGCAAGAGTTATTTAAAATATATTTCTATTTATATAAAGTTAGGCGTGTGTATATTTTTATATATCTTTATTTACAGGATTAACTCCTAAACTAATTAACCGATCATAAGTTTTGGAACACAGTTTTCATAAGGGTGGGTAATGTGGGCTATATTTAGTTTCAGACAGAGAGGATGAAAATTCAGATACCTCCGATTTGGGGGAAATTAACAATAGATATTAATAAATATTCCTCGAATTTCAGTTTCTTTTGAGTATTTAAAAAAGTTTTTTAAGTGGCATGATATGGGCAGAACCTCCCATTTTAAATATTTCAGATTTGCATTAAATTTGATCCATATTCGTTAGAAACCAATTTAACATGATTCTTTGAATTTCAATTTTTTCTCAAGACTCCTGAAGCTTAAACCTTTAACTTTAGACTTTTTCTAGAATCAAAATCATGTCACGGATTTTAATAAAAATTGTAATAAGGATTCTAGACATAAGGTTTAGTAGCATCATATCTTCATTTTAATCTTCGTAAGGGGACATCAAAGTGGTACAAAACTGTTCTGTTCTGGGGGGAGGGGGTATAATATGCATATCTCTAAGATGAATACATTCTATCCTTTATGGATCCACCCCCTCCCCCTCCAAACTTTCTGCGAGAATTGAATTCATTCCTTTTTTTTTTTAGTATATTTACTGTGGCCTGAGGAAGCTGGACTTTAAAAAAATAATGCTCTACTTGTTATTGAGCACCATCTTTTCAACACTGTAGTTTCATTGGATTAACATTTATGAACTAACAACCATACACACACACTCTCTCTCTCTCTCTCTCTCTTTCTCTCTCTCTCTCTCTCTCTTTCTCTCTCTCATATATATAATTGAGAGAGAGAGAGAGAGAGAGAGAGAAAACATATACATATGTTGGTCATCGTTTACAGTAGATTTACTCATGTTTTTCATTCTATTTTGCTTGCTTTACGATGACACCATATTTACTTTAGATTGCTTTATTTAAAAGTGTGTTAATTATTTTCAAATTACTCACACCCTCATTCTTTTAATGGACTATGCACTGACTCTCCAAGAATAACACAGCCACTGTTTTCAGTATGTGTGCGTATATATCTATTATTATACTAAAGCTGAGTTAATCAACGTTTGTTTCCCTAAGGCTTTTTCCTATATATTTTAATCACATGAAATACATACGTATATATCTATTATACTAAAGCTGAGTTAATCAACGTTTGTTTCCCTAAGGCTTTTTCCTATATATTTTAATCACATGAAATACATGCGTATATATCTATTATACTAAAGCTGAGTTAATCAACGTTTGTTTCCCTAAGGATTTTTCCTATACATTTTAATCACATGAAATACATGCGTATATATCTATTATTATACTAAAGCTGAGTTAATCAACGTTTGTTTCCCTAAGGCTTTTTCCTATATATTTTAATCACATGAAATACATGCGTATATATCTATTATACTAAAGCTGAGTTAATCAACGTTTGTTTCCCTAAGGATTTTTCCTATATATTTTAATCACATGAAATACATGCGTATATATCTATTATACTAAAGCTGAGTTAATCAACGTTTGTTTCCCTAAGGATTTTTCCTATATATTTTAATCACATGAAATACATGCGTATATATCTAGTATTATACTAAAGCTGAGTTAATCAACGTTTGTTTCCCTAAGGCTTTTTCCTATATATTTTAATCACATGAAATACATGCGTATATATCTATTATTATACTAAAGCTAAGTTAATCAACGTTTGTTTCCCTAAGGATTTTCCTATATATTTTAATCACATGAAATACATGCGTATATATCTATTATTATACTAAAGCTGAGTTAATCAACGTTTGTTTCCCTAAGGATTTTCCTATATATTTTAATCACATGAAATACATGCGTATATATCTATTATACTAAAGCTGACTTAATCAACGTTTGTTTCCCTAAGGCTTTTTCCTATATATTTTAATCACATGAAATACATGCGTATATATCTATTATTATACTAAAGCTGAGTTAATCAACGTTTGTTTCCCTAAGGCCTTTTCCTATATATTTTAATCACATGAAATACATGCGTATATATCTATTATTATACTAAAGCTGAGTTAATCAACGTTTGTTTCCCTAAGGCCTTTTCCTATATATTTTAATCACATGAAATACATGTGTATATATCTATTATTATACTAAAGCTGAGTTAATCAACGTTTGTTTCCCTAAGGATTTTCCTATATATTTTAATCACATGAAATACATGTGTATATATCTATTATTATACTAAAGCTGAGTTAATCAACGTTTGTTTCCCTAAGGCTTTTTCCTATATATTTTAATCACATGAAATACATGTGTATATATCTATTATTATACTAAAGCTGAGTTAATCAACGTTTGTTTCCCTAAGGCCTTTTCCTATATATTTTAATCACATGAAATACATGTGTATATATCTATTATTATACTAAAGCTGAGTTAATCAACGTTTGTTTCCCTAAGGATTTTCCTATATATTTTAATCACATGAAATACATGTGTATATATCTATTATTATACTAAAGCTGACTTAATCAACGTTTGTTTCCCTAAGGCTTTTTCCTATATATTTTAATCACATGAAATGCGCATATATCTATTATTATACTAAAGCTGAGTTAATCAACGTTTGTTTCTCTAAGGATTTTTCCTATATATTTTAATCACATGAAATACATGCGTATATATCTATTATTATACTAAAGCTGAGTTAATCAACGTTTGTTTCCCTAAGGCCTTTTCCTATATATTTTAATCACATGAAATACATGTGTATATATCTATTATTATACTAAAGCTGAGTTAATCAACGTTTGTTTCCCTAAGGATTTTCCTATATATTTTAATCACATGAAATACATGTGTATATATCTATTATTATACTAAAGCTGAGTTAATCAACGTTTGTTTCCCTAAGGCTTTTTCCTATATATTTTAATCACATGAAATGCGTATATATCTATTATTATACTAAAGCTGAGTTAATCAACGTTTGTTTCCCTAAGGCTTTTTCCTATATATTTTAATCACATGAAATACATGCGTATATATCTTTTATTATACTAAAGCTGAGTTAATCAACGTTTGTTTCCCTAAGGAGTTTCCTATATATTTTAATCACATGAAATACATGCGTATATATCTATTATTATACTAAAGCTGACTTAATCAACGTTTGTTTCTCTAAGAATTTTTCCTATATATTTTAATCACATGAAATACATGCGTATATATCTATTATTATACTAAAGCTGACTTAATCAACGTTTGTTTCTCTAAGAATTTTTCCTATATATTTTAATCACATGAAATGCATGTTAAAATATTCCTAAGTTTGAAATTGAGTTATTTTTTAAATAACTCAAGTGACCCATCTCTTACACTGAAAGTAATAGAAAGGTATTATGTTGTTTGACGCCACTTCCCCACACACACTCTGATTCTATAAGTCGTCTCTGACTTGTTCATATCACTATTGTTTTTTTGTTAAAGTTAATAAAGAAAGGAAAGAATAAAAAGATTAAAATAGTCCATTATAAACAAAAGGGAATATGACCACAGGCAGTAATATTTTACCTGTAGTTGCAAAAGAAAAGAGAAAGAAGGGAAGATAGATAGCGAGCAGAAAGCGACTAATTTTGAATTTTTATTTGTTATAACTAACTGGTTTTGTAAACTTTTCTTTTTTTTTTTTGGTTCAAGCAATTTAATCCAAACTTAATGGATGACCCAACAGGTCACATTTTTTTTATTATATATATATACATATACGAAGCCTGTCTAAAAAGTATCCGACCTTATGCCAGAAAAAATATTTCAAATACCTGACGGGGTTGGGACCTTAATCCCCTTCAAAGTAGGCCCCTTGTGCTTGCACACGCTTAACCCACCGATCTATCCACTGCCGGAAACACCTCTGGAAGTCTTCTTTTTGAATGGTGTTCAACTCTGCCGTCGTGTTCCGCATTATCTCTTCTCTAGTCTCAAAACGGGAACCTTTCAGTGGTGCCTTCAATTTTCGAAACAACCAGTCACAATGAGCCATGTCTAGAGAGTAGGGAGGTTGGCGAACGACTAGAATTCCATGTGTTGGCCAAGAAATGTTGAATCAATTGGGATAAATGTGCAGGGGCTTTTTCGTGATGCAGTTGCTAGTTTTTCGCCATCCACATGTCTGGTCTTTTGTGCCGAACTATGTCACGGAGACGCTGGAAAACCTAGTACTTCTTTGTCACTGTTTGTCCTTCCGGTGCGTATTCGTGATGCACAATTCCACGGATATCAAGAAGACAGTCAGCATCACCTGATTTTGCTTTGCACCTATCACACTTTGTTTGGCCTTGGAGACTCGGGATGCTTCCATTGCGACGACTGTCTTTTTGTTTCTGGGTCATATCCATACACCTATATCTCATCTTCAGTTATCATCGTGTTCAGAAACCCAGGAGGTCCTTTTGTTCCTGCGACAACAACTTGGTCACAAATTTCGCTGCCACTCTGTGCATGTTCAAATCATCACGCAAAATTGCATGTGCAGAATCTTTACTCACTCCGACCTCTTTGGCGATCTCCCACACGGTTGAACGACGATCTTCCATCACCAAATTTTGCACCCTCACAACAACAGTTGTACTCCGAGCAGTTTGGGGCCTGCCAGAATGCTGGTCACTCTCCGCTGATGTGCAGCCATTTTTGAATCGGTTGAACTACTCCTGAATTTGTGTTACACCCATCGCATCTTCTCCAAACACCTGCTGAATCTTACGAATTGTTTTGCTTTTAGAATCACCAAGCTTTTGACAAAATTGGATGCAGTACCTTTGCTCAACACTTTCAGTCATTTTGAGTGAATCGGTAACCCGCTGGACACGTTGCATAGCACCTCGCTCAGCGACTAACGCGCAAGAAGGCGGTGATAAAATTCACACTGTGTAGAGTGGCGCCGCCCTATCGTTTCTATTTTGAATGGAAAAAATAAAAGTCAGATACTCTTTAGACAGGCGTCGTATATATATATATATATATATATATATATATATGAAGCAATCCAACAAAAGATATAAGCGTCAACTAATATCTTATAATTAGTGAAACATCCGGATAAAAAACTGAAGCTCTATATACTGGATAGAGCATTAATATTATAATATAAAATGAAGTAATAAAATAAGGTGTCAATCAAATTTTATTCTATTATAATATATATATATATATATATATATATATATTGGCATAATTATGTTAACACACCGGTTTCCGCTAGATCACCGAAGTTAAGTGATATTGAGATTTAGCCTGGTCAGTACCAGATGGGTGACCATTTGGGAATACCAGGCGTTGTAAGTAGGTACGTAGCTATGGGCAAATAGCGTCGTCAGCCCGCAGTGCCTAGCATGGCAACTATGGCAAACTCCACTGAATAACAGCTCCCATTAAGGTGAACGGAAACCAGGGAGGGGTTCCTCCTCCAGGTGTTATCAAAAACCCTGATGGTGATGATATGTATTTTAAGGATGATTGGTGATGTATGAAGCATAAAAACGATATTGTTGTTTTTGTAATTATTATTTTTTACTTTGGTATTTCAAGCAGTCCTCCGCTCTTTGTCAAAAAAAATAATTCGTCTTTTCATATTTAATATTTTCATTTATATAAGTGAAGTCTGAGAATAAAAATAAAGATGATATATTTAAATGAAATTAAAACCTATCTTGAATATTCAAAGCTTAATATACGAGATAGAGCAATATTATACGTAGGTAAATGATGATAATATAAATTGGAAAAATGCAATATTTATTGAATCATCAATTGTTCAAATAAGGGTAATAATGTTTTTTTTGAACAATTGATGATTCAATAAAAATTGAAATTTTTCCAATTTTTATTCTCGGCTTAAAATTATAAAGTTCTTTAAATTTGACAAACAAAAAAATATGGAAAACAAAAGTATGTAAATTATAGGGGTTAGTATTTCTTCTATTCATTTAACTAGGGGTGAAAATTTCAGATTCATGCGAGTAGTATTTTTTTGTGTTCATTTATACATAAATAACACTAAACAATCAAACATTTTGAAAATTTTGCAAAGTTCAGAAAGTGCAGGCCACTATTTTTTGGCTATTTTACATTCATGAAAACCCTTTCACAGCCTGAAAATGGTCCTAAATTAAAGTACTATATCAGATTTAACCATCTATATCCATTCATAGCTTTTGAGGATGTTTTAGGACCTGCAATGTCGCATGAAACCACTTTTTCACCGAAAAATGATGGATTTTGAGTCCCGTGGAGCCCTAACGGTTATTTTTGGCCTGCACCTTCTGAATTTTGCAAAATTTTCAAAATGTTTGATCGTTTAGTGTTATTTATGTATAAATGAACACAAAAAAATACTACTCGCATGAATCTGAAATTTTCACCTATTACGTCCCACCCCTAATTTAACATCACTTTTCCCTTGTTCAAGGGTCAGACGTTTTCTAATATTATGCAGGGTCACTCTTCAGTTCTCATGGTTTAGCAGGTTATCTGACTCCAAATCCCACTCTGTGCAGTCTTGTCTAATAACTGGCTTCCAAGTTTTACTTGGCCGGCCAACCTTTCTGCGATTTAAGACGCATTGGTTTATTCAGGAGGATGAATACCCCACATGACCATACCAGCGTAACCAATCCTAAGGATAACCACTATGTTGGAAACATAGAGTGCTTTTAGCAAATCCTCTTCTTACCTGATGTGTTGGCTTTGGTCAGATTTCAAATTGCAGATTCATCTAATTATGGATCTGTCATTGCACTGCATTCGGGTGAGAGAGAGGGCTCAGCATTCACTGTGATATAACTGGACGCTTCTGACACAGCTGTTATACAACTTACCCCGAATGTGCTCATAAAATTAGTATAATTTTTTATTTTAATATTTCGGGTGGGACGTTCTTAAAAAGAAACAGCAACTTTCATGAATATGTGTGATAAATATGTATGTTGATATTTTTTTTTTTTTTTTTTTTTTTAAGAAGAAGAAAAAAATGTTGGGTGTGGACTAAGCAATTCTATCTCACATCCCCAGGGGGGGTTGTGTGTCTCTTCTCAGCGGAGGAATTCTAATTATTTAGTTCTTATATTTTAAATCACTCGTTGATGAAAAAGTTAAAGAAAATATGCAATTAGTTTGCGGGACCCCGTTGAAATTTTGCTGTTGCTTTCTTTATCTATCTGCATAATTTGCTGTTAATGTTTTAATTGAAATAAAAAGTGTCTGTCATGGTTAATAATATTGAACAAATGTCACTTTCTTCTCCCATAAAAATAATTGTCATTGTCAATTGAATATGCTTTAAAAAAAAAAAAAAAGGTATGTTTCTTCTTTACCATTGAAGCACAAAAAAGAGCAATGTTATTGTAAGAGTTAGGAATGGATGGGGTAAGTTCAGGGAACTTCTGCCATTACTAACCAGCAGAGCGTTACTACTCTTGACCAAGGGAAAAGTCTATAAGGCATGTGTACGCAGTGTGATGTATGGAAATGAAACCTTGCCAGTGAGGGTTGAGGACATGCATTGCATGGAGATAAATGATGAGAATGATACAATAGATGTGTAATGTAAGTCTTAGAGACAGGCTTAGATCTGATGACCTCAGAGGAAGATTAAATGTTGACAGTATAGGTTGATATGTGCAGAACAGGAAACTTCGATGGTACGGCCACAATGTAAAGAATGGATGAGAATTCTTTGGTTAGTAAATGTAGAACAGATGAGGTATCAAGTTCAGTTCACAGGAGAACATGGGAGGAAGTGATAAAAATGAATCCAAGAAGAAAGAGGGATAAAGATCTGGCCAGAAATAGGTAAGTTTGGAAATCAATTTCTTAAAGCTGTCCAACACATGCCAGCATGTAAAACGGACGTTAAACCGAACATGATGATTATTTATCTATTTATTTGAAATTTTAACAATTTATATCTTTTTAAAACAATAAATATTCTCTTTCTTCTTACCGTAAAAAATAATTGCCAGCTGAATATTTCTTTATTAGCTACTAAATGTTCGGGCGATCGCATCTTTAAAAATAAATGGGGCAATTAGTCAAAATGTATGTACCAACATGCAATGTGCTCCTGTATTATTATATAGATTTTTTAAAAAGATGATTTTGAGACTTTGAAATCCATATTTGGTTTATGTCGTTCAAGGTATGCTTCAGTATTCAAGAATATCATTTTTTTTTAAATTTTATTTTTTATTCACCTCAAACAAGGCATATTGTCACTGAGACGTAAGGGGCTACCGTGATTGGGGCCAGATTTATGGGGGGCATCCTAAGTTAGGAGTTGAGTATTGATTTACTCCTCTCCAGGAGTTAGGCACAAGGCCAGTTTTTATCTTACTCCCACATGTAAGATGTGACCCAAGGTCGGGTCGGGAAAGTGGGATTTAAAAATTGCCTGAGCAGTCCCGTCGGCATTCCCAGGTAGAGGCGCCTCAGGCAGTAAGCAATAAACTTACTCCTCCCCAAAGAGGGGAGGCAAAGCCTGGGAGGGTGGACCTCCTAGAACTGCACAGGACAGACCCATAGATCGGCGTAAATCAAGACCCGAAGGCCAAGACAATACCAGTCTATGGGGTGCAGTATCCATCGGAACAGATACTACACTTTGATCTTAGCCAAAAGGCCAAGATTAGGAGTTGAGTAGCAAGATGTTTGTTCGTATTACGTTTAAATCTCTGCATATTAGTACAGTCGGAGAAACAGGGAGAAGGGAGGGAATTCCTAATCAAGCAGTCCAAGGAAAGAAGCTATTTTAGAGTAGAAAGTTTTCTGGCATCTGGGAACCTGCACAGTGAAGAGGTGGGATTTTGATGCTAGTTGGGTCTACGTAGTTTACACGGAGGATGGATTCTACATCATTGAGTTTAGTTCTAAGCTCTCGGATATTTGTGAATGAGAGCCTTAAGAGGGATTTGGTTATTTTATGGAGGGGGTGGGTCTGCTTTTCTAAGAATTTAAAGGTTACTTTAACAAACTAGCAAAAAATATGCTCCCTCCGCATATTTTTTTCTCCTATATATGATGAACAAACATATAATACACTGCCTCACCCCCCCCCCCCCCCCCAAAAAAAAAGGATATCCCTTGGATAGAGATGGGCGGTTTTACCGAAAAACCGCGGTTTTTCGGTTTCGTCTCCATACTGAATACCGAATCGTTTTTTTTTTTTTAAACTGTAACCGTTCGGTATTGTGTTTTTACTACAGTAAGCCACCATATACAAGGAAACACGGTTGAAAAGATTTTCCGATTTGAATAAAATTGAATATTACCAAAAAATGTTATATTAGTAAGAGGACAGATTGAATAAATATATGATAAAAACATTTAATTGACTTGTAGGAAGAAATCTTTGTTTACAGTTTGTTTATCATTAACATTTTGAATTTTCAAATGAAAAAAAGAGAAATACGACAGACAACATGACATCGTATTTTTAGCATAAACTATTTTCAAATGAAAAAGAAAAAATCAAACGCGTTCCGTATGATGTCGAAAATCTATTTGATTCAACTCAAAATTGTAAAATAATTATTTATGTTTGTTTCAGAGTTATCTAAAAAAAATAAGTTATTAAAATGAAATGAAAAAAAATATTTGTTGTAAAAGTAAATAAACGAAAAGTAGCGAACGAGTATAAACATTTAAAAAGAAAAAAGTAGTAACCAATGCTAGTATCACTTTATTCGGATTTTTTAAATTATTTTAAACATTAGACATTTCATTGTTTACTTTTGAAAAGCCACTTCATACATAAATTGTCATTTCTAGAGAACTATCTCTCAACTATACCGTTTTCTCTCCCAAAAATGGGTTATTCAAAAAGTAGACTATGCCACGATTTATATTTTACTAAATTGTTAATATGGTATTTATTTAGAGTTGACAATTTATTCGAAAGTTTAATTATTAAACTTTAATCCAAGTCATGAATTCTATGACTAAAATTACCTTAAAGCTTAAAAAATGACTTTAGGTGAATTAATAATCTCTACTTTTTTTTAACCATCCTTCCTTTTCCCTTGGCGCGGTTTTCGGGTGTACTACTAGTCTTTTACGCATGTCTATAAAGCCATCGACCCATCAGCCTGTCCTTTTGTCTGGTGGAAGAAAAATGGGAGGCTATATCCGAATCTTTGTATTCTGGCAAGAGAACTTTTGAACATTCCAGCTACCTCTGTAGCGAGTGAACGGATATTTAGTAAGGCTGGACTTGTCATTAGTGACCGGAGATGTAGGCTGAAACCTAACCATGCTGAGAAACTAGTTTTTCTCAATCACAACCTAAGAAAATGAGTAAAAACATTTTCACCTATTAAAAAATGAAAATTTTTATCTGTCAAATAATTTTGACAATATTTCATTTTCATCATCCTTTTTGCTTAATTTTATTTGTAAAATTATTTTGTTTGTTTAAATAAATTTTCGTTTTTTAATTTCTTGCATTTCTGAGTTATATTTTAGCTTCTGATGGGTTAAAGAATTAGATAGAATGTATATTCAAACTCAGTTTTATTCTTCAGAAATCTTTCATGAATCTTTGGTCACTGTTTTAACGAGTTAACTGTTGAAAAGGTATCAGAACTTTGATTACAACAGTCAACACCTTAAAACTTATATGATTCATATCATGGAGAATGATTCAGTCACAAAATTATCGAAACAGTGGCATAATTCAACTAAACGTTGAATAATAACTAATCATCACACAAGAGAATGTATAGCTTCCATAGTAAAAATTTTTTTTTCAAAAAAACCGAAAAACCGAACCGTAAACCGAGGTTTTAAGGGAAAGAAACCAAAACCAAAATTTCAAAACCGCCCAACTCTACCCTTGGAACATGGTATCATGACAAACAACCATATACTACACTACTCTCTTCTCAAGGAGAAGGTAATGCTTGGAAGGATGGTCTCATGACAATAGAACATATACCCCCTCCCTCCCACCCTCAAAATTGAAAGTAATCCCTGGGATGATGGTATTAGGACCACAGAATAAATACTACCACTTCCCTGGAAAAGAAGATGTAATGCCTAGGAGGATGGTTTTGTAGGGAACCCATCCCGGTGATGCACCGGTTCTGAACACCACTGATTGTTTCCTTCCTTTTTGTGCTCGAAATGGGCCAGAGAGTATTAAGAATTTGTCGCTGTCAGATCTTTCATGAAGAATCTAGCCCCCCCCCCCAGTCATTAATGTTTCTATCTTAAAGTATAGACTAAATATCTTTTATTGTTTTGTATAATGTACGTTGCTTATCTTTCATAATTGTCAACTGTAAATAAATGTGTTAACCGTCCTTTGGTTATAGCTTTTCATTCTAATGATGGATATGTTTGGAATATATGTTTAATACACTAGCTGTGAATTAAAATAACATAGACTAACAGTCTCATGACAACAGAACTGATACTACACTATCTCCCCATCCCTGAATTGAGAATTAAAAGATAGTAATAGTATATTGTCGGCTTCAGACGGATACCAAATCTCCTAAGTAATATGTGATGGCTTTCATATTTTATTTATTTTTTTACTAGAAGAATACTTGCCCCTGGACGAGTTCATTCTATGAATGTGTAATTGATTTATTTGTTTATTTTATAAAACATATGACAACCGAACGATCTATATAATGATACACTAAGGCATTTCATGTTCGTATTTACATTATCAACTTTCACACACATTAAAAATTGCCCCCCCCCCCCCCCCGCATTTCTCATAATCACATTCGCAGCATTTCAGTTTAACAACTGAAAAAGAAAAATGTCTTTTTCTCTTTCACTATTAAGTGTAAAACAAAACATCTTAATAGAATATAATTGTTGTCAGAAATTGCACAACCGCCATTATCATTATAGTGTTTCAATTTATCTTAAGTAACTTTAACAATCAAATAAGAAATAATTTTTTGAATTAAAAAAAAATCAAGATAAATTGTAATTTCCTTTTTTTTATAGTGACAATATTATATTGACTTT